>OY992877.1:198541372-198773872 GCA_963921405.1 Cepaea hortensis
CAATGAATTACATAGGGATACGGTTTGATCGAAGCCTTGCTTATAATGTGCACATAGACCAGGTGATAACAAAGGCCAAGCGGGGTTTGGCTGCGATGCGGGTGATGGCGGCAGCATACTGTGAGCAGCGCCATCTATGTCTTCTGTACGAGGGGTTGGTCATGTCTGTTTTGGAATATGCAATGGCAATCATGACTCTCAGCCATAAGCAGATAGAAAGGATGGAAAGGATACAGAATGAAGCTATGCGCATTGTTCTTGGATGTACAAAAGATACAGCATGCAGGGCGATGCGATACCTTCTTGATTTTCCAACCATTGAAGAGAGAATACAAGTTTGCAGGGCACGCGCCTACCTCAGAGTTAACGCAAGCACACAACATCCACTGTATAGTGAAATTAGGAAGGTGAAGGGCAGCAGGTTAAAAAGAGGACGGTCGTGGATGGGTCAAGCCGAAGACATTCTTCAACAGGTGTGTTCACTTGAGGACTTAGAACCTGGCGAGGGGTGGGTGCAAGTGCCAACAGACTTCTGCACATCCTTTTTCAGTTTGCATCCAACTGGATAGGAAATGCAGACAAGAAAATCCGGCTGCTGTGGAGGCTGAAGTACAAGCGTTGATTTTCGAGAATTCGCTAAACAGTGACGCGGTCATCTACACAGATAGGTCGGTCGTCCGACATGTGAGAAGCTCATGGGCCTTTACAGCTCGGGCCGGAGGGAGAATTGTGAAGGAGGACTCTGGTGCTTTCACTGAAACCACAAGTAGCCTGACCATGGAAGTCATGGCAGTAAGTAAAGCAATAACATGGCTCGAGACACAGACATTCACTAGGGATTGTTTCCTTAGCGACTCAATCAACATGATCAAGAGGATAGAGGAGGGGTCGATCCGAAGAGAATGGTTGCTGCCTCTGGAGCGGTCTCGGCTGGCAAAGATTAGTTTCATCTTCGTGCCAGGGCATGCGGGAGTACAAGGAAATGAGCGGGCTGACAAGCTCGCAGGTGAGGCTACTGTGGAGGGCGGACGCGCCATGGACCAGGCTGACATTCTGAATGCTCTACGAGAAGTAAGACTTTTGCGAGAACCAAGTGATGACTGTGAATCTACAACAATGGCCAGACTGCTAGAGCAGCAAATTAAAAGAGGGGTGGCCAAACAAGAACACTACTCAGGAAGCAAAAGAAGATTGATAAACCAACACAGAACTGGCGTCGTTAGCCGCTACACGCTGCGGGATTTGCCGAAGAGGGGATCCGAGCACTTATGGACTGAATGGTTCGATGTGCAATGAGGATGATCTTTCGACTAACTAACTAACTAACTAACTAACTAACTAACTAACTAACTAACTAACTAACTAACTAACTAACTAACTAACTAACTAACTAACTAACTAACTAACTAACTAACTAACTAACTAACTAACTAACTAAACTAAACTAAACTTCTTCTGACCAACCCATGATGCATAATTCATTCAAAAGGAATGCTTTGTTTAATTCTACCACACCTATTAATGTTTCTTTCATGCTTTATATGCCGGTCTCCCTGGCTGAGGTTTTAGCAGCTTTCTCCCTAACCCCAAATACTCTCGTGGTTGACGTGAGCGCACGAGAATTGGAAGCGGTTCGAGTCGTGCCAGTGACATATGAGAGTACGGAGCCAGTCGCTCAGAAAGTCGTGGCGTGCTGATGAGCGTAATCTAGCCTAGGAATCAACATACAGCTGAAAGATGCTGATGTTGACCGCAATATTCTGAAACAGGATGTAAGATGCGGGAAAAAATATGTGTGTGTGTGTGTGTCTGCGTGCGTGCGTGCGTGCATGTGTGTATGTGTGCGTGTGTGCGTGCGTGTGCGTGTGTGCGTGGGTGCATGCGTGCGTGCGTGTGCTTGTAGTCTGCTGTAGAAATAAAAGTTGGTATACAACATTATAAGAGCTGTGTATTCACAGTGTTCTGCAAGACAGACAGATAGACACAAGGACGGACTGGCAAAGCGTGAAACAACTATATCAACTGCTCGCAAGGACCTCCTACACTACGCCCAGCATCCATCATACCACAAGTACCTCCTACACCACGCCCAGCATCCCTCATACCACAAGGATCTCCTACATTAGGCCCAGCATCCCTCATACCACAAGGACCTCCTACACTACGCCCAGCATCCATCATACCACAAGTACCTCCTACACCACGCCCAGCATCCCTCATACCACAAGGATCTCCTACATTAGGCCCAGCATCCCTCATACCACAAGGACCTCCTACACTACGCCCAGCATCCATCATACCACAAGTACCTCCTACACCACGCCCAGCATCCCTCATACCACAAGGATCTCCTACATTAGGCCCAGCATCCCTCATACCACAAGGATCTCCTACATTACGCCCAGCATCCCTCATACCACAAGGATCTCCTACATTAGGCCCAGCATCCCTCATACCACAAGGACCTCCTACATTACGCCCAGCATCCCTCATACCACAAGGGTAATTTACAAAGCAAAACAAAACAATAAAAGACGCTTTCGAGTGTGTAAATTTCCCTAGCGCAGTGGCTAACTCGCTAACCTTCCAGCCTGGGCTCAGTTGTTCGAATCCCCTCTCTCAAGGTTTGTATTTTATGCTTAAGCTCTCGGATCGACATAGTCTAATATGGGTACCCGGACATGTTTTGGGAACACCCGTATTAGAGGTAGCCCCAGGCGGCTGGGGTTGGAGGTTTAAACCAGGAAGTATATTTTATTCTGAGCTTGCTTTGGTTGGATTTATTTGTGGAGCAACCATAAGCGTTTGAACAGTCGGCACCTATCGGGGGTAGTGAAAGCGGCCTCACAATCCCGACTACCAGGTTCGGAGTCAGTCGCAGGCGATTTGATAGCAGATCACTTGCGTTGATTTTCACAATGGTATGAGCGCCGTGTCCGCTCTGTGGCGAAGAGGTCACGGATGCAAATTGTAATCCGCATATCGCGTTCGAAACACAGCTGGTCGTCATTTGGTCATTTGGCAACAGAACGCCTGGTGTTGCTTTTCATACGGTCGTTCAGAAAGCAATGGCAAACTAATGAACGTAAAACTTGACAATAAATCACAAACAGTCAAACATAATGTGGTTAACCGCGAAGTCCTGCAACTAACTAATAAGTCGTACTATAACTAATAAGTGCCGTGTATTGCCAGGACCCTAAAGAAAATCAAAGAATACGAACACATCAAACGCGTCGTAAAAGGCGATCAAAGGGGGCTGAGTGGTCTCGAGGAATGGTGTCCGCTTGGAGTGCTGGAGGTCCCGGGTTCAAGCCCCGGTAAGGGCTGGGATTTTTCACGTGGACTTCTAGTAACAAAATTTCCCCTGGTCTCTGGGTAGTGAGATCAGACGCCCGTGTGTATTGTTGCGCACGTAAAAAAATCTCTTGGTGGTTGGGAATCGAAAAATAGTATAGCCTAACGGTTCTGCCCGGGTAAAATTTCGAGTTAAAGATATACCCAAAGTATTTCAGGAACCTTGCTGGTGCAACGGAGTTCGTGCACTGAGCTGAGATTCTCCAGACTCAGGCTTGAATTAGGAGTAGAACGGAGCACATATGGGTTTCACCCTTGTCCGGCGATATTGATCCGTCGACTAAACTAAACTAAACTAAACTAAACTAAACTAAAAGGCGACCAAGGAGGTTTCCATTCGTTTGCTGCCGGGACCTTTGAGGGAAGAAAGAATAGTAATACACTGTAACCTAGCTCACTGGCACCTTGCCGTCGTGGCAGGCGATTGTTTGTTACATTGAGCTTCAAGAAAGACATAATACCTACAGCCTATGACGGTAACACCAGGATTGGAATTATACCTCTCCATGGCACAAAGTCTGGGTTGAATTGCAGATATCATGGGCTGCCTGTGCATCATAATCTCCCCCCCCTCTCTCTCTCTCTCTCTCTCTCTCTCTCTCTCCCTCTCTCTCTCTCTCTCTCTCTCTCTCTCTCTCTCTCTCTCTCTCTCTCTCTCTCTCTCTCTCTCAGCCTGCCTAATTTCCCCCAGAGGAAATGTAACAATAATAGAGGCTGCTGGATCAGCAAAGCAATGTCTTTCGGTGTTTCGATCCTAGACCAGTTGCCGACCAAGGCTTATGGGTCTGATTTGTCCTGCCATGACATTTAGTGTTATATTGCATTTCCACGCACCATGATATGACCTGCACCCTCCCAATTTCGCTCCTCCGCCCGATGCCATGGGCACAATGCAAGTAACCTACCATTCATGTCGCATGAGGAGACGAAGGAGGGTTGAGTGCGGAGTAGCTCTCCCATTCCGTGGGAAAACTTTAACTACAAAATCCAACCAACCATGAACCAGTCTAAAGACCAATGGATCAAGAGGTGAAGAAAAGACGCTGATGCCGCACAGAGCAGATGTTGAGAAAACCCGAGAACAGTGTAACAAGATAGAGATACATCCTTGATTTACCAACGGTGGTCACCAGGCACATAACTGCACAGGTTAAGGCGTACCTGGGAGTATCAGGCGTACCTGATTAAAAATAAAACACCCTCTGGACAACGGTATTGACCCCAGAAATGGAAAGCACCTCAAAAGAGGTCGCTCCTGAGTGGCCGAGGCTGCAGATATAATCAAGCAGGTCTATACCTCTGAAGTCGGAGTGGGATCGCCTGATGGCGAGGGACACTGTTAATAGGGAAAGCTAATCCACACACAAAATTCAGTCCATGCCTACTATACATAGTGTGTATGGACAACGCTTGAATTCAAAGCGAGCGAGCGCAAAAAAAAAACAACACACAAAAGGTCTGTGACTTTTTTTGTTGCGTATCCCTTACGGGACGTTGCAGTCAACACCAGCATTTTCAGCTGCTGTTGATGTACTAGGCAAGGGTTACGTTCAGTAGTTTGCCATTGCTTTCTGAACGACCGGTCTCTATACCTTTTCCGAAAAACCAGCACCGCCGTGTTTCGAACCCGGGTATACGGGCTCACAAACCGCGTTCGCAAGCCCTTCAGCCACAGAGACCGACATGGGTGATCTGTGACTTGGGTGATCTCAAAAACGGAGAAGAATAGACAATGCCAGACAATACCAGAATGACAAACATTCTTCTCAGTCCACTATATTCTCACCATTCTTCTCAGTCCACGATTTTCTCAACATTCTTCTCAGTCCACGATATTCTCAACATTCTTCTCGGCCCACGATATTCTCTACCTACATTCTTCTCAGTCCACGATTTTCTCAACATTCTTCTCAGTCCACGATATTCTCAACATTCTTCTCAGTCCACGATATTCTCAACATTCTTCTCGGCCCACGATATTCTCTACCTACATTCTTCTCAGTCCACGATATTCTCAACATTCTTCTCGGCCCACGATATTCTCAACATTCTTCTCAGTCCACGATATTCTCAACATTCTTCTCAGTCCACATCATTGTCAAAATTCTTCTCAGTTCACGATATTCTTAACATTCTTCTCAGTCCACGATATTCTCAACATTCTTCTAAAAAGATCACACGCCGACTGCCTCACATTTCCCTGATGATATATAAATAATTGCCTCATGTCCAGCAATCACGTCAGCAGTCGCGGCAGCCCAGTGGCTGACACACTCGCCTGCCAGCCCGGTGGTCGTGAATTCAAATCCCCCCTCGAAGAGAATGTAACAAACAACAAACTAACATTGGCTTCCTGGTTGCTCCAGCCCTAAAATGGACACAATGACATTTCCTGGCAAGCACAGACAGCCGGCATGGTGTTTACTACATCACCCATTGGTCTGTACAAATATAGAACTAGAGCCATAGAAATTATATGCACCAGGTCAGGTAGAATGGTCCTAATTTTTTTTTTTACAGCTTTCATGTGAATACAGAAGAAATGGTCCACAGGCAACTTTTCAGTGAACAGATTTGCCCGGTTCGCTTTATATTCCTGGTTTTATGGCGTTGTTTATTCTTTTAAAATAATCTTTAAATATAACGATTTGTTTGTCTTTATTTCTTCGTCACATCTTGTAACCGACTTTACTGTGTCACCTAGATATTTAAAAAGACGGACCAATTAGATTTTCACATCTTTACTTCTTCTTTGTTTGTCTTCAGACGTCGTTGTGAATGAATGCAAAGAAAGCTGAACTGATTCATTGCCAAACATTAAGTAGGTTTGTACCAAACATGGACACACTCAAATGAACAAGTGTTATAATGTAAATCTCTGTTCATCAAGCGTTGACATTGAGGGAGATATCACGAACCAAAACAGATAACACGATGACCCTGGTATGGTGATATATCATCCTTCTTTACAAATGAGAGGTCCAATTTGGCGATATATTATTCTTCGGCACTGCATCAGTTAAGTTGTTTGATATCTCCATTGTTGTCACATGGAGCAGGCGTAGGCCAAATTAGTTTTCTCTGCTCTGCATATGTTGGACGCCTCCTGCAACAAAATTATGTTGGACGCCTCCTGCAACAAAATATGTTGGACGCCTCCTGCAACAAAATATGTTGGACGCCTCCTGCAACAAAATATGTTGGACGCCTCCTGCAACAAAATATGTTGGACGCCTCCTGCAACAAAATATGTTGGACGCCTCCTGCAACAAAATATGTTGGACGCCTCCTGCAACAAAATATATTAGACGCCTCCTGCAACAAAATTTGTTGGACGCCTCCTGCAACAAAATATGTTGGGCACTCCTGCAACAAAATATGTTGGACACTCCTGCAACAAAATATGGTGGATGCTCCTGTAACAAATGTTTAGCTGTCATTTTAACATTTCCGCAGTTAAATCCATCAGCATCTTCTATTTTTAGTTTATTAAACATTATTTCAGCCTGTTGTGTCATGTGAGAAGTCTATAGATTGTTACTTGTTCTTTTCGGTTGAGTTGGTAATATGCATAATCTGTCTAGTGGCCTAGATGCTCGGATTTCCACGTACTTCTATAATTGCTGCTTATAAATCCCTTGGCCTCAACAAAGGTTGTGAATATATCATGCTGGGGTAATCTGCCAGCTTTCTTTGCTTGTCTGTCGGCTTCTTCATTTACAAGCATGTTGCAACGAGAAGGAATCCACTATTACAACCCTTTTGGATTCTGGCATAGTTCATGTAACTGACTTTGCATCTGTAAAGAGAGCTATTTGTTTCTCTTAATTTTAATCAGTCCAACACAATAATGACACTTTTATTATATCTAGAGTTTGTGCAGTGTCTTTCAGTGTCTTTCTGAGAACCGTCACGCATTCAGTATTTTCATATACTGGAGTAATCTTGCCAAGTCACCCTAGCGTTTGAATGCTTTGAACTGTGAATGAAAAATAACGTATCAGGAAGTTTGTATGAACCTCTTGTGTGATGTGGGTAAGGTTATGTGTATAAAGACGGAGCTCTAACGTGTGAATGCATGAAATGTGTCACGTATCCAAGCTCTAGACTAACTCGACGGGATGAAGAGATGTGGGAGATTGAAAGGATACTCCTTTGTGTCAACTAAATGTATACATTATTCCTTTTAGTTCAGCCTCTCTGTGGCGATGGGGTTACGATTCCAATTCGTAATCCTGCATACCGCGTTCGAAATACAGCTATAGGCGATTTGGAAGCAGGCCGACTTCCGTTGGTTTGCATACAAAGGTATGAGTGCCGGTCGTTCAGAAAATAATGGCAAACTACTGAACTTAAATTTGCCAAGAAATCACAGTCAAACAATGCTGGGGTTGATTGCGACCCCCTATAAAGTAAATACGAATAACTTTTTAGTACAGCTTTTTACCGTTAACTCATGCAACCAATCAAAGAGTATGCTTAGTAAGGTGGAGAAAGGAATGTTTAGTGTGGAATGGCTCTCGTTACTTCAGAGGTCACAGATTGTGAGAATTGTATGGATATTTTACCCTGGCCATGCGGAAGTACGGGGGAATGAACAGGCTGATAGGCTAGCAGAGAATGCATCTCTAGATGGTAGTTTGCCTATGGACAAGGGGGAGGTGGTCGTGCGCTTGTGGGACCAGGTGGAGAAGGCGGAGAACAGACTGAGAACCCATATGTGGAAAGAATGAGATTGCGGGGGATCGGCAGGGGTTCCGGCAGAATCTCAAAACTGAGAGGGAAGACCAGGAGAACTTTTAATCAGATAGCGGTGGGAACGATTAGTAGTGTGACTCTTCGCTGGCTGTTGAACGAGGGGACGGAGCACATATGGGAATGTCCTGAGTGCAGTGATGTCGGTTCTTAGCTCAACTCAACTCATCTGACAGTTACTGTAACGACTGACAGATACTTTGCGTAGTTTTGAATAAGATTTTAGTGTAGTTGCTAGGGAGTTAGCTGTTAATTTCGAGGAGCCCGACCGGACCAGGGTTCGACGCCTGCCTTTGTTGTCCGACAACAGAACAAAAAGACTGACCACGTAGTTCTCCGTGCACTCAGGTCTACAAAATGTGAGGGTCTTAGCCCATTAGACATCCATAGAAGGCTCGTGCTTCGGGACGTTTTTTAATTTTTTTTTTTTTTTTTTTTTAAATCTTGCTGATTTAACTGCTGTCTTACCTGCAAGAATGTTTCTTGCGACCCATTATTTGAGGCTGTCCACCATAGCGCTGTAACGAACGGAAACAATAAACCTCATTCTGATGAGGATAGAACACGTATCACTATCTAGGCAGGTAACCACACTAACAACCACACTGTGTCACTATAATTTATTGTCTAACATGTAAATAATGTAAAGGAGAACTAGATGGAAGCATTGGAGATGTGGTTTTGAAGAACAACGCCGAAAATTCATAAACAGCTCAATTAAGCAATCTGCACATTTTAAGGGAGGTGGTCTCACAGACAGCTTATCGCAAACATCAGAAAGAGGCAGTCATGATGGTTTAGCCAGATTATGAGAAGACAAAAACTGTAACATGTTGTGACAAAAAAAATATTTGTGGAAAGAAAGATAGAGGAAGTCAGCGAGGGGAAAAAATTGACAGTCTTGTGTCACGGCAAGGAAGGGAGTCAACACATGAATTGATCCATGTCGTCAGAGATCGCAATCTGTGGAGAAGCATGATCGCCCACGCGTGCTGGCAAGGCAGTGGATGATGATATTTCTTCTCCCATGTGGATTCCAGAGCAGATATTAACAGGTTCTCTCAGTGCGTCACACCCAACGTCAACGTCGTTTTCTCACCTCTTGATTGACTGGTACCTGATTAGTTCTCTCGATGAAATTCACATCAGTGATTCTGCCACACCATTTTAGTCCTAGTCAATGCAGTCATCAGTTATTGAATGTTTCTCATTTGTTAGTCTTTTTATCGTTCGTGCTTGCTTGTGTTCGTTGGCTTGAGCTCCAACGCGAAGTCCGGTATGTCGGATGAAGGCATCCTCTTGTCCAACATCTGAAATGTCTACACACTCAAGAACTATAAAACCACATCTTTCACTCCTTCATCTCTTCAATGTTTTTCTTACATGTCACTTCATTCATCATCCCCTTTCTCCCCACACTTTGTTTCTTCTTCTTCTTCTTCTTCTTCTTCTTCTTCTTCTTCTTCTTCTTCTTCTTCAGCGTTCAAAGCCATTGAGGTTCTTTGCTGCAAATACAATCCGTCTCCATTCGTCTCTCTGGACTTTGTTTGCTACTGTTAATTGATGCGTTTTGTTTATATGATAAATGTGAAAAAAATAGGCATTGTGTATTTATCTCTGTGTATACTGCAGTATCAACAAGATAAATTTTATTGTACTTTCTATTGCATTTATATTGTGCATTTTCAAATAATAGAAATGAATATACTAGGCGTTAGTGAGATGAGATGGAAGGGATCGGGCAAAGTTATAGCTGACAATCACACAATAATTTATTCTGGAGGGGATACACATGAAAAAGGCGTAGGAATAATATTAGACGAAAAAACAGCCAAGTCAATTAATGGATACTGGTGTATTTCAGATAGAATTATTATGGTAAGAATCAAAGGCAAACCAATAGATATAAATATTATACAAGTATATGCACCAACAACAAGCAGTGGTGATGAAGAAATACAACACCTTTACGACGAAATAGAAATGGTGATGGCTCATATTGGATCACAAGAAATAAAAATAATACTTGGTGATTTTAATGCAAAAGTAAGAAAGGGAAAAATGGAGGATGTAGTGGGGAATTATGGTTTAGGTACAAGAAATGAAAGAGGGGAAAAGCTAATAGAATGGGCAAATATCAATGATATGATAATTGGAAACACATGGTTTAAACACCATAAAAGACGAATGTACACATGGAAAAGCCCTGATAAGAAAATACGCAACCAAATTGACTACATACTAATTAATAAGAGATTTAGAAATGCTTTAATTAATGTAAAGACAATGCCTGGTGCTGACTGTAATAGTGATCATGTACCACTATGTGGACAAATAAAAGTAAGATTAAAGAGAGGGAAAAAAATGGTTAAGAACATGAGACTTAATAAAGACGTTCTGAAAATAGATAAAGAAATGCAAGAACAATACAGAGTGACTGTGAAAAATAGGTACAATGCAATAGCTAAAATATAGAGAATAAATGAACAATGGGAAATGTTAAGGGACTCCATTCATCAAACTAGCAAAGCAGTATTACCAGAGAGAGGCAAAATAGCTAAGAAAAAATGGATGAATGAAGATATCTTAAAACTGATGGACAAAAGAAAACAGAGTAAAAATGACAAACAAGAATACGCTAAGATAAATAAAGAAATAAAAGATAAATGTGGGAAGGCTAAAGAAAGTTGGTTAAACGAGCAATGCAAAAAATTGAATTAGATTCCATTAAACATACAAAAAATATGCACAGACAAATCTGTGAGCTTACAGGAAGAAAAATAAGAATAAATACAGGGTGTTTGAAATCAAAAACAGGAGAGATATTATTAGAGGAAGGTGCTATAATAAAGAGGTGGAATGAGTATATAAGAGAATTATTTGATGGAGAAAGGGAAGAATTAACAGAAGATAGTAACTTAGAAGGTCCACCTATTCTGAAAGAAGAAGTCGCTGACGCTATGAAACGTATGAAGAAATGAAAAACAGCTGGGCCAGATGAAATCACAATTTGGAGTAGATATATTAACCAAAATGTTGAATGATATTTACAGCAGTGGATATTAACCCAGTGATATGCTGAGATCTGTATTTATAGCTATACCAAAAAGACCAGGAACAACTGATTGTGAAGATTTTCGTACAATTAACCTTATAAACCATATCACTAAGCTTCTACTCAGAATCATAATGAGAAGAACCAAAAATAAAATAAAAATGGAAATTAGTGAAGAATAGTATGGATCTGTGGAAGGAAAGGGCACAAACAATGCAATTTATACATTACGGACACTAATAGAAAGGTCAATAGAGAAACAGAGAGACATATATTTGTGCTTCATAGATTATACTAAGGCATTTGATAAAGTAAAACATGATGAACTGATTAAAATGTTGGAAGATATCAACATTGATGGAAAAGATTTAAGAATAATAAAGAATATTTACTGGAACCAAGTAGCAGCAATTAAAATGGGAAATAAAGAGGGTAGTTACGAACAGATAAAGCTAGGAGTACGACAATGGTGTGTCTTGTCACCAGATCTTTTCTCCCTGTATAGCGAAGTAATAATGAGAGATATCAAAGAGATGCCAGGAATACTAGTTGGAGGTTATAATATAAATAATATACGCTATGCAGATGACACAGTATTGGTGGCGGATAATTCAACAGACCTACAACAATTATTAGACGTTGTAGTAACAGAGAGTGGAAGGAAAGGACTCTCCTTGAATATTAAGAAAACAGTAACAATGGTAATATCAAAGAAAATGGTGACACCAAAATGTGACATAGAAATAGAAGGGAACATCCTTAACCAAGTGGATAATTTTAGATACCTAGGGGCATTTATAACATCAGATGGAAGATGTACAACAGAGATTAGGAGCAGAATAGGGCAGGCAAAAGCCGCATTTCAGAAAATGAAGAGTATCTTATGCAATAAGTCGCTATCACTGAATGTAAGAAAGAGAGTGCTGAAATGCTATGTAGAACCAGTTTTGCTGTATGGCAGTGAATCTTGGAATGTAAATGAACAAATTAAGAAGAAATTAGAAGCAACAGAGATGTGGTTCCTGAGACGAATGTTGCGAATTCCTTGGACTGCCAGAGTAACTAACGACGACTGCCTGAAACAGGCTAATGAAACTAGAACATTATAGACAACAATAACATCTTTCTTCGGTCACGTGATGAGAAGAGAGGCATTGGAGAACATCGTAAAAACTGGAAAGATCGAGGGGAAGAGAGGCAGCGGCAGACCAAGATAAATGATGCTGGATGGATTGAGACGGTGGCATGGAGGAATATCAACAGCAGAGTTGATCCAGAAAACCAAAGACCGAGATCTATGGAGAGCCATGAACGCCTACGCCAGCCGGCACGGCACTTGATAATGTTGAGAATTATTCTTAGGTGGAATCTCGTCTCTGTTTTCACGTGACGTTGTTTGCGTGTTAGTTCAGTCAAGAAGATTTGTAGTCACAACTTTCTTTCCTGTTTGTGATAATGTTCGTCTAATGCGGACCGATTTCAATTCTCGTGTTTTACACATTCCGGTCAGTCGGACTGAATTGTTGACTTCTTGTTCAGAAAGCAATGAGAAACTACTGAATGTAAACATTCGCCAGTAAATCACACACAGCAAATAGGAACTTTAGTTCAATGTAACGTCCTCAAAGGACATGCACTTTTATTTATTCACAGCATGTTCGTTGTAGGCAACCCCAATTCATTAGTGCATGCAACACAACTCGTGACATAACTCCCAATTTTCCATTTACGCACTTCGTGAATTCTTAGTCATCCGGCAAGTTCTAGGAAACCGGGCGACTACACACACTAGGCCTCGAATGTCTCCTCTTGTCCCCTCGTTCTTCAGTATATGAACAACGACTAATACGCAAGACCGTGGCCTCAATAGGCTGCAGTTCAAAAACCGTATCGTTAAAAATCCCTGTGTCATTAAATACACATAAAATAGGAAAGAGCGTTGGCGTCTGACATCACAGTGAAGGTCATTCTAGAGGTAATGCATCATAGCACACACGACCATCACAACTTACAGGTGAGTTCACGGCAAACACCCATAAGGGAGAGAGCCGGGTTATCCCAGCGGATAGCATGCTTGCCTGTCGACGCGGTGATCGTGTGTTCGAATGCTCTGAACTTCTGTAGTAAGTTAATTGGGGCTCCTATGTGGCCGCAGCCTAAACTGAGTACCAGGAAGTGTCTTGGGGAGTAAAGTCGGCCGGCATGATATTGATCATATCACCCATCGAGTGTCGATTGGATTATAAACATATGGGACCTGCACCATGTAACCAGCAAGCTAAAAGACGTAAAAAAGGGTTCTATAGTCAAGCTGAAAACCATCTGATGTCTGTGGAAATGTGGTTTCTGGGGAGAATGCAAATAATATCATGGACAGACAGAAAAAAAAAATTATGACCAAGTCCTACAAGAAATAAATGAAAATCGTAAATTGATTAGTGAAATTAGACGTTGACAGTCAACATTTTTTGGACATGTTATGAGAAGAAATAAATTGGAGAACTTGGTGACAACTAGCAAGATCGAAAGGAAGAGAACAAGGGAAAGACAGAGAAGTAAATACCTGTATGGCTTGACCACGTGGCATGGTCGAGACAGAAACGCGGAGCTGATCTACGACTCTGGTGATCGAGTGAAATGACGAGTTATGACCTGCCACGCTTACCGGCATGGCACATGATGGATGGAATATACATTAAAATAACAACCCTATGGACGTTTTCGTGGGACGCCGATTTTGCTAGGTAAGGTAAGGCAAGGCGAGATGAGGTAGGGTAAGGTAAGGTAAGTGAGGTAAGGTAAGGTCCTGTTTCCACGTTTTGAGGCGTATTGGTTATATCATCATCATCATGTGCCATTACGTGGGCCATGAACCAAGCCATAGTTAGCCACACCTCATATAACTGAACTTCCGATCGCCAACATGGCGGTTAGGCATTGAACCGTTAAGGCTTGTGGCATGTTTATGCTTGTAGCTACGGTTTGAAATCGCATTTTCCTCATGTTGGACTGGTAGTACTTGTTTCCGTCGCCCTGCTACTGAGTGAGTGCGTGGGCGACACTGTGAGCTTTGAAATTCCCGTAGAATGCTTTTACATCTGTCCTGTACAGTGATCTCGCATGTTCGGAACAATGGCTACCGGCTGTTGCTGAATTGACTGATTTGCCTTTTCTGTTCACGAGTGCATTTTTCAGGAGACTCCTGGGAGTCGGCGCTGAAGCTGCGGAGTTCGTGCTTTATGCGACACTTTCGGCGGGTCGCTCTGCGGAAAAAGACCGAGCCGTGTGAGAAAACCCGGGTCAATGAGGTCTTTCTGGTGACTGCCAAGTCCATCGACGATGAACCATAGTTTTCGTGGATGACTTTTGTGTTGGCATTCTTCCGGCGGCATTATGCACAGTGTGCCTGTGCGGGCTGTTGATTTGCCGAGACTCCTGTCTATTCCACTTTTCATATTGGACAGTGGGGAGCATTTTGTGTGATATTCACTGGCACAGGAATGGAGCATAATGGGGACGACCCGTTGCCGTGAAGTTGGAACCTCGACTAACTAACTAACTAGCTCTATCAATATTCTCAGCAAATACACAGCATTTGTTGCACACTTGCCTTCTACAAACCAACATTGTTCATCCCTTACATCTGGTTGTATTTTCTTAGTAACCCTTTGCATGATGATTCTTAACACAATCTTTGTGAAGTGACTCGTGCTAATTGTTCGCTATGGTGTTAACCACAACATTCTGATAAACCTGAGGTTCCCAAACCATGGCCCGCGGACCACTTGTGGCCGGCCAACTGTCAGAAAGTGGCAAGCGAGGCCTCGTTATTTAATATAATATATTTTAATAATTTCAAAAATGCACTCGGAGCACCCTGTCAGCGTGCGATAATTTACCATGCTCGTGGTTGTTATGCTCAGATATTATCGAATGCGCCTGTTCAGTTCAGGAAAACCTTCAGCACGAAAGTAAATGATTTGAAATGCAATTCTGCACTGAGATGTAAATTTCTGGATCTGCCGGCTACACACTCAGTTGATCGTATGATTTCATTGTGGCGACTATTGCCTGACGAACAATTTTAACACTTGCGTTCATTCTCCCAGAGATACATTTATCGTTTTGGTTCGACTCACAGATGCGAGCAGTCATTTTCCGCAATGACCGTTATAAAAAACAAGCACCGTTCCAGACTCTCCGACAGTAACCTAGCTGCGCTTATGACTTTAGGCTCGACAGATTTGTGCCCAGAAATTGATAAACTGATATCTGAACTTAAGTAACTAGTTATGAAGAACAGTTACAATTGTAAATTAATTACATTAATAGCGATTTTCGAAACTGATTTAAAATATATTGTTAAATAAACTTTTGATTTTAAACCAAAACACGACCGCTGTGTAGTACTGACACTGACTACCTTTAAAGTTTCAGAATTTTGTTGACGAAAGTTAAGAAATTTAAGAATGATATTGCATGACTTTTATAATTTTATAACGTTGTGGCCCGCTTAACTACCGAAAATAGTAGATATGGTCCTCTGCTTGAAAAGCTTGGGAACTAGCGTGATAGACCACTCCATGGGTGGGTGATGAGGCCAATATCACAACATCAACGTGTACTTTCCCAGAACATTTTATAGTGCCCATTTTAGGCTGGATCGACCTGGGAACCCAAGTTATTTGAAAAAAGAAAGAAAATTTCCCGAGTCGGTGGGGATTAAAACACTAGACACTGGGCAGGCAGACACGTGCTCTATAATGCGTTCACAAATGTTTGCCCTCATTCACGTTCAATTTGTTTGAAAAGTATCAGTTGCATCGTTATGAAATATTTCTTGTCGTCTTATATTTACTCCCACCCACTGAATACGTTTTTGATAGTTCAAAGGCAACTAAAATAATGAAAAGCGGCGACATTTCTTTGATGTTTTGGCGAAAATGTATTTAATTCACGCTAACAAACTTGTTTTACAGTAATGCATGTCACCTCTGACCACTTTGGTTCCACTATGTGCCATGCTTCTCAAAAGGACATTCTCGTGCACCACAGGAAAACATTCATTATTGATTACTGATGTTTTCATGTGAAGATGTCATAGATTTCATAATATGCACTTCATCTCTGACCTATGAATTACATACCACATATAAACAAACATTGAGATCTGCTGCAAAAATCTCCGGAACAAAATTTTGTTTGTTGGGTGTACATATGGATAAGGTTATATGCTAAATCTCAGCAATTTCTCTCAGTTAGTTACTGAGTTATGTATTTCTATACCTAATACTTGCTGCTTAAAAAAAAAAAAACCGCAACATTATTCCAATTTCAATTGCAAACTTATATCAACATTTTATTGCTAATGCTGATTCGCCCAATCCAGTCGGTTCTGACGATGCCGGTCAGTAAGAACAGAACCTCTGCAGGGTCTTCTAGCCCAAAGACCAGCGTCGTGCAGCCGGTTCCTGACTGATCTGAAATTCGACGAGCTCCTGACATTGACTGGACTGTGGAGGACGCAGATGCAAATCGATTCCTAGGGTGACGCAGTCGAATGAAGCGGTCTTCGGCAGCAGTTGTGACTCTGGGTCTTCCACTGCGCGACTTGTCTGCCACTGAGCCAGTTTTTTTTTTTTTTTAAATCGCCCCCAAAGGCGACTAATGGTGCTTCTAACCACATTCAATTCTCTGGCTACCACACTTTGTGACTGCCCATCCTGTAAACGTCCAATGATGATGAGTCGTTGTTCTGTAGTGAGATGAGCCATACTTGCGCATTGAATTTTCAACTGAATTTGTTCGAGGAGCGTCATTCTTTTATAGGCATTCAATAATATGGTCAGAGTTTTTGCTTTTCTCCGTAATCTCGTAAGTAACGTGACGACGGGGAGAATCAGCAGTGGTTCGAATCGCGTCGGTAACTTACGGGGTATGTGAGCCGGCCGCTCAGAAATCAATGGCAAACTACTGAGCGTAATCTTGCCAAGAAACTAACAATCAACTGAAAGATGCTGATGTTGACAGCGATGTCATGTAAAGGATATGCAAACATTTTATTTTATTATTAAGTTTCATGGGATTATCATGAACCTGTCACGAGTTTTGTCAATAATGTTGTTATGACCTTGACCTCTTTCATGACCTCACAAATCATGAGGTGAGTACAATTCAGGTAACCGCAAGAAGTTAATGACCAGATGGACACAGTTGATAGGTTGACTGATGTTCAATCAGCGAATATCTTTTATAAAAGGAACACCAAAAATGTTGCCTTTCCTTGTTTTTTTTTTAAACAGTATATAATTAATTTGTGAACGCACTATATTAGGCACTACGCTAACGTGGACGACAATGGCCAGATTGTAAATATACAGTTTCACATTTGTCTGCTGTCTAGTGTCTAGCCAGAATGTCAGGTCTCAGATATAACTGAGCTACCGTATGATTGTAGACGGTAATGCCTGCCTTCTGTTAGCGCCGATGTTGAACGGTGTTCACCAAACCCGACATCTCACATTGTGCCAACGGCTTCGGGCGGGGGAGCGCACTTGGGAAGGAACAAGCCGTACCCTAGTGCGAGGAAATACAACCGAAAGACTTAATGGCATGGCAGGATAGACCTAGCCTTAAGCCTTGAACGGGTCTAGGATGGAAGCTCCGACAGGCGGGCAGTTAGGTATTGTTCTGCTGAACCGGCAGCCTCTGCAGCTTGTCTTGTTCCAGACGTATTGGTGTTACCTTTTCTCTGGAGTAAACTTTGCAGGTCGAGAGAGGGATTATGTTGCACGTGCAAAACATGGTCTCTTCTAAATTCAACACAGGTTTTGTGCGATGGAAAGGTACAACTCCATTTTACAAACTATCGTATCTTAAGACGCCAGTCAAATCGTGTACTGCCTAATATCTCGTTATTGATATCTTGTGACAGAATCGACGCCAATGAACCCAGAGCAATGCACAAAGGCTCAGTCTGCCTGGTCAGATGTATAAGTGTGTGGGTGTGATAATCTCCCCCGCTACACACTGGTTATGGCCACATTTACGTCCGATCCATGCACGCCAGTGCAAGTGTCGCGCCGTGCAACTGTGCAAGTGTCGCGCCGTGTAACTGCTCAACTGTCGGGCCGTGCAACTGCGCAACTATCGCACCGTGCAACTGCGCAACTATCGCACCGTGCAACTGCGCAACAATCGCACCATGCAACTGCGCAACTATCGCACCGTGCAACTGCGCAACTGTCGGGCCGTGCAACTGCCGGGCCGTGCAACTGCGCAACTGTCGGGCCGTGCAACTGCCGGGCCGTGCAACTGCGCAACTGCAACTGCGCAACTGGGCCGTGCAACTGCGCAACTGTCGCGCCGTGCAACTGCGCAACTGTCGGACCGTGCAACTGCGCAACTGTCGGACCGTGCAACTGCGCAACTGTCGGGCCGTGCAACTGCGCAACTGTCGGGCCGTGCAACTGCGCAACTGTCGGGCCGTGCAACTGCGCAACTGTCGGGCCGTGCAACTGCGCAACTGTCGCACCGTGCAACTGCGCAACTGTCGGGCCGTGCAACTGCGCAACTGTCGGGCCGTGCAACTGCGCAACTGTCGCGCTGTGCAACTGTCGGACCGTGCAACTGCGCAACTGTCGGGCCGTGCAAATGTCGCACCGTGCAACTGCGCAACTGTCGGGCCGTGCAACTGCGCAACTGTCGGGCCGTGCAACTGCGCAACTGTCGGGCCGTGCAACTGCGCAACTGTCGGGCCGTGCAACTGCGCAACTGTCGGGCCGTGCAACTGCGCAACTGTCGGGCCGTGCAACCGCGCAACTGTCGGGCCGTACAGCTGCGCAACTGTTGCACCGTGCAACTGCGCAACTATCGCACCGTGCAAATGTCGCACCTTGCAACTGCGCAGCTGTCGGGCCGTGCAACTGCGCAACTGTCGGGCCGTGCAACTGCGCAACTGTTGGGCCGTGCAACTGCGCAACTGTCGGGCCGTGCAACTGCACAGCTGTCGCGCCATGCAACTGCGCCACTAATGCACCGTGCAAATGCAAACTTCTGAATCGTGTAAGAAACTAGAGTACTCGGGACAGTACATGTTTATTAAGCTGTATTCAGCTAGGTGATGGACAAGAGCAAGGGACAGGTAAAGCGATTAATACCCGGATGGCCTGGCCATAAGGATAATCAGAACAAGAACACGGGCCTGATCCAAGACTCCGATGATTGTGTGAGATTGCGAACCTAGATCGCCCAAGCTTATTGGCAAGGCACATGATGATAATAATGATGAGGACCTAGACACTACATTCACACTTTCAGTCCACAATGATAATAACAATTAGGACCGAGACACTACATTCACACTTTCAGTCTACAATGGTTTCACAGCAGATGTCCAGGGGAAAAAATAACCACAAAGAAACATTATGAGTACGTGACTTGTAAAAAGGCTGAATACCCAGCGGTAGTGTTCACTGGGGAAGGCAGGGTACCGTAGTATGCGCTAACCAAATGTCAAGAGACGACACATTCAGTTGTGACTGGGATTCAGTGGTAGCTAGGATTCAGTGGTGGCTAGAATTCAGTGGTAGGAGACCATCACACGCCATGCGTTACTTGGGGGTGAACGATTTAACAACGCTCATCGATATGGCACATGCTGATGCTGATTCAGCCAAATCACATAACACCTACAGATGCTCGTTGGACATGCTTATGCAGGTAAAAACAAACAAACTAAACAAAACACACACATTTCTGTGTTCGTTATTTTTAACCTTTGACATGGTCAGTGTGAATTCTGGACACGGAAGACCAACAAAGGTCTGGACGAAAGCCATAAAAGGCGTCATGAAGATTGGTGACACATGTGTGAAGAGACAAAACTGAGATGCAACCACGTCAAAACGGACAGTGGCACCTGTACCTTAAATAATAACTTATGTAAGCCCCAAGGTTGAGATGAAGAAAGATATAGAAGGTTAGTACTCTGATTGGTCCTGGATGGCACAGGCATAAATATCTATACTTTAGGTGTGTGATCTGGAGACCATCAATCGTGAAAAAGAGTGGCGAAAGACGTGACGGTCTGTCACAATTTAATAGTAACACTGGGTCGTGAGTGCAGAGAATGGGCAGCGGCGCACTAAGTTTTAATTGCAACAATTGATCCACAGTAACACACATCAAGGTGATATAGTCATCAACACAGATAGGTCAGTGGTGAGAAACAGACGTTGTGGGTGAGGTTTTATTGCAAAGGCTAATGGACGAGTCTTGAGAAAGGAGAATCTGGCATATGAGACTGCGACCTCTAGCATGAGAATGGAGGTGTAAGCAGTAACAGCGGCATTCCGTTGGCTAAAGGAGACTGCTGCAACACAAATTGTATTCATTACGGATTCAAAGAGTATGCTTAGTAAGGTGGAGAAAGGAATGTTTCGTGTGGAATGGCTATCATCACTTCAGAGGCCACCGATTGTGAGAATTGTATGGATATTTTACCCTGGTCATGCGGGGGGAATGAACAGACTGATAGGCTGGCAGGGAATGCACCTCTTGGTGGTAGATTGCCTATGGACAAGGGGGAAGGTAGTCATGTGTTTGTGGGACCAGGTGGAGAAGGCGGGGGAGCACATTGAGAACCTATATGTGGAAAGAATGAGGTTGCGGGGAATCAGTAAGGGTTCTGGAAGGATCTCAAAACTGAGAGAGAAGACAAGAACTTTAAATCAATTAGCGGTGGGAACGATTAGTAGTATGACTCATCGCTGGCTGTTAAACGAGGGGACGGAGCACATATGGGAATGTCCTGAGTGCCGTGATGTCAGTTCTTAACTCAACTCAGTTCAACTCTGATTGGTGGAAAGAATAAATGAACAAACAGACTACCAGTCAGAACACCAGGAGAGTCAGAACACCAGGTGGAAAGAATAAATGAACAAACAGACTACCAGTCAGAACACCAGGAGAGTGAGAACACCAGGAGAGTGAGAACACCAGGAGAGTCAGAACACCAGGAGAGTTAGAACTAGTTGGTGTTGAGAGTTAGAAGTCACAATACTCAGAGCTAGTAAGTGCTGTCAAACAAAAACAGAAAAAAACTGTCATTTACTGCCTATAGTACCTTGCAGTGTAGGGCAGGAGGGGATGGGGGAGAGGGGGGGGGGGGCTATCTTGAGTCTGAGGAATTAAGGCCGCCTGGCTAGTTGAGTTGCAGCGAAATGTGCAGGTTAGGATTTTCTTTTTGCCCCCGACAGAAAAATAAAATGCACGCCTTACTGAGGATTCGAACCCGGATCTCCCGAAGGAGAAACTGGCATTCTTAACCACTGAAGCAAAACTATAAGGGGTGTTCATTTGAAATCCGTTCGTGCCGCACCGCGCGTAATTGCGTACGTTGAACATAATCATGTCATAGTTATGTGACAAGTATTGAACAACGAATAAAAGAACACGTGCTTATCGTCCCATGATGCATAGGTTCTGTTCCTGACCGTTGAGAAAATGGCCGGATTGATCCAAAATCCGTCCAAAGAAGCTTAAAGAGCAGTGATTCAGTTTCTTTCATTTGAAGGATGTCGACCAGTGGACATTCATCGAAGAATGCAAGCAGCGTAAGGTAACAAATGTGTGTCGAAGACAACAGTGACAGACTGGGCACGAATGTTTAGGAAAGGACGTCAGTTCACGACAGATCTTCGATGGCCGGGCCAAGCACATATTGTTGCAATAGAAAAAAAACATCACCAAAATTGATGCAGCAGTACAGATGAACTGTTGTCGAAGCATATGTTCGCTAGCGAAAGAATTTGATGTGTTAATTGGGACAATTCAAAAGGTCGTTCATAAGAAACTGCAATATCGGAAGGTGTGTTCACAGTGGGTACCACTGATGTTGACCGATCACCAAAAAGAGGAACGCATGAGATGGTGTTTGAACCACTTGCTGCGTTACAGAGTGGAGGGTGATGCATGTCTCTTCCGTATAGTGGCAGGCAATGAATCATGGTGTCACCACTTTGAGCCGAGCAGCAAAAGAGAGAGAACATGCAATGGAAGCATGCTGGATCACTAAAAGCCAAAAAATTCAAGTTACAGGTTTCCGCTGGTAAGGTTATGCTGAGCGCATTTTTTGACCAAGAAGGGCTATTGTTGGCCGACTTTAAAGAACATGGTGTCAACATCAACTCTACCCACTACTTGCAAACACTAGCTAGACAAGCTGCAAAAAGCCATCAAGAATAAACAACCCGACATGCTTTCTCGTGGTGTGATATTGTTGCACGATAATGTTCGTCCACATGTCGCAAATATTGTGCAGGAAGCATTAGCAAGGAAGAAGTGGAAAATTCGGCAACATCCAGCCTATAGTCCTGATTTGTCACCATGTGATTTTCATTTGTTCGGACCTCTAAAAAAAGCTCTCAAGGGGCAACGATTTCACACAGATGCAGACGTAATGAACGCGGTAAACACTTGATTCAGTGAGCAACCACAATCCCTTTTTGCGGACGGCATTCGCCGCCTACCTAAGCAATGGGATGCTTGCCTGAATACCTACGGCGACTTCTTCTGACCAACCCATGGTGCATAATTCATTCAAAATGAATGCTTTGTTTAATTCTACCACACCTGTTAATGTTTCTTTCATGCTTTTGTAATAAAGAAATTGGAACGGATTTGAAATGAACGTCCCTAATAGAAACATCTACCCCACAAAAGACTATTTATAACACTTGATTCTAGTATATAATAAATTTGTATTCTCGCCTGTGCTCCGGAATCCACGCAATGTGCTGAGATAATCCTTGTGTGATTTATTGGAGACTGAAGCACTTGTGGAGATACCCGCATACAATGAAAGTGATCCTTTAAGAAAAAGTCTCACTTTATGGACTTCTTTGAATTCATTTCCTGCAGCTTTGTACTTTAGAGCAGCCAGTCAACTCCCCAATCATTCATGCCGTTTGTCTGTTCAAGACCAAGTGCACACACACCATTCATTCATTAGCATGCCCTTTGCAGAACCTCGCTCCCATAAAAACCTTCGGGAAAAACTCTCGATCATAAGCAAGATGTCCCGCGTCCGATACACCCATCTGGAGATCATCCGCCACATACTGCACCCATCTTCTCTTTGGCCTTCCTCTTCCTAGGCATATTTTCCCCCCGCATATCTTATTTACAGGACATTGCTGTCAACACCAGCATTTTACCGCTGTTGTTGATGTCTTTGCAAGATTACGCTCAGTAGTTTGCTACTGCTTTCTGAACGACCGACTCAATACCCCTTGTAAATAACCAAAGCGACACGATCCGCTACCTAATCTCGCGCAGCTGTTCCCCACGTGGATATACAGATTGCGGAGAAAGTCGTTAATCCCGGGCATATACCTCTCCATTATTGTTCTCTTTCGTGACGTTTTAAGTGACCAAAATATTAAAATTTTCTTTGTTTTATCGTCTTTAATAGCCAACCTTCCTCAATATTCAGCTCTATAAGTATGGATGCATTTGTTCTTTTCTTGATTCAAGATATTCTTAGAACTCGTCTATAACATTTATATTCTAAGGCATTTATGCGCTGCTCAGCTTGTTTAGTAAGTGTCCAGGTCTCACAGGCGTATGTTGCAATGGGAAAGATGCACGCTCTTAACAATCTAATTTTTATAGTTCTATCTGTCCCACTCCACAATTTATTCAGTTGTTTTAGTCTTTGAATAGCAATAGATATTCGTCTTTTAATTGCTTTCATTGTGTCACCATTGTTGGTAATCAATGACCCAAGTTATTCAAAATTTTCCACCGCCTTCAATTTTTCCTCATTACCATAAATTTTTTCTCCATAGTAGTTTTATTTGTATGCATTATCTTTGTTTTGTTGTTGCTATGTTAAGATATAATATAACACGCACACACCAGGCACGGCAAATACAGAAAACACATTGCGTAAAACGTTAAAATAAACTCTGTATTAAAATCTGTAAAACACAACTCTGTTGGTCCTGCTTCATCAGGTGGACACGTGCATCCAAGGAATTATGCTAAAGTGTTTTATACTTCTTTCTGAGCTCGGCGTCCAGGCTGTCTAACTTCTGCAGCAACTTCTCAGTTTTGTCATGGTCTATGTTCATCTGTGGAAGAAAAGTTTGGCGGTGGTAATTAGTTAGTTAGTTAGTTAGTCGCAGTTCCAACTTCACAGCAACGGGTTGTCCATATTATGCTCCGTTCCTGTGCCAGTGAATATCACACAAAACGCTCCCCACTGCCCAATGTGAAATGTGGAAAAGACAGGAGTCTCAACAAACAACAGCCCGCACAGATACACTGTGCATAATTATGAACTGGGAAAGTAAAGTGAATGAAACAGCGAAAAGTGTAACAGAATACGAGAGTACGAGAGAACGAGAGAGAGAGAGAGAGAGAGAGAGAGAGAGAGAGAAAGACAGAGAGAGAGGGGAGGAGAGAGAGGGGGAGGAGAGAGAGAGAGAGAGAGAGAGAGAGAGAGAGAGAGAGAGAGAGAGAGAGAGAGAGAGAGAGGGGCCACGGATAACGCATGACCTACGTGTTTATATTAAACCAACTAGCTATACTTCAATGGAAAGCGCGGAGTCTGAAATAAGAGGCAATGGTCTACCAACATGACAGTGGATACAGGGTATTAAAGGCATCCTGGGGATGAAAATATATCTGGCAGGGAAACTGGTGTAGGATATAAGAATCTTCTCGGCAGATTAGGGGTTATTGTTGCATATCCTTTACAGGACGTCGCAGTCAACTCCAGCCTTTAAAAAAAAAACTGTTTGCGATGTATTGGCAAGATAACGCTCAGTAGTTTGCCACAGATTTCTGAACGACCGGTACTCATACCATTGTATAAAAACCAACGCAAGACTCTGCTGCCAAATCACCCACAGCTGTGTTTCGAACGCGGGATGTGGGATTACGACCTGCGTCGGTAACACCTTCGCCAGTAGTGGTATTGGTGGGAAAACTCTCTCTGTCTGTCTGTCTCTCTCTCTCTCTCCGACAACGTGATTCGTGATTTCCTAGCATACTTAACTATGCGCTCAGCCCAACTGTTAATTCCCGTGTACTTTATTTTATCGGTGGGTTTTGTTTAACCGCTCTGTCGCGCTATACTGTACTCAATTAGTTTGCTTTCTCTCGTGTTTTCAAAGCCTTATTCTCCATACATGCCGGTCTCTCTGGCTGTGGGGTTATAACACTTTCTCTCTGTAATCCCGTTTATCACGCAGAGTCTCGCAGCGGAGCGAGAACTGAGGTGGTTCGACCCCCGCTCGTGACTTGCGGATACTGAGCCGGCCGCTCAGAAAGCAATGGCAAACTACTGAGCGTAATCTTGCCAAGAGATCAACAGACAGCTGAAAGATGCTGCTGTTGACAGCTAAGTCCTGTAAAAGGATACGCAAAACATTTATCATTTATTCTCCATACATACTACTGCAAAAGAAGCAACAACAGCAACAACAACAAAAGTCGGCAAAGACCGTCAAGTAACCGAACCAGACCCTAAAGATGACCAAAACAAATGGGTGAATACGTCATTGTTGTCCACAGTGTTACATAACACCGTTGTAGCGCACTGGATAGTCCGCTTGCTTGCCCATATTCAAATCCCCATCGCAGCGGGGATGCACTGACCTGGACTCACGGGCAGACCTTGCCTAAAACTGCTCCATTGTTTGGGAAGTAAAGGATGCCGGTGTGATAATGGCCACTACATCAGCCAACCGCGACATGGATCTTGAACAAACAACGACACGTGGAAGAACGTAACCAACAGCCACCTGGACATAACATGCAAGTTAAAAATAAATAGGAGATGTTGATGGGACTTACGACAACAAGAAGCAGAAATGTATTACAGAGGAAACGTTCAGCAAACAGAAGAAAGGAGAGCAATATAGTGGACGGGGATTGAAATAAATCGTTCATATATAAACACACATGTAATGCTTGGCGGTCGGTAACTACAGCTGTCAATTTTTATATTATTTAGTGCTTCCTCTAATTCCTATTTCTGTCGTCTACTTGTATGAGGGTCAAATAATACATGTGTGTTTATTTATGAACTGTCTAAGTGGCCTCAAAGGGTTTTGTTTGTTTGTTTGTTCGCATATCCTTTACAGGACACCGCTGTCAACATCAGCATCTTTCAGCTGATTGTTGATTTCTTGGCAAGATTACGCTCAGTAGTTTGCCATTGCTTTCTGAGCGACCGGCTCACATACCCCATAAGTTACCGACGCGGAGAGAACCGTTACCGATTCTTTCGCACGTCACGCTACTCACGAGAGTATACGGGATTACGGAGAAAGACGTTAAACCCCTAGGCCAGGGACACGGCCTCAAAGGGTTACCCAACTGATATTGAGAAAACTCAGAAGTATGTTCAGAGAAGACAAGAAACAATTTATAATGTATAGTTGTAATAGGCCAGAACATCTACAGCTGCAATGAAAAGGTGATTTTCGAGGAAATCAGAAGGTTAACACATCATCATTACAAGCATGCGATGATAAAAATGGTAATACATTAACAGCAAGTAAAGATATACTAGAAGTATAGACGGACAGTTGTGATCCAGTACACGAGGTGCAAAAGCATGTAAACAGTCTAAAACTGTTTGTGACAGAATCAATATGTATGTTTAGATGAACATATATCAGTCTAGTGCTATTTGTGACTGAATCAATATATATGTCAAAGACGACCATATATGTTAACAATCTAGTATTGTTTGTGACTGAATCAATATGATTGTATAGAAGAACAGATATGTGAACAGTCCAATGCTGTTTGTGATTGAACAAATATGTACATATAGAAGAACGTCTACGTGTGCATTTATATACGTACCTGCCCACCTGGGAAACGTAGTAGCGCAGTGACTAACAGCCTCGCCCGCCCACCTGGGAGCCGTGGTAGACCACAGGTGACTAACACCCTCGTCCGCCCACCTGGGAGCCGTGGTAGCTCAGTGACTAACACCCTCGCCCGCCCACCTGGGAGCCGTGGTAGGGCAGTGACTAACACCCTCGTCCGCCCACCTGGGAGCCGTGGTAGCGCAGTGACTAACACCCTCGCCCGCCCACCCGGGAGCCGTGGTAAGGTAGTGACTAACACCCTCGCCTGCCCACCGGAGATCAGTGGTAGGGCAGTGACTAATACTCTCACCCGCCCACCCGTTGGTCGTGTGTTGGAATCACCCTCGAGGTAGATATTAAACATTGACCTGTGCCCCCGAGGTCGATCCAGCCTAACATGGGTTCAAGGACATGTCCTGGGAAGTAGAAGGGAGCAGCGTGATACTGACCACAACATCCACCAGGTGTCGATTGGTCTACATATACACGGTGCTAGTACCATGTATTCTTCTTCTTCTTCGTTAATCGGGAGTTTTTTTTCCGGACGAGATTGCGTTGTGCCTGTTTACAGCAGAGCTGCGTTCTTGCGCCGTTAGGCCGACACATCCGACTTCTGCGAGCATTTGTTGACCGGGTTAACCTTCCCGGCGGTTTCGTAAGACGTTTGACTGTACCATGTATTCAATATATCTCGAGCCGTATAACATTTTTTTTTTTTTTTTGCCTACATACTTTTATTTTATGATTGATTTAAGAACCGACATCACAGCATTCGGGGTATTCCCATAAGCGCACCGTCCCCATCCCCAGCAGCCAGCGAAGAGTTCCAACACCGATAGTACCAGTAGCAATCTGATTATATGTCCGTCTCGCCTTTCCTCTGAGCTTCGAGCGTCTGCCAGATCCCCTCGTCACTCCTCGCTCTCTCATTCTTGCCAGACCATGGTGATCCATTTGCTCCTCCGAGGTGTACACGTGCTCCCACAAGTTCGCCACCACGTCTGCCTTGTCATGTGTCAATGCTCCACCAAGTTTTGCAGAGCCAGTCAATCTGTCCGCCTGTTCATTCCCCAGCACACCAGCATGCCCCGGAGAAAAGATCCAGGCGATGCTTGCCACCCGTTACCTCCGAAGCGAAGCAAGCCACTCTGCCCGAAGCTTGCCTGTCCTCACCTTCCTCAGCATGCTTTCTGAGTCAGTTACAATCACGATGTGTGTGCGTATCGTATTCTCCATCCAGCGGAAAGGTGCACAGACCGCCTCCACCTCCATTCTTAAGCTAGATATTGTGGTATCATATTCCAGGCTCTCCTGTACCAAACTTCGACCATTAGCTTTTGCTAAGAACTTTTATTTGATTTACTTATCTACTTACACACAAAGATTCATCCGCCCATACAGACAAGCATACATACACATACGAGCATGCGTCAGCACACGCACAGACATATTTATTTATTTATTGTGTGCAAGAAAGCTTCAGAAAGTTGTGTTTTATGCATGTTTTAAATGCTGTATATAATGAAAAGAACTGTAACTGGACAATCTGTGAGGACACGACACACAAGAACATATCCACGAGCTGCTGTTTGAAAACTAACATATAAACAAGAAAACAGCACAGCGAAAGAAGGTTTTAGATCGCAACTGAATAGGGGGGGGGGGGGGGACAGATCCACGTCCACCCACGCTGCTCCTGACTACCAACCATGGATCCACACAGCACGTGGCGCACAGGTTGAAAACCGCTGCCACAGGCGTAAATTGGCGTACGATATCACATCCGCGACTAGATTTAACAACGTGGAAGTCGGCAATAAGGCCCCTGAGCTAGATAGCGTGACCTTGTTTTTCATGTCCTGTATGGATGTACTCTAAACACTTATTTCATGCTCCACTTAACCTTTTCAGAACAAACCCAGTCTGAGTTTGCTTAACGTCAATCATCACATAATCTTACATAACAGTCTATGGTGTTATACAGTTTGAATTTGCTATTCTCTGCAGGCGACATCACACACTGTTATATGACAGAGTCCATGGTGTTGCACAGTTTGAATATGCTGTTGGCTTGCCGACACTCCTGTTTATTCCATTTTTCACATGGGGCAGTGAGGAGCATTTTGTGATACTCACTGGCACAGGAATGGAGCAATATGGGGACGACCCGTTGCCGTGAAGTTGGAACCGCGACTAACTGACTAACTAGCATAATGTCTATTCTCTGCATGTGGCATCACATAATGTTGCATGGCAGAGTCCATGAATCGGCATGTCTATTCTCTGCAGGTGGCATCACATAATGTTGCATGGGAGAGTCCATGGCGTTACACAGTTTGAATATGCATTATGTCTATTCTCTGCAGGCGGCATCACATAATGTTACATGGCAGAGTCCATGGTTTTACACAGTTTGAATATGCATCATGTCTATTCTCTGCAGGCGACATCACATAATGTTATATGACAGAGTTCACTAATGTTACAGTTTGAATGTGCTTAACTGATTCAGTGCCGAAGGATACTATATCGCCAAACGTGACACCCCATATTTGGACGGAAGGATGATATATCGTCATACTTTGATCATCGTGTTATTTATTTTGTTTCGTGGTATTTTCAGCAATTTCAATGCTCACTCAATGGAAATTTACATTATAATACTCGTTCACATGATTTCGTACCATGTTTGGCCCAAACCTACTTTTTGTGTGGCCTTGAATCATACAATACTGATTCTCTGTTGGTGACACCACATAATGTTGCATTACGGAGTCCCTGACGTTAACATCATCATCATGTGGCGAGTCCCTGACGTTACCATCATCATCATATGGCAGGTACTCTGCAGAACGTGGCTTTCATCATGGCTCGCCGACAAGATTCTCGAACATATGCCAGTTGGCTTACCTCATGCACCGTCACACCCAAGGTATCTTCAGTACCCTAAACCCTTCTTTGTTCTGATTGACCCCTGCCTCTACTTCCAGGAAGACATCTTCTATCACTATTCTTTCCAAACCAGTGTGATAATTAATATGGCAAAAGTATTTCAGTTTCTGAGATATGCTGCTATTTATAAATAGGTCAGTTTTCTTCAATGTTCATCCTCATCATGATCATCAGCATCATCTTATCCCCTGCCAACTGGCGTAGGTGTTCATGCATCTCTGCAGACCTCTGCCCCTGGTTTGATGTTCAGACCTTGTAAAATATCAGTATTTGTCTTTTTGAAGAATCAAATTTGCTGGGCTGTTCACTTGACTCGCATGCCAAATCACAGGCTCCCTAAAGTAATTTTGTACTGTGAGCTGTGCTGTGGTAAACCCTCCCAAGGCGGCCAGAGGAAACACTTTAAAGACACTCTAAAGATCTCACTAACAGCTTTTGGAATTCATCACGACACTTGGGAGACTGCTGCCAAAGACCAAAATTCGTGGCGTACATCATTATGCAAGGGTGTAGTTACTTGTGAAGCAAACAATTCTGCAAGAGCTGTGGAAAAAAAAACAGGCTGGACCAAAAAAAAAAAAAAAAAAAAAACCACTGCAGGAGATCCTCCTTCTGGAAAAATAGGCATTCTTTGCCCACATTGTCAAAGAACAATTCGAGCCAAAATAGGCCTTACCAGCCATCTCAGAACTCACGGCTGCAAACTTTCAACCCTATTGGATGAAATGAAGGTCATCATCATTCTTGATGGACAAACACCATATTTTTCTGTTTAACAGTTCACGGTAGGCTAAGATATTTTCTATACATTTATGCTGAAAAGCAGGGGCTTTCTGATGTTATCGCGCACCGGAAAACAACTAGACACACTGTTATTTGGTAAATGTATTTAACACTTATATTATGACGCCTTGCTGTTTATTCAGGGAGTGACTATTTTTGTTGGTTCCTAGATAGCCATACTTTATGACGGGCAACTTTTCTTTCCTGTACCATGTCGAACGTTTCAGACATGGTGGCCAACAGCTTGAGAAATATATTCACAAGCACTGGCTGGCATTCATAGAAGCGGAGGAAAGAAGCAGACATAATAGCGCCATAGGTTTCATAAGTTATATTAATCAACCGTAGGCCAAATAACATGCACAGCACATCGAACCGTGCTGGGTCTAGTATATTATGAACAATGAACGAAGCGACGTCATTGGTTGGTTTCATTGTCATAATACAGAGAAGATGTCAACTGTTGGGAATTCTCGGGGTCATTGAAACAGTACAGGAACTAGATCATTCGACATTGATCGGTGCCCGCACAAGTGGAGGACTGAACTGGACATTAGTGGACACATTCACCAGCACATTAAAACAGTACGAGAACTAGACCATTCGACATTGATCGGCACGGGAAAGATGCGGTTTCTCACAAGTATCACTGTAACTTATTTCCTGGTTACATGTTTCAGTGCCACGGGGTGATTAATCATTTTAAGCCAGTTTCCGTATTGCCGTGGGCTTATATGTCACCAACATGTTGTCACTGTGTTACAATACAACCTACCACATTAACAACCGTAAAGTCATAACTGTGACACACTTCTACTTTCCATTTTCCACCATCGATTTATTTATTGCTCCAAACCTACTTTTTGTTTGGCACAAAACATAATCTGATAATACTGTTTAACCTCTCAATTGCCATGTCCAGTCAATTTATTATGAACAATTTTCATTGCTGTTGATTATGAAGCCCAGATTTTCAAAGTGTGCAATGTTTTCAATTTCTTCATTGGATAACACGCAACTGAAATCAGCTGTCTCTCCGCGATAGCTCAGCTGGTAAAGTGGAGGACTGTAGATTATTAAAACTAACCCTCAGGTCACTGGTTCAAATCCGGCTCGTGGGAGAATTTTGGAGGCCCTGTGGCGAAGTGATCAAGCCGTCTGCCTCGCGCCCGAAGGTTGTGGGTTCAATTCCGGGCTATGTCTTTCGGTTCACGGGTGCATTTTTCTCGGAGACTCCTGGGGGTCATCGCTGGAGCTACGGAGTTCATGCTTTGTGCGTCGCTTTCGGCAGGCAGCCCAGCGGACAGAGATCAAGCCATATGCGATAAAACCCAGTGCAATGAAGTCGATCCTCTCGACTTTTAACTTTTGTTCAAATGAATATAACAATGTAAAATTATAGTAATCACACAGGGATTTGTAGGTAGGTGCGTGCGCATGTGTGTGTGTGCATGCTTACTTGCTGTTTTATCGAGATTATTTGCCAGGTTATTGTTCTTGACATTGAAATTAATGAAATGCTACGCACAAGTCTAAGGCCGTACCACACTGAAAGTGCCAGTGTTCATCCGATGGCCAAGTCAAGCAGCGTCGAGCATGATTAGTACAGTACTTAGATGGGTGGTATGCAGTGCAGTAATGAGATGGGTGGTACTTAGTGCAGTAGTGAGATGGGTGGTACTTAGTGCAGTAGTGAGATGGGTGGTACTTGGTACAGTACTTAGATGGGTGGTACTTAGTACAGTACTTAGATGGGTGGTACTTAGTACAGTACTGAGATGAGTGGTACTTATTAAAATACTTACATGGGTAGTACTTAGTGCAGTAGTGAGATGGGTGATACTTAGTATAGTACTTAGATGGGTGGTTGCCATCCTGTGATTCACATTAATATAATAACTGTAACGATCCAACAGTATGTATAATTCTTCGGCTCAATGAAATCTAACAACTAAGGGCAGACTGGAGCCTCAACTGTTAAGTGAAGGACGAAGCAGACTCCTGGCTTTCCATTATAAATATCGCTGTTTATTTGTCACAGCTTACACAGTCTGTTTCAACAAATACTATCATTCCTAACTTAAAGGGCCTGTTGCACCAGGCTGGCATTAAGTATGTTTGACATGAATATGCATTACTAGAACACAAACCTTATTTTCTAAATATCAGCCATTTGTTCTATTCGTCCGCAGACGTTCCTCTGTCTATCCACCAAGTGTTCGCCTCGCTGCTCTATAAATTATGTCTAATTTCTCTGCCCGCAGGTTCTTCAGTCTGTGGCGATATTCTGTAACATTTTGGCAATCTATTCTTTCGTCTGTTATTATCCTTCCAGCCACTGATCTGATGCCAATCCAATCCTTCGCCACGCCAATTCTCCAATGTTCAAAGGTCCCCGCAAGTCTGCCGTTGCTGTTGTCCTCTACCTGTGACGGTTTTGTTGTTGTCAACTCATCTCTTAGATTTTAAGGCATTTTAGGCGTACAGGATTTCTATATAATTTCTATTACGTCATTTCGTTGCACTCGCTATATGGCAGTGGTACATAGTACAGTACTGAGATGAGTGGTACTTATTAAAATACTTAGATGGGTGGTACTTAGTACAATAAATAGATGGGTGGTACTTAGTACAATATTGAGATGGGTAGTACTTAGTACAGTACTGAGGTGGGTGGTACTTAGTACAGTACTTAGATGGCTTGTACTTAGTACAGTACAGAGATGGGTGATACTTAGTACAGTACTGAGATTTTGTGGCACAGCACATAGATAAACAACCCTGGTACTATACCACAGTGGCCAGCTGTGGGTGTGGTAATTGAGTAAAGGAACCTTTGACACGCACTAGGGGCTATGGGCATATGGTGCTAGACACATGGTTTTATAGACCAATCAGCTTCATCCGTCGCATGAGGTTAAGTGAGAGAGAGGCAGAGAGAAAATGATAGACAGTGAGAGAGAGAGACAGTCACTGAGAGAGACAGTCACTGAGAGAGACAGTCAGTGAGAGAGAGAGAGAGAGAGAGAGAGAGAGAGAGAGAGAGAGAGAGGAGAGAGAGACATGCAAACAGAGACAGTGAGAGAGACTGAGAGAGATAGTGAGAGAGAGAAAGAGAGAGAGATAGTGAGAGAGAGAGAGACAAAGAGAGAGAGAGAGAGAGAGAGAGAGAGAGAGAGAGAGAGAGAGAGAGAGAGAGAGAGAGAGAGAGAGAGAGAGAGAGAGAGAGAGCAAACAAGGGACACAGAATAATGGGAATGTCATAGAGGAAGAGACTACTGAATGCATCAACAGGCCAGTGGCGTAACTTGGTTCTAAAGTTAGACAGAGCTAGCATATACAACAGTGCACAGGATGATGTTTAACGTACATCTGAACTAGGCCACACTTTTCAAAACTTGGGGGTAAAATCAGCAGCCGTGCTCCTTGCGCCCCCTTAGCGATGCCACTGCAAGAGGCTCATGTAATCTAATGTGTGAGAGATAATCAACAAGATGAAGCACAATAAGAAACAGACAGACATTCCAAAACAGAACACAGGATGCACAAGATGTGCACAAGATGTGCACAAGTTGACAGGTTACCATATGTGGATGTGATTCGCCAAGACCCGGTTCGTTTTAAGACATCGACTGTACGGATTTTTCAAATACGCTCAAGAGAGAGAGAGAGAGAGAGAGGAGAGAGAGAGAGAGAGAGAGAGAGAGAGAGAGAGAGAGAGAGAGAGAGAGAGAGAGAGAGAGAACAGAGAGAGTCAGAAAGAGAGAGATGAGAGAGTCAGAGAGTTAGAGACAGAGAGAGAAATAAAGACAGAAAGAGACAGAGGCAGAGAGGCTGGGAGATAGAGACACAAGGAAAGAGATAGAGACAAAAAGATAGAGACAGAGAGAGATTAGGATAGAGACAGAGTTGGAGACAGAGAGAGATAGGGAAACAGACAAAGGGATGGAGACAGAGAGATAGGGATAGAGACAAAGAAGTGGAGACACAGAGAGACAGAGACAGAGAGAGAAAGAGACAGAAACAGAGAGATATAGAGACAAAGAGATAGAGACAAAGAGAGACAGAGACAGAAACAAGCAAAAATTTGCTCTGCTCACTCACCAGTAGTATTAAGCAAGCCATAAAGAGTGAGGTAATGGAGTACAATACACACCAACCAGCATGTAACAACTAGGAAGTAATCGACAAGAAAGAAGGCCAAAGAAGACTGCCAACACTGCAGAGATTAAAATCTGCCATAATACCTGATAACAAAACATTATTAAAAAACACGTGCAGTTGAATACATAATAACCAGTACATACTTTATCTATTAATACACGCCCACAAGCACAAACTTCCTCATTGCCCATGACAATAGGTATATTGTGGGTTGAACTTGACCAGGAAGAGAAACGCTATCGTGTCTACATAGAACTCGTCCTTGAGGGACACCTTGTTTCAACACTATCTTCTCGCTGGTTGGTACTGGTACTTTTTTTTCTTCGCTCGCTTGCTTTGGACCCGAGCGTAGTCCACACTGGCCTGATTTTTGCATGTGACTGATGTAGAGAGAGAACCCTCCATGCCACCTTCAGAGCACCGGAAGTTTAAGAGTGAAGGCTCTTAACCTTTCGGCCACTCAAATTCATCCTTGAACTTTTGTAATGGCAGTTCTGTTCTCAGGGCAGTGAGTGGCTGACCAGTATATACATTTTCTTCACACACCTACACTTTTGGCAATGTAACTTTCAGTACCCACTTCCTTACTTTAAACCAGTGGTTCTCAATCTTTTTTGACCCATGCACCCCTTCACCATATATTCAGAACGTCATTACCCCCCTTTCGTATTTCCACCCTATAAATTCCCCCCTCCCGCCCCTACACAGTATACGTAAAACTGGAAGCAAAATTTAATAATACGAGGGTAATTTAATAAGTAAGTCACAAATGGCTGTAGAAAAATAACTAACTATGATAACAACTTGACACTGTTTATTTTTATACTTACATTGTCCCTTTATTTCTCATCATAATTTCCACCAACATTGATGCACTTATCCCATCGTTGTATCAGTCCTCCTAAACCGACTGCATAGAACTGCGTGCCCTGTTTTCTAAACCACATTTTCACTTCACATTCAACTTTGGCATCATTCGCGAGATGTCTCCTGCCAAGGTAGGTTTCAGTGGACTTAGCCCCTAGCAATTTCCGATAATGCGGTGCATAGCTGGGTAGAAAACGTTACAAGGGCGAGTCAATAAGTAAGTCACACAGTTCTGTGGGATGGTGGGTAAATGAAAACAGGGCATGCAGATTTATGCAGCCGATTTGGGAGGACTGATAAAACGATGGGATAAGTGCATCAATGTTGGTGGAAATTATGTTGAGAAATAAAGGGACAGTGTATGTATAAAAATAAACTGGTTTCAAGTTGTTATCACAGTTAGTTACTTTTCTACAGCCATTTGTGACTCACCTATTAACACCTTTGTACATACTAGAACTAATCTTGACGTCTACATAAAACGTGATTTGCGGATCTACTTGCATTATAAAACAAATTTCAGAAGAGCGAGAAGTATAGAACCATAAAGTATGGAGAAAAAAACAATATCAACTAATCAGTTCTTGTATTAAAGCGATCTTGAAATAATCTTAATAGCCCCCATGGGTGGAGGGGGTGGGGGGTGGGGGGGGGGGGGATTTACAGCAGTGGATAATTACCCAGTGATATGCTGAAATCTGTATTTATAGCTATACCAAAAAGACCAGGAGCAATTCATTGTGAAGATTTTCATACAATTAACCTCACAAACCATATCACTAAGCTTCTACTAAGAACCATAATGAGAAGAACCAGAAAGAAAATAAAAATAGAAATTAGTGAAGAACAGTATGGATTTGTAGAGGGAAAGGGCACAAACAAGGCAATTTATACATTATGGACACTAGAAAGGTCAATAGAGAAACAGAGACATATTTGTGCTTCATAGATTATACTAAGGCATTTGATAAAGTAAAACATGATGAACTGATTAAATTGTTGGAAGATATCAGCATTTATGGGAAAGATTTAAGAATAATAAAGAATATTTACTGGAACCAAGTAGCAGCAATTAAAATGGGAAATAAAGAGGGAAGTTACGAACAGATAAAGCTAAGAGTACGACAGGGGTGTGTCTTGTCACCAGATCTCTTCTCCCTATATAGCGAAGTAATAATGAGAGAGATCAAAGAGATGCCAGGATTACTAACTGGAGGTTATAATATAAATAATATACGCTATGCAGATGACACAGTATTGGTGGCGGATAATTCAACAGACCTACAACAATTGTTGGACACCAAAGACCGAGATCTGTGGAGAGTCATAAACACCTACACCAACTGGCAGGGCACTTGATGATGATGATGATGGGGTTGGGGGGGGGGAACTCCCCAACGGTTGAGAACCACTGCTTTAAACATTTCTTTGTCTAAATCTACCCAGAGTTCTGGTGTGTGATTTGTTTTCTACGAAGGCATTCTCTATTAACTGAGCTATGTAGATAGGTTACCGCCTTCAGGAGATCTGTCCTTTCTGAATCCTACTTGTTGTACAGTTAAGAGGTGTGTTTCTTTCAATTGCCACATTAGCATTCCATTAATTTTTCTACACAACTAAATTGACTGAGAGGTCGATAGTCATTTGTGACTGCCAGGATTTTTCCTTTCTTCTGGACTGGTGTTAGAATAGCTACCTTCCATGCTCGTGGGACTATTCCTTTCTTCTGGACCGGTATTAGAATAGCTACCTTCCATGCATGTGCGACTATTCCATTCTTCTGAACCAGTATTAAAATAGCTTTCATGCCCGTGGGACTATTCCTATCTTCCAGATGAGAAATGTACCAGGGCCTTTCTGTTTTTGTGAGCTGATGAAGGTTTTTGATCTGCAGCATGTATTTCTCACTGGTTATAGTGTTCCACTTTCTGTTTTTTTGTAGTTTACTCTCTCCCATCTACAATTTATGACTGTTAGTAATTTTTTATCCTGACAGTCAGAAATGGCTGTCAAAAGCTGAGGTAGCAAACACCCATGTGGATGTGGAAGTCAAAGGGAATCCACCACATTACCTTCTCAAGACTCATGACATACAACAATAAGAAAGAGACAAACAGCTTTCTTTGGTCATGTGATGAGAAGAGTAGCATTGGAGAACATCGCGACAACTGGAAGGCAGAGGCAGATTAAGAGAAATGATGCTGGATGGATTGAGACAGTGGCATGGAGGAATATCAGCAGCAGAGTTGATCCAGAAAACCAAAGACCGAGATCTGTGGAGAGCCATGAATGCCTACGACAGCTGGCATGGCACTTGTTGATGATGATTATGATGAAAAATTTCTTCCGTTCCGTAGTACACAGTCCTATCAGCATGTCATTTGTTATTCAATCCCTTCTTGAAGATGTATTCTTTTTCAGATTATCCATTGTCTGTTCAGTCTGCTGCATGTTAAAATTTGCCATCATATATTCTTTTGCTGCTATCTTTATGATATTATATCATGTCTGTTTGTCTTTGCTGAATATTGAAGACGGTTCGCTATTAAAGATGATAAAACAAAGAAAATTTAAATATTTTGGTCACTTGAAATGCCATGAAAGTTTGGAGAGAACAATAATGGAGGGGTATAAGCCTGGGAAGAAAGGAAGAGGAAGGCCAAAGAGAAGATGGGTGCAGAATGTGGCGGATGATCTCCAGATGGGTGTATCGGAAGCGGGACTCTCACTTATGATCGAGAGGTTTTCCGGAAGGTTGTTATGGGAGCGAGGTTCTGCAAACCACATGCTATGAATGAATGAATGTTTGTCTTTGATTGCTTTTTTTCCTTTTTTGTTGGGTATAAATCAACAGAACTGCAACAAGTGTTGGGCACTGTAGTAACAGAGAGTGCAAGGAAAGGACTCTCCTTGAATATCAAGAAAACAATAACAGTCATGATATCAAAGAAAATGGTGACACCAAAATGTGACATAGAGATAGAAGAGAACATTCTTAACCAAGTGGATAATTTTAGATACCTAGGGACAGATATAACATCAGATGGAAGATGTACATCAGAGATTAAGAGCAAAATAGGGCAAGCAAAAGTTGCATTTAAGAAAATGAAGAGTATCTTATGCAATAAGTCACTATCGCTGAATGTAAGACAGAGAGTACTGAAATGCGATGTAGAACCAGTTTTGCTGTATGGCAGTGAATCTTGGAATATAAATGAACAAATTAAGAAGAAATTAGAAGCAACAGAGATGTGGTTCCTGAGATGAATGCTGCAAATTCCTTGGACTGCCAGAGTAACTAACAACAACTGCCTGAAACAGGCTAATGAAACTAGAACATTATATACAACAATAAGACAGAGACAAACAGCTTTCTTTGGTCATGTGATGAAAAGAGAGGCATTGAACATCGTGACAACTGGAAAGATTGAGGGGAAGAGAGGCAGAGGCAGACCAAGAGAAATGATGCTGGATGGATTGAGACGGTGGCATGGAGGAATATCAGCAGCAGAGTTGATCCAGAAAACCAAAGACCGAGATCTGTGGAGAGCCATGAACGCCTACGCCAGCCAGCAGGGCACTTGATGATGGTGTTGGGTATCAATGCAGTTTGCATCAATGTAGTTTGCATTAACATAGTATTCTATTAGTGTGAATGCAGCTTTCTTCACTTGGAAAAATTCTGTTTTCTTGTTTAACTGTTATTTGTTTATTACAAAACTGTTCATCATTCATGGCTTTTACTAGTTTCCATCGCTTCATCACTGTCTAAGTTCAAATGTTATGTTTTTTCTCTCCAACGATCTTCACGCAGGATGGTGATAATTATGAGGAAATGTTTCCTATATGAACACATCTCAGTACAGACTAATGCCTCTTTACAAATCTGAGTACACTAAGCATTCTTGCTCTGTGATATTTTCCCTTTAGCCTCATCACAATTACTATAAAAATAATTAGTGTTAATTAATCATTAAAATAAAATGTTTTTGCAAATTCCTGAAAAGCATTTATAACACATATATTACTACTGTAGCAGTTTACTCATGTCCTTTATAGGATAAAAAAGTTGCTTAAAAGTCGACAGGGGCAACTTCATTGCACCGGGTTTTTTATCCCATATGGCCCAGTCTCTTTCCACAGCGAACTGCCAAAAAGTGTCGCACAAAGCACAAACTCCATAGCTCCAGCGACGACCCTCAGGAGTCTTAAAAAAAATGCACTCATGAACTGAAGGACGCGGCCCGGAATAGAATCCACAACCTTCGGAGCCCGAGTCAGACGGCTTGACCACTTCGCCTCGGATACTCCCATTTACAAATAAATCCTTTACAGGATGTTATAATCAACCTTAGCATTTACTGACTGTTTGTTATTTACTGGGTAATTTCAGTTCAGCAGTTTGCCATTGCTTTCTGAACAGCTGACATCTCATACCATAAAATCCAAATTGCTTCCGAATTGCCCATGACTGATTTTGAACTTGAAGTTTAAGATAAACTTAATAAGAGATGTATGAATAAAAGTATGTATGACAGGAAAGAAATCAGAAGGGCAAAATGTCAGACAGGCCTGCGTGCCCAATTCTGAATTCTTTGAAAATACAGTTAATCTGTTAATTCGCTCAAAATCAATTCTGTAATGCCTAATAAAATATTTTAGGACGAAGGATGAAAGAAACAAATGACAGCCTTATTAAATCAACAATTAATTATTAAATACATGTGTTTGTAAATTTAAAACAAAAATCCTGTATGTTATCTGCTTACCTTTGTGATCTCAACATAAGGTTTCCCACAGACACTGACTGAACTCTGATACTTGCTTTGTGGGTCTAACTTACTTGGGTCCTGATGTGACAACCACAGCTAGACAGACAAATAGAATAACATGTGTGAATATCATTATGTTTTTCCCCCCTCAAAAGACAATAACATGTGTAAATATAATTATTTCATTCTTCTTTAAAAGACAATAAAATGTATAAATATTATCTTCAAAAGACAATAAAATGTGTAAATATCATTATTTCATTCTTCTTCAAAAGATAATAAAATGTGTAAATATTGTCTTCAAAAGACATTCACTCACTCTCAGATGGTGGCCTCTATAATGCTCAGAGATTGAAGGCCAAGACCAAAATTAGGAGGGTACTAATCAGAGAGTTGCTTTTTGTGGATTATGCTGCAATTACGACCCACTCTGAGGAAGAATTACAAAATCTACTATCTGCATTCTCCAATGCTTGTTCTGAATTTGGTTTAACAATCAACAAGAAGAAGATACAGATTATGTCACAAGGTGCACATGGTGTACCATCAATCTTTATTGACGACGCCGAACTGGAGATAGTAGACCATTTTACATATCTAGGATCAGAGGTAAATAGCAAATTATCCCTCGATCAGGAAATCAACATCAGGATTGGCAAGGCAGCAACAACAATGAAAATGTTAGCAAAAAGAGTCTGGGAGAACAGGAAGCTTACTGCCAAAACAAAAGTCCTCGTCTACCAAGCCTGTGTCCTTAGTACTCTTCTTTATGGCAGTGAAACCTGGACAACTTACTCACGCCAAGAGAAACGTTTAAACAGCTTTCATATGCGGTGTCTGCGAAGAATACTTGGTATTAAGTGGCAAGACAAAATCACAAATACTGAAGTATTGGAAAGATCAGGTTGTGTGACGGTGTATTCCATGCTCAGTCTTCGTAGACTTAGATGGATAGGACACGTTAGGAGGATGGATGATGGTAGAATACCAAAGGACATCTTTTTTGGTGAATTACAGACGGGTAGGAGATCTCAGGGTCGGCCTCTACTACAATACAAAGATGTGTGTAAGCGGGACATGATTGATACAGGCATTGATAATGCACATTTTGAGCAAGTCGCCGCTGAACGTGTTGCATGGAGGGCAACTATCAGAAATGGAATAAAGACAAAGGAGAAAATGATTGCAGATAAAGAACACACAGAGCGTGAGAGACGTAAGATGGTGCACAATGGTGGAAATGACCATGTTTTCCCATGCATCTACTGTGGGTAAACATTTGCAGCAAGAATTGGCCTTACCAGCCACACTCGCCACCGCCATGGATCGTAGTTATTAAGCCTTTTTGAAGCACAATGTACCAAACTATCGTCTGTCAAGACGGAAAGGTGCCAATGCAATGTCTTCAAAAGACAATAAATTGTGTAAATATCATTATTTCATTCTTCTACAAAAGAAAATAACGTGTAAATATCGTTATTTCATTCTTCTTCTCAAGACAAAACAAAATGTATAAATATCATTATTTTATTCTTCTTCAAAAGACAATGAATTGTGTAAATATAATTTCATTCTTCTTCAAAAGGCAATAAAATGTGTATATATCATTATTTCATTCTTCTTCAAAAGACAATAAATTGTGTAAACATCGTCATTTCATTCTTCTTCAAAAGACAATGAAATCTGTAAATATTATTATTTTATTCATCTTCAATAGACAATATGTGTAAATATCATTATGTCATTCTTCTTCAAAAGACAATATTTCATTCTTATTCTTCTTGTGCGTTTGAGATTTCTACAGGAGTAAAGGACCATAACCACATGTCACACGCTTTGTAAGCCAATTGATGATTGGTTGGATGTTAAAAAGTTAGATGCATATCCTTTACTGGATGTCGCAGTCAACCCCAGCCTTGTTTGTCTGTTTGTGATCTCTTGGCAAGTTTACCTTCAGTAGTATGCCACAGCTTTCTGAACAACCGTCACCCATACCATTTTATAAATACTCCAACAGAAGGCAGTCTGTTGCCAAATCACCCGCAGCTGTGTTTTGAACGCAGTATACGAGATTATGAACTGCGTCCGTAACTTCTTCACCACAGAACCAGCAATTGTCAAGGTTGAATTTTGCATGATATTTTCTATAATGTGAGATAGGCACAGACCAATTCTCTTTAGTCACTTTCTACAACATTCTCAGGAGATCTACAGTGTGGCTATTCTTTACTTCCCCTTGATGCCCAGGTAACACATGGGCATCATTATTTCACATTTAAGTATGATGTTTCAATAGTTGACGTATGAACACAAGAAAAGAAATGCAGACCCCATGGCAACCTTGTCATACATAACTGTTTTCAGCTGTTAAACACATTGCAGTGACTTCTCTCATGTTATTATGGCAATCCGTGGGTGTGTGGTATTATTGACCTTTAGCCCCTTGATCCCACTTTATTTTCATAATCACATGTCCCGTTTAGATGATTTGTTGTAATTATACATGTGGATTCCACCACTTGGGTGACAAGTTCACAACAAGGAAACAGACGAGCAACCTTTATACGGGGTGCATAAGCCGGTCCGCATGGTTGAATGGGTAAGAATGCAAGTTTTTAAACATCCGGTGTGCTGATGCCGAGGTAAGCAGTTCAACTCCTACAATGGACAGCTGGACTAAAATGTTGATCTGTCGTCATTCACTTGAGACGTTAATTACAAGTACCTCTTAAGTCGGAATGGATTCGCCTGATGGCGAGGGACATTGTTAATATGGAAAGCTAACCCACACGCAAAATTCAGTCCACCACTACTATAAATAGTGTGTGCTTGAATTCAAAGCGAGCGAGTGAAAAATAAAGACATTACAGGGTGTATTTGTAATGACTGTGCAGTGTTTGAAAATATTGCTGGTCCAAGTTTTGTATTTACCTATTATGTTGCATGCACTTTAAAAATAAAATTAAGTTGCATGTCCTTAACAGGATGTAGCAGTCAACCCCCAGCATTTTCGCTGTTCGTGATTCCTGGGCAAATTTTACGTTCAGTAGTTCCTATACCTTTTTTGAAAAAAAACCAGCACAGCTGTGTTTCGAACCCGGGTACACGGGCTCACAAACCGCATTCGCGAGCCTTTAGCCACAGAGAGTGCACTTTACAGTGGGTAAATACAAAACTTGGACCAGCAAACTTTTCAAACACTGCACAGTCATTAAAAATACACCCTGTATATATCTTAATGTAGTGTTTTTCATGTTGTTGTGTTGCAGTGAATCTTGGAATTAAGTGAACAAATTAGGAAGAACTTGGAAGCAACAGAGATGTGGTTCCTAAATGTTGCAAATTCCTTGGACTGCCAGAGTAACTAACGATTGCCTGAAAGAGGCTAATAAAACTTGAACATTACATACAACAATAAGAAAGAGACAAACAACATTCTTTGGTCATGTGATGAGAAAAGGGGCATTGGAGAACATCATGACAACTGGACAGATTGAGGGGAAGAGAGGCAAAGGCAGACTAAAAGAAATGATACTGGATGGATTGAGACGGTGGCATGAAGGAATATCAGCAGCAGAGTTGATCCAGAACACCAAAGACTGAGATCTGTGGAGAGTCATGAATGCCTACGCCAGCTGGCATGGCACGTGATAATGATGATTTATGCCTCATGCACTGAGGAAGTCTGGCCGCAACATCCATCTTGTTACTTGTGAACGTGTTCTACTATAGCTTACTATCTACTTCTCATTTTTTCCCCTGATTCATACTCTGTAGTACCTTAAAAGGGAGCTAACTGCAATAAACTGGTTATGTCCCTTAATCTGTTTTTTTTTTTAACTTTCCCGGATTAAGTTTTTTTTTTTAAATAGAAGGACCTCTTTAGGTTAAGTATCACTTTCACTGCACACAGATATCTCTAAGTGCTTCAGTATCCTCCCACAGACGACACAAGGAGAATCTCAACACAGTGTACGAACTTCTAAGCACTAAAGAGGATCTTAATGTGTGTATCTTGTCTAACGCTGCATGTGCATTTTAGGATGTTGCGCTCAACCTCAGGATGATTTTCTACGCAATTTTATGTTCAGTAGTTTGCCATTGCTTTCTGAAGGAGAAGTCAATGTTTAAGTCTAACTTAATGCTGATGTAGGGGTTGAACAAGAATCACACATCTATAGATGTTCTTTTTGCAGCCTTTTCAGCGCTCTTTACATTTCTAACTACAGTTGGATTGTTAAAATGCATATGGGTCCTCCATATGTTTTGCCCTTGTCCAAGAAGTCTAGTTGTCCAATCCACTACCAAAGGATAAGTGGAGACTTTACTATCCTATTCTTATTTTAGTTTTAAAAACTCCCCAGAGTCCAAACCATAAAGAAATAAGATCTGCACCAGCCAGAGACAGAAGCTGTAACCTCTAAGCTAATCATCCCCAGAAGAAAAACCCGCATGCACGTCAAATGTTAAAAATTCCCTGGTCATCTGGAAATCAAGAGGAGTAGGTCAACTATGATAACACCAAAACAAAATTTTAAAATCTGAAAACCTGCCCACTGAAAATAATATTTATACAATGTTAGTCTAGCAGGGACTGTTAAAAACAGTAGACTGGTCAACAGAGGTCAACCAATATTATTAGCATAAATCATCATGATGCGCCATGCCGATAAGCATTGGTGGTCATGTTTCGCCAGTGATAGCATATAGCATGACACAAGCAAACAAATGAAATAGTTTAGAACACACATCTTTCAAGTGGCTTATGTACAGACACAAATCATGGACCATTTCCAGTCACTGTAGAAGAGCATCTGGGCTTCTGAATTCTGTAGACCTTTGTAGACTTATTCATGAGTGGCTGGATTCTGAATTCTGTAGACCTTTGTAGACTTATTCATGAGTGGTTGGATTCTGAATTCTGTAGACCTTTGTAGACTTATTCATGAGTGGCTGGATTCTGAATTCTGTAGACCTTTGAAGACTCATTGGCTGGATTCTGAATTCTGTAGACCTTTGTAGACTCATTCATGAGTGGTTGGATTCTGAATTCTGTAGACCTTTGTAGACTTATCCATGAGTGGCTGGATTCTGAATTCTGTAGACCTTTGAAGACTCATTGGCTGGATTTTGAATTCTGTAGACCTTTGTAGACTCATTCATGAGTGGTTGGATTCTGAATTCTGTAGACCTTTGTAGACTTATTCATGAGTGGCTGGAATTTGAATTCTGTAGACCTTTGTAGACTTATTCATGAGTGGTTGGATTCTGCAGCCTGTTCTACAGAATGTTAGCCAGTCTCACACCAACCCTCCTTAGTCGCCTCTTATGCCATGCATGGTAGTATTCAGTCTGGCTATTCTCTGATTCCCGAAATCACACAGGCATGTGATATCATTGTTCTTCTTTCATGCTATGTCCTCCATAGGACCTCAACCAATTCGCTGCAGGTCGTCCTATTCTTACCTCTTACCTATCCCACGCAGTTCCATCTATGTCCTCCCCATACTATTTATTTGTCTCTATTTCTCTTCTCCGAGTGCATTTGGTTCTTCCTCTATTTCTTGTACCTTGTGGATTCCAGACAAAAGCCTTTCTGGTTTTATTGTTCTCACACTTTCTCATTGTATGTTCTATCCAGCGCAAGGATTTTTTTTCACCTCTTGATTCACTTGTATTTGTCTAGTTCTCTCCACGAGCTCCATATTTTTTAGTTTGACATACCATTTTATTTCCTCTTGTCTGCTCAGACACTAATTAATGAAGATCACAAAACACTAAAATCAAATATACTGGAAAATCACAAATAATGAACTCATAAATACTAAAAATAATATTTTTAAAAACTGAATCATACAACAAAAATTACACAATGCTGCAATCATAAACACAAGAGATCACGTCACACTAAAATCAGAAAGACTGAAAATCGTCAAATATTGAAAGTTTAATAAATATCTAGTTATACTTACTAATGCCTCTGAGCCATTCGCAGCACTATTGGTCATAGTAGGTACACAGAGGCGCATCTAGCACAATTGAAAACAAAACAAAGTGACATGGGGAAGATAACTTTGTGGTTAGAAATTGTTTCATTTAATGGAAAGACTTTTAGTTTAAATTCAAAATAATGTATTCCCTTAGTGAACTTAAGCACAGAAGCCACATACAATATGCTGCAGGATTTATTGCCTGGCATATTTCGCCGCAAGCTTGCGTTAAATAAGAAATTACTATAGGGATAACAAATGCTTCACATTCAAACAATACCTGTAACTTTGTGTTTTAAGTGTTTCAGCTGAAGTATTATTCATTTATTCACTTCATATACAACTCTGCAGTATGTCCCTGAATAGATGCAGCATAATATGCCTGGCAATAAATCTTGTAATATATTGTTTGTGGTTTCTGTGTTAAAATTTGTCTAAATATCTTAAATGATGCTTTCTTCACATAATAACAGTATTCATTCATTCATTCAGTAGAATGTCCTTTGCAGAACCTCGCTCCCATAACAACCCTCCAGAAAACTGCTTGATCACAAGCAAGATGTCCTGCATCGGATACATCCATCTGGAAATCATCCGCCACATCCTGCACCCATCTTCTCTTTGGTCTGGCTCTTTCTGTCTTCCCAGGCATATACCCCTCCATTATTGTTCTCTACAAACTTTCATGACGTTTCAAGTGACCAAAATTAATAATAACAGTATAGTCACTATAATTCACTGAACATATTTTACAAACTGCTGCTGCTACTGTTACTACTGCTCCTGCTCCTAGTCATGATTTAGAAGAAAAATAGCCAAAATATTCAGTGACACTGGGATAAAGCTTCATGGGTTGAGAGATTAAACTAAACTAAATGAGGACTATGCCAACATACAGAAGGCAAAAAAGCGACATGGAGATTATATGCACAACAATTCAAGCAAAGGCAGCATTTATAGGATTAGAAACAGTACATAACTGGCCCATTAGGCTGACAAAGGGAGATGATGCTGGTTGTGTTGTCAGAGTGACACAGACGACAAACAGTCGTTGGACTTAACACAGGGAACAAATTGCTGTGGAGGACCTGTGTGGTCCTGCATGAAGTATGATGGTGTTGATCTTCCTCATACCCGGTGAAGCCCAGAAGAAAGGTGGAGGATATATTTATTTGTAAGGCAGTAAATAACTCTACTTCTCATCTCTGTGTGTGTTTAGGTCTTCCTCTATGTCTTGTGCCTTGTGGATTCCAGCGAAAGGTCTTTCTAGCTACACTGTTCTCAAGTGTTCTCAATGTACGTCAGCACCTGCATGTTTTCTTCACTTCTTGATTCACTGGTATTTATATAGTTCTCTCCACGAGCACATTAATTTTTTAAATTTTGGCATACCATTTCTCTTTTCTGCTCAGGCACTAATTAATGAAGATGACAAAGAGCACAACACAATCATGGTTATTGGATTTTATGGCTGAATATTTCTCATGGTTGTTGGATTTTGTGGCTGAAATTTTCTCATGGTTGTTGGATTTTGTGGCTGAGTTTTTCTCATGGTTGTTGGATTTTGTGGCTGAAATTTTCTCATGGTTGGTTGGATTTTGTGGCTGAAATTTTCTCATGGTTGGTTGGATTTTGTGGCTGAATTTTTATCATGAATGTTGGATTTTGTGGCTGAAATTTTCTCATGGTTGGTTGGATTTTGTGGCTGAATTTTTATCATGAATGTTGGATTTTGTGGCTGAATTTTTATCATGGTTGTTGGATTTTGTGGCTGAAATTTTCTCATGGTTGTTGGATGTTGTGGCTGAGTTTTTCTCATGGTTGTTGGATTTTGTGGCTGAAATTTTCTCATGGTTGTTGGATTTTGTGGCTGAAATTTTCTCATGGTTGTTGGATTTTGTGGCTGAGTTTTTCTCATGGTTGTTGGATTTTGTGGCTGAAATTTTCTCATGGTTGGTTGGATTTTGTGGCTGAAATTTTCTCATGGTTGGTTGGATTTTGTGGCTGAATTTTTATCATGAATGTTGGATTTTGTGGCTGAAATTTTCTCATGGTTGGTTGGATTTTGTGGCTGAATTTTTATCATGAATGTTGGATGTTGTGGCTGAATTTTTCACATGGTTGTTGGATGTTGTGGGTGAATTTTTCTTCTCATGGTTGGTTGGAGTTTGTGGCTGAATGTTTCTCATGTTTGGTTGGATTTTGTGGCTGAATGTGTCTATGTCATGGGGTAGCCAGCCCTGTGCACAACCCTCCCTCAGTTGCCTCCTACGACATGCCTGATAGGGTGCAGTGTCACTATTCTCGCCTCCCCTTGCGGGTCCTGGTAACCTCCGGGTGATACATCAACTGTTGCCATAATCCAAGAGGTTAGCAATTCTATGTTTGTACATTTGGTTATCGGATCAGGGATATTATAAGAGGTGAATAAGGAGGACATTGTGCCAACTGCTTCGGATGGAGGAGTGCACTTGAGAGGGTATAAGTCTTATCTTAGTGTAAGGAAATGCAACCTAAAAACTAAATGTCATGGCAGCAGAGACCAGGCCCTAAGTTTTGGCCAGCAACTGGTTTAGGGTAGATGCTCCAACAGGCAATACAGCATCAACACTAATAGTCCAATATTTCCCCTAGCAACACATCAACATTACTGGTCCAATATTTCCCCTAGCAATACAGCATCAAAACTAATAGTCCAATATTTCCACTAGCAATACAGCATCAACACTAATAGTCCAATATTTCCCCTAACAATACAGCATCAACACTAATGGTCCAACAGTTCTTCTAGCAATACAGCATCAACACAAATAGTCAAATATTTCCCCTAGCAATACAGCATCAACATAAATAGTCCAATATTTCTCCTAGCAATACAGCATCAACACAAATGGTCCAATATTTCCCCTAGCAATACAACATCAACACAAACAGTCCAATATTTCCCCTAGCAATACAGCATCAACACAAATGGTCCAATATTTCCCCTAGCAATACAGCATCAACACTAATGGTCCAATAGTTCTTTTAGCAATACAGCATCAACACAAATAGTCCAATATTTCCCCTAGCAATACAGCATCTACACTAATGGTCTGCTAGTTCTTTTAGCAATACAGCATCAACACTAGTGCTCCATAGTAATTCTAGCAGTCAATAATTCCCCTTTACAGAAACATAATTATGTAAAATGCTCTCATACTCACAAGCCACAGAAATGGCAACACCAGTATCCAAAACCATCGAGGTAGGATTCCGTAGGTTATATTTGTCATCACCAATCCCGGACACACGGCATGTGAGTACACGTTCTAGTCAAACAATGTATGAACAATATTCATGAACTGTCTTATTAAACAAAATGAAATATTCAAATTAGGTATTATTATTCAAGGACCCATGGTAGGGTAGTTAATGCATTCAGTAACCTATGCATTGGTTCAAGCACAATCCCCGTGTGGTAGAGTTTTCCTAATTTATGGGAAAAGGGTAACAAGTCTCATAAGATAGATATCAGAGATTTTTACAGGAATGCAATTCAGCGGGAAAAGAACTGGACCCCTTACCTCACAATTCTGTTAACGCCAAACATTTCAAATCCATATATTAGTTTCTGTCATAGGAAACTGTACCGTCAACAATTTTCATACCAATAACTAGATATGGTCAAATGTAATCCACAATTTCAAATCAGTAAAGTTGTTCGTATTGATAAACGGGTACAATCATATTTCAATACTTTCATTGGTCAATACTTATCCATACAGATAAACAGATGCAATCACACATTTCATCAACACTTTCATTGGCTAATACTGATCCATACAGATAAACAGATGCAATCACACATTTAATCAACACTTTCATTGGTTAATACTGATCCATATAGATAAACAGATGCAATCACACATTTAATCAACACTTTCATTGGTTAATACTGATCCATACAGATAAACAGATGCAATCACACATTTCATCAACACTTTCATTGGCTAATACTGATCCATATAGATAAACAGATGCAATCACACATTTAATCAACACTTTCATTGGTTAATACTGATCCATACAGATAAACAGATGCAATCACACATTTCATCAACACTTTCATTGGCTAATACTGATCCATACAGATAAACAGATGCAATCACACATTTCATCAACACTTTCATTGGCTAATACTGATCCATACAGATAAACAGATGCAATCACACATTTCATCAACACTTTCATTGGCTAATACTGATCCATACAGATAAACAGATGCAATCACACATTTCATCAACACTTTCATTGGTTAATACTGATCCATATAGATAAACAGATGCAATCACACATTTCATCAACACTTTCATTGGTTAATACTGATCCATACAGATAAACAGATGCAATCACACATTTCATCAACACTTTCATTGGTTAATACTGATCCATACAGATAAACAGATGCAATCACACATTTCATCAACACTTTCATTGGTTAATACTGATCCATACAGATAAACAGATGCAATCACACATTTCATCAACACTTTCATTGGTTAATACTGATCCATACAGATAAACAGATGCAATCACACATTTCATCAACATTTTCATTGGTTAATACTGATCCATACAGATAAACAGATGCAATCACACATTTAATCAACACTTTCATTGGCTAATACTTCGTCTTCTTCTGCGTTTGTCCGGAATGTTTCTTTAGATGTAATTATGATGTGCCTGTTTACAGCAGAGCTGCGATATTTGCACCTTTCGTTCAACACATCCAACTTCTTCAGGCATTTGTTGGCCAGGTTAATATCTTGATAAAAGCACCTGGAGCAGACAACATTTTTTGTTTATTTTCATCTTCTAATGAAGCACAAGTCCTCAACCAACACAAGCCAAGTCCTTTACAGACTTGTGCATGATTGGTTGGATTCTGCAGCTGGTTTTCTATGTGATGAGGTAGCCAGTTCTGTGTCAACCCATCTTAGGCATCTCTTACGACGTTCATGGTTTACTTCTCTTACAGGACTCAGGTGCCAGACAGCATTATTATGGAGGACATTGATGCCCCGAGATTGTCAAATTGAATTAATGACACAATTTCTAAATGACATCTACTCATATAATAGCTGACAAATTCCTAATGATCTATTAAAGAAATAAATCAAATTCCCAGCAAAAATCCATTTTGAAATAGAACTAAATGTCTACCTGTTTGTTCATTCTGTTGTTGAGACCAACACTAACGACATCTGTTGCATACTTGGATGAGCTGTAAGGATCTTTGCTGTTGAAAAAAAAAAAGAATTAAATGAAACGTTAATTTTCATAGTCCAAAACCTGTAGAAGAAACATATTACATGTAAATATCGCAGAAACATTTGTTTTTAACAATTCTTTCTGCTCCATGCATTTGTTATTTTAGCAAAATAACCCTTCATTCCAGAAGAAGTTAAAATAATTTACTAGCATCAACAGAGCAGGCACATTTGTGTAGTAGTCTGATGATGTCACGAATGCGGTCAGACGAGGGTTCGTTACCTGCATTCATTGTTCGCTAAAGTTAGGGAAATACTGACCACCTATTTCAACATGAATTTCTCACTGGCATCAGAAATGCAGGCGACATTTTTTTGGGCCAAATTATGAAAAGAGAGAAACTGGAACACATTGTAAAAACTGGAAAGATTTATGGAAAGAGAAATAGAGGAAGACAATGAGAGAAGCCTCTTGAAAGTCATCATGACATGGAAAAGTATCAGCATGCGAATTGATATAGTTTGTTGGAGATTTGCAAGATGTGGAGAAACCATGATCACCCTCATCAGGTGGCAAGGCATTTGATGATGATGAAGAAATGATGAGGAAGGACAATAAGCAGACAAGCTGACCATCATCCATGGTAGTGAAAATGTGGTTTCTGAGGAAAATGTGAAGAATATCTCGGACAGAGAAAACTCAATGAGACAGCCCTTCAAGAAACAGGTGAAAACTGTAAACTGATTAGAAGTAGACAGCCAGGCTTGTTTGGACACATTTTGAGGAGAAATAAGTTTGAAAACTTAGTGACAACTGGTAAATTTGATGAGAAAAGAACAAGAGGAAGGCAAGGAGATAAATACTTGGCCTACTTAAATAGACTGCTTGGCCACATTCCAGTCGGGACAATGCACAGACTTGACTGAAGACAGGTAATTGCGTGAGATGGTGAACTATGACAGTCCACTCTTGTTGGCATAGCACATGATGATGATGATGATGATGATGAGGAGCTAGCGTTCCTGTCCATTTGGCCATGCTGACTACCTAATATGGTCAATGTATTTCAGCTTCTGAGATGTGAAGCTGTTGAAGAGCTGTTTTCCTCAGTGATCATATCTGGTAAAATGTCAGCATATTTGATCTTCTTGATCCACTGTATTTTAAGAATTTTCTGTACCCTTTAAGTTCAAAAGCTGAGATTTGTTTTTGAGTGATAAATCAGTGTTTTAGTCATATCAAGATTAACGTATGGTACAAAATAAATCAAGCCAGTTTCCACTCACTAAAACTATCATCATCATGAAGCAGGTTACGTAGCTCATTTGACAGCCCACCATCAAGTTTCTTGATTCCTAGCCAGTCACCTTGCCTCATACATTGTCATGGCCAAGGTATCTGCAAGGTCCGGTGTTCATCATTGTGCTGGCTGGCCCCTGCCTCTGCTTCAACCACTGTAATCTCCAAACCACTGCTACATTTAATATGGCCTAAGTATCTCTATTTCTTAGACATGACGCTGTTTATGATAACTCCCATTGAGGATCTTTTCTCCTGGGCATGCCGGTGTGCTGGGGAATGAACAGGCGGACAGATTGGCGGGCTCGGCAAAACTTGGTGGAGTATTGATGTATGACAAAACAGATGTGGTTGCGGCCTTGTGGGAGCACGTGTACACCTCGGAGGAACAAATGGATCACCATAGTCTGGTAAGAATGAGACAGCGAGGTGTGACGAGGGGATCTGGCCGATGCTCGACGCTCAGAGGAAAGGCGAGACGGACATATAATCAGATTGCTACTGGAACTATTAGTGTTGGAACTCTTCGCTGGCTGCTGAGGATGGGGATGGAGCGCTTATGGGAATGTCCCGAATGCTGTGATGTCGGTTCCTAAATCAATCAATCAATCAATCAACCATTGAGGCAATATGTGAACCACTGCCGATGTCTGCAGGCAGGAGTTTTGTCAAAACTACAAGTCCCATAGCAAGAAACTGCGGTAGATATGTGAAGTATTAGGACCATCACATTTTGTAGGCCTTGAGTGCATGGAGGAATTTATTCATTCATTCATTCAGTAGCATGTCCTTGGCAGAACCTAGCTCCCATAACAACCTTCCGGAAAACTTCTCAACCACACGGAAGATGTCCGGCGTCTGATACACCCATCTGGAGATCATCCGTCACATCCTGCACCCATCTTCTCTTTGGCCTTCCTCTTCCTCTCTTCCCAGGCACATACCCCTCCATTATTGTTCTCTCCAAACTTTCGTGACATTTCAAGTGACCAAAATATTTCAATTTTCTTTGTTTTATCGTCTTTAATAGCCAACCTTCTTCAATATTCAGCTCCTGAAGTATGGATGTGTTTGTTCTTTTCTTTACCCAAGATATTCTTAGAACTGTCTATAACATTTATTCAAAGGCATTAATGCGCTATTCAGCTTTTTTAGTAAGTGTCCAGGTCTCACAGGCGTATGTTACAATGGGAAAGATGTATGCTCTTACAAATCTAGGAATAGGTGAACAAATAGAGCGGATATAGGATCATTGTTTGACCATAAACATGCCATTGCCAGCATAATGTTCTAACTGTTATACCGACACACTTGCTAGTTTTGCTGTAAGGTTGACTGAATGATCTCATTCATGAATCTGGCAGAGAATAAATTTTGCCACCTCACTCAAAGCCAGATTAGACAGAGAAATTAAAATCATATGTCAAAAAGCAAGTGTGCTTATATAACAACTATCACCTATACTGAAACATCCAAATGTATCTATGTGCGTAAAACGACAGATAATAAATAGCATATTCACACCAACTTTACGCTACCAATGTCAAACTTGGACATTATCCAAATCACACTTATGCAAAATCAACACTCATGAGAAGAGATGCTTGAGAAGAGTTGCCAAAGTAACTAACAGACCAAATAAGAAATGATGTTATCAGACAGACATTGTGATCAACACCTTGTGCTACATATAGTGAAAGGCAGAAGATGAAACAGTTCGGCCATCTCGTTAGAATGCACTGGAGCTACATCAAAGTAGATCTGATAAGACAGCAAGTGGATGCCGAGAAGAAAATGGATTGACGACATCAAAGACAATCACAAAGAATGAAACTATCCAGTGCCAACCATCAGACGCTGCACTACTGGTTTCTTTTATTTTTTTAATGTTCACTCACTTTGAACTCAAGTGTAGCCCAAATACATGCTACTACCTTTTTTTAGAGCACTAGACAATTTTTGTGTGTGGATTAGCTTTCCCTATTACCAGTGTCCCTCGCCATCAGGTGGATCCACTCCAACTTCAGAGGTACTTGTAATTTATCTCCCTCAAGTCAAAGACGAGAAAACATTCTAGTTCAGCTGGCTGTGTAGGGGTTGAACTCACAACCTCGGCATCAGCACACCGGAGATTTAATAACAAGTGCTCCTATCTATTCGGCCACGCTGACCTCCCTACTGGTTTCTGTTTCTGGGACTCGTCTCTTGGTGTTTTAGCATTTCTGTCCTCTGTATTGTTGAATCTATTCATTTGTGAGAACATCCTCACGAACCTCGTAGTAGTTGAAATTAAACAGGTTCAAATGTGGTAAAGCTGTCTTAGCGTAATCAACTGGAAACTGCAAATTGTGTCAGGTCAACTTCAAAGAATACAATCATAACAAACAGAAGATGATGAGGTGACAGCCTTTAACAGCAAACAACAATAAACAAATCACAACACAAAACAAAGATGGAAATGACACTAAAGTAACCACATTAAAATTTTTTTTAAAATTAGTTGCATATCTTTTACATTTTTTGGCTGTTTGTGATTTCTTGCCACGTTTAAGTTCAGTAGTTTGACATTGCCTTCTGAACAACCGGCGCTTATACATTTGTATGACAACCGGTGCTAGATGATCTGTTTATAAATTGCCAATAGCTGAGTTTCGAATGTGGTATGTGGGATTACAAATTGTGTTCATAACCCCTTCATTCCTCGGCAGGTTAACCACATTAAGGCATATTAATATTACACAAACATATGAAATAAAAACAAGTAAGAAGAATGACTGTAAATATAATGTACTACATTTTTTATGCAAACTTTGTGACTATTCCATTATATATGTAGAGGCAACATTGGTCTGTGCAGTCACACAATGATAAAGTAAATATAGCAATGTTTCTAGAGTTACCTCCTCTTGTCTTCAGGCGAAAACAGACATAAAATCATCAAATGTTGTTGCCACAACCCAGGCTATGCCCACACAGAGTAACACTGTTAGAAATATGGTACTGTGCCAGAAAGAACTTACCCATTCTTGTGCTGGAAATCCTCAATATCAAAATTATACTCCAGTGAGGCAGAAGACGATGTCCAGATCAACTGGGACACTGTTTCCCCATTGCCTGACATGTTCCCCAGTTTGTTCTCTAGTTCTTTAATCTGATCAAAGAACATTTAAATATATTCAAATGTATTCAACATATAATACGAAAATGAATAAGACAAATTAATTATATAGAAAATAACAGGTATCATGGATTTCATAATAATATTTGAAAATTCAATAGTTGCATTACGAGGGTAAGTTAATAAGTAAGCCACAAATGGCTGTAGAAAAATAACTAAATATGATAACAATCTGAAACCAGTTTATTTTAGTACATACATTGTCCCTTTATTTCTCAACATAATTTCCACCAACATTGATGCACTTATCCCATTGTTTTATCAGTCCTCCCAAACCGGCTGCATAGAACTGCATGCTCTGTTTTTCTAAACCACGTTTTCACTTCACATTCATCTTCGGCGTCATTCGCGAAATGTCTCCCACCAAGGTGGGTTTTCAGTGTTTATGCTGACAAATGTTTGTCCTGTAAAGTGGTGCATAGCTGGGTAGAAAAAATTACGAGGGCGAGCCAATAAGTAAGTCACACAGTTCTCTGGGATGGCAGGTAAATGAAAACAGGGCACGCAGTTCTACTGTTGAACACAGCATTGCATGTGAGGGTGATGATCACGAACTGCGTCCGTAACCCTTTTGCCATGGAACTAGCTATGTACCACATTAGATTGCACACATTCCTGCTCATTATAAAGCTAATTACTCCGTACTCATTTTAGAGTTTGTCATTAATAATCATCAAAAGATGACAATACAAAGGCATGCTAGTACACCTGCTTGCCAAATCTGTTCAGTATTCCAGAGTCACCATCATCTAGCACATCATTTGTAGAATGTTCTCTAATCACAACTTGCTGGAAAGATCTGCTTCCCTGCCAGTTCCCCTCACTTATGACATTTTATGACCAAGGTGTTTCCAGTGCCCTGTGTTTATTGTTGCTCTGGTCAATTCCTGTCTTCTAAGACCCATGCCTATCATGATCCATATTTATGTCCCTTGGACGGATCATAACATACGTGACTATTAGGGTAGGGGGTAATACAGGGTTGTGGTTAGAGCAAGAGTGTGGATATCGTCTGTTGGTTGATGGCGCATGAATGACTCAAAAACTTTGTGAACACGTAAGTTCAGAAACAACCATAAGTCAATGAAAGCAGTGACATGGGATTGTTCGTTGACAAGCAACTACACAAGACCTAACTTTCATCTGAGGAAATAAAGTGACCCAATCAATGTGGTCTTGTTTTCAAATGCTGAGATGTAACTGTATTTTATATAGTGTCTTAGTATTTGTCTGCATTGCATGTGAGGATGAGAAAATGACAAATAGGACAAATGAACAGAGTAAAAGTATGATGTATCAGCAACGTAATTCCATGATTAATTAGAGTGAATTATAAACTGGTCAGGATGCTTGTAAGAACAAACCAGCAATAGTAATTAACAGCAGTAGTTTCCTGGCAAAGCCTTATTGTTCTTTCTAAACCATTCTGTCCAAAATATTTCAGCTTCTAAGAAATAATGCTGTCCATGGGTCAGTTTCCTCCCAATGTTCAGATTACACAAAATGTCAGCACTCCTCTTCCTCCTGCTCCATGGATCATTTGCTCCATTCTTCATGTGAATTTTCTTTCTAACATTTATTGAGAGGTAATGACTAAGAAAGATTAAGAGTGTGTGTGTGTGTGTGTGTGTGTGTGTGAGAGAGAGAGAGAGAGAGAGAGAGAGAGAGAGAGAGAGAGAGAGAGAGAGTACACATGTGTGTGTGTGTGTGTGTGAGAGAGAGAGAGAGAGAGAGAGAGAGAGTACACATGTGTGTGTGTGTGTGTGTGAGAGAGAGAGAGAGAGAGAGAGAGAGAGAGAGACAGAGAGAGACAGAGAGAGAGAGACAGAGAGAGAGAGAGAGAGAGAGAGAGACAGAGAGAGAGAGAGAGAGAGAGTACACATGTGTGTGTGTTGTGCACATACATGTGAGTGTGTAGTTGTGAAAAAGATACCTAGATATTATGGATAAAGGATGAATAACTATGAATGAATGAATGCAAGTCAAAGTCATCATATAAGCTTCTACATTATTTGATTCCTTTGTACGCTGGAAACAGATGAAGACATAATTCTACAAGAATCAGGAGTCATTGGTGTTATGATAAAAATATTCCCTTTATTAAAACATAACACCCTAATTCAGAATGTCCTGAATCATCTGAGGACAGGGATGGGTGGATAGAAACGACCCATGCTAGGTCTGCAAGAGACATCTAAAAATAATAATATGTGTGCTACACACAAAGAAATCAAGAGTGTGGGATACACAAGCAAGGAGTAAGTGTGAACTATTACTAAGTGTGAACTATTACTCCATGCCACTTAGAGTGTTTGTTCTGGGGAAGTATTTTGAGTTTCAGAAACTATTCCTTATACACTGCGGGGGTCTGGTTATGTGGGAAGCCAGCAGGGGTATCAGTGAAAGACTTGAGGTTTTCAGTATATTTAAGAGAGGTATCAGTGAAAGACTTGAGGTTTTCAGCATATTTAAGAGAGGTATCAGTGAAAGACTTGAGGTTTTCAGCATATTTAACTGAGGTATCAGTGAAAGACTTGAGGTTTTTTTCAGCATATTTAACAGAGGAATCTGTGAAAGACTTGAGGTTTTCAGTATATTAACAGAGGTATCAGTGAAAGACTTGAGGTTTTCAGCATATTTAACTGAGGTATCAGTGAAAGACTTGAGGTTTTCAGTATATTTAACAGAGGTATCAGTGAAAGACTTGAGGTTTTCAGCATATTTAACTGAGGTATCAGTGAATGACTTGAGGTTTTCAGCATATTTAACAGAGGTATCAGTGAAAGACTTGAGGTTTTCAGCATATTTAACTGAGGTATCAGTGAAAGACTTGAGGTTTTCAGCATATTTAACAGAGGTATCAGTGAAAGACTTGAGGTTTTCAGCATATTTAACAGAGGTATCAGTGAAAGAAACTACTGAGCGTAATCTTGCCAAGAACATCAATAACAGTTGAAAAATGCTGATGTTGACTGCAACGTCCTGTAAGGGATATGCAACTTTTAAAAAAATCAGTGAAAGACTTGAAGTTTTCAGCATATTTAACAGAGGTATCAGTGAAAGACTTGAGGTTTTCAGCATATTTAACTGAGGTATCAGTGAAAGACTTGAGGTTTTTTTCAGCATATTTAACAGAGGAATCTGTGAAAGACTTGAGGTTTTCAGTATATTAACAGAGGTATCAGTGAAAGACTTGAGGTTTTCAGCATATTTAACTGAGGTATCAGTGAAAGACTTGAGGTTTTCAGCATATTTAACTGAGGTATCAGTGAAAGACTTGAGGTTTTCAGCATATTTAACTGAGGTATCAGTGAAAGAACTTGAGTGAAAGTTGTGTCAGGTCTTAGTCAGATATGACTGAGCTACCGTATAACAGTAGACAGTACTACCTGTTTTCTGTTAGCGCCGAACGTTGGGCGGCGCTTACCAAACCCGACACCCCACATTGTGCCAACGGCTTCGGGCGGAAGAGCGCAATTGGGAGGGTACAAGCCTTACCCTGGTGCGAGGAAATGCAACCTAAAGACAAAGTGTCATGGCAGGGCAGACCAGGCCCTAAGCCTTGGTTGGCGGCTGGTCTAGGATCGAAGCTCCGGCAGGCGGACAATTAGAGCATTGCTTTGCTGATCCGGCAGCTTGTCTTGTTCCAGATGTAGAGGTGTTACCTTTCCTCTGGAGTGAACTAGGCAGGCCGAGAGAGGGATCATGCTGCATGGGCAACACATGATCTCTATATTTTAGCCCAGGCTTTGTGCTATGGAGAGGCAATAACTCCATCCCCCCAGTGAAAGACTTGAGATTTTCAGCATATTTAACTGAGGTATCAGTGAAAGACTTGAGGTTTTCAGCATATTTAACTGAGGTATCAGTGAAAGACTTGAGGTTTTTTTCAGCATATTTAACAGAGGAATCTGTGAAAGACTTGAGGTTTTCAGTATATTAACAGAGGTATCAGTGAAAGACTTGAGGTTTTCAGCATATTTAACTGAGGTATCAGTGAATGACTTGAGGTTTTCAGCATATTTAACAGAGGTATCAGTGAAAGACTTGAGGTTTTCAGCATATTTAACAGAGGTATCAGTGAAAGAAACTACTGAGCTAATCTTGCCAAGAACATCAATAACAGTTGAAAAATGCTGATGTTGACTGCAACGTCCTGTAAGGGATATGCAACTTTTAAAAAAATCAGTGAAAGACTTGAAGTTTTCAGCATATTTAACAGAGGTATCAGTGAAAGACTTGAGGTTTTCAGCATATTTAACTGAGGTATCAGTGAAAGACTTGAGGTTTTTTTCAGCATATTTAACAGAGGAATCTGTGAAAGACTTGAGGTTTTAAGTATATTAACAGAGGTATCAGTGAAAGACTTGAGGTTTTCAGCATATTTAAATGAGGTATCAGTGAAAGACTTGAGGTTTTCAGCATATTTAACTGAGGTATCAGTGAATGACTTGAGGTTTTCAGTATATTTAACAGGGGTATCAGTGAAAGACATGAGGTTTTCAGCATATTTAACTGAGGTATCAGTGAAAGACTTGAGGTTTTCAGCATATTTAACTGAGGTATCAGTGAAAGACTTGAGGTTTTCAGCATATTTAACAGAGGTATCAGTGAAAGACTTGAGGTTTTCAGCATATTTAACAAAAAGTGCTACTATAAATCTATGGAGGACAGAATGGCCAAATGGATAAGAGAGCTCACTTGTAAAATTCTTGTGCTGATGCTGAGGGAGTGGGTTCAACCTCTACCCTGGTCAATTGGAATAAAATGTTTACTTCTCGTCCTTGACTTGGGAAAGTAAATTTCAAGTATCTCAGAAGTCGGAGTGGGTTGGCCTGATGGCGAAGGCCACTGGAAATAGGGAAAACTAATCCACACGGAAAAATGAGTCCCTTTCACTAGAAGCAGTAGCATATATATGGACTACGCTTGAGTTTAAAGCAAGCGAATGCCAAAATAATAAAACTGACACCGCAATTGAACATGTTCCCTTTGAAGGAAATAAAACAAGGTATAATTCCAAAAGGTATCATGACAAACTTCCGTCATGGATAAAAATATCACCCTCACCAGAACATAATGTCCAAACACATTTGTCTCAAATACTCTCTGAAGTCCATCTGCTGTGACACCATCTTCTTGTATAAGGAGTCCTTCTCCAGTTGTGAACATGTAGAATACTCGCCTGAAAGATCATGAAAGACACCATGTTTATAGACATGTTCTAATATGGAACTACATGTTCTAATATGGAACTACATCTCTTAAAAGATATTAAAAGAGTTTACTACGGCTCAACTATCTTTATGAAAGTAAGAAACTGTAACCATGGAAAAAAATTAGTTTTAATAAATGAGGCGAAGGGGCTTACGGATGTGATTCATTATCACACATACCGGGTTTGAAACAGCTGAGAGAAATTTGATAGCAGACTGGCTTGTGATGGTTTTCATACAATGGCATATGTGCCAGTTGTTCAGAAAGTAATAGAAAACTACTGAACATAAACTTGCCTAGAAATCACAAACAACCAAAACATGATGGGGCTGACTGCGACATCCTGTGAGGATACACAACTAACTTATTCAATAAAAGAAATTAACCTTAAATAGAAATGAACATTGAAGTTGTTACAGCCTTTGGGTGGCATTTGAACATATTTGGGGGAGACATGGCTGAGAGGTGACATCAGACTCCGAAGTTACTGGGTTCATAACCCTTGGTGTCTAATGATAGCACAAGCTCTCCTGATTTCTTGAGTAGTGAGATCAGACACCTAGTCTTCTCAGATATGGATGGGGGGGGGGGGGGGGGAAGGAGGAGGAGGAAACAGGAGGAACCATGAGCAAGTTCTACACATTAAAAACCTCATGCTAGTTGTGAAATGCAAGGGTAAGCCACAAGGCAAAAATTTGTTAGGAAACACACCTACCCACATGTAGCTGAAGCCTAGAATGTTGGATGGAATCTGTTTACAGGTAGTAAACTTTGATATGCTTCATAGAATGTTGAATGGAATCTGTCTACAGGTAGTAAACTTTGATATGCTTCATAGAATGTTGGATGGAATCTATGCAGGATTACGAATTGCATTTTGCCAGAGAACCGGTAAATACGCAAAACACAACACATAAATATGGAGAAGATACTACAGTGACACCATTAAGGCACAATAACTGAATGAGAAGAATGGAAAGATAAAAAAAAATTAGAACAATGAAAAGAAAATGAAAAACGTGCTACTCATCTCAGAATCCCAGGCTGTGATGCTCACATATCCAGTATGTATCCAGCCAGGGATTCCAAGATAAGTAGCACATTTTTTCATCATTCCATTCCTCTTCTTCTTGTGCCTTCCATCTTTTTCATCAACCAGTTTTCAAGCCAAGCCCATTGAAGACTTCTTTAATGACAGATTGGGCTTTGTAGCTAAAGCTTTCTATGGAATGTGGGTAGCCATATATGTTGTAAGAGGTGACTCAGGAGGGTTGGTATGAGATTGGCTACCTCATCCTGTGCAAAAATCCAACCAATCATGAATAAGTCTATCCAGAACTTGATGTGAGCTGGTTGTGGGCCTATGCTCCACTGGCAGATGACAGGCAGAAGGAGATGAAGAAGAGACTGTAATCATAATTATCAAAACATTCATTGCCACCTTGCCGTCTTGACAGACGATAGTTTGTGCTTTAAAAATGCATAATAACTTTTAGCTATGGCGGTAGCGAATGTGACTGATAAGGCCAATTCGCGCTGTAAATGTTCATTCACAGTGGGTGCATGTGAACACGTGGTCATTTCCATCATCATGCACCATCTTACGTCTCACACACTCGGTGTGAGACTTATCTGCAATAATGTTCTCCTTTGTCTTTATTCCATTTCTTATGTTTGCCCTCCATGCAATACGTTCGGCGGCGATTTGCTCCCAATGTGCATTATCAATGCCTGTATCAATCATGTCCCGCTTACACACATCTTTGTATCGTAGTAGAGGCCGACCCTGAGATCTCTTACCCATCTGTAATTCACCAAAACAGATGTCCTTTGGTATTCTACCATCATCCATCCTTCTGAGATGTCCTATCCATCTAAGTCTACGAAGACTGAGCATGGAATAAACCGTCACACAACCTGATCTTTCCAATACTTCAGTATTTGTGATTTTGTCTTGCCACTTAATACCAAGAATTCTTCGCAGACACCACATATGAAAGATGTTTAAACATTTCTCTTGGTGTGAGTAAGTTGTCCAGGTTTCACTGCCATAAAGAAGAGTACTAAGGACACAGGCTTGATAGACAAGGACTTTTGTTTTGGCAGTAAGCTTCCTGTTCTCCCAGACTCTTTTTCTTAACCTGTTCATTGTTGTTGCTGCCTTACCAATCTGGATGTTGATTTCCTGATCTAGGGATAATTTGCTATTTACCACTGATCCTAGATATGTAAAATGGTCTACCATCTCTATTTTTCTTTTTATTAGTACCTGGTGCATTGGTTTTACAGCCTGCGATTCAGATTTTGTCCTAGCCCCAAGCACCCATTGAAGCAGGCGGCTGTGGCGGATCAGCACCCTATTGGCCGGGGGCTGCCCAGCATGAGGCGGGCGGTAGCTGATCAGTGACACCTGCAGGTGTCTCCCACCATCAGAGGCAACGCGTGGCACCCCATGTCTATGCCAATTGACAGAGGCTTATAACCCGTAACAGTTGTCTCTCGCTTTGATTCCAACCGGTTAAGACCAGGGATGGAGTTATTGCCTCTCTAAAGCACAAAGCCTGGGCTAAAATATAGAGATCATGTGTTGCCCATGCAGCACGATCCCTCTCTCGGCCTGCCTAGTTCATTCCAGAGGAAAGGTAACACCTCTACATCTGGAACAAGACAAGTTGCAGAAGCTGCCAGATCAGCAAAGCAATGCTCTAACTGTCCGCCTGTCCTAGACCAGCCGTCAACCAAAGCTTAGGGCCTGGTCTGCCCTGCCATGACATTTTGTCTTTAGGTTGCATTTCCTCGCACCAGGGTAAGGCTTGTACCCTCCCAATTGCGCTCTTCCGCCCGAAGCCGTTGGCACAATGGGGGGTGTCGGGTTTGGTAAGCGCCGCCCAACGTTCGGCGTTAACAGAAAGCAGGTAGTACATTCTACTGTTATACGTGTAGCTCAGTCATATCTGACTAAGACCTGACTTCAGTTATCAAAACAAAGGCCTTTATAAAAGACATGGAAAACTGTAATGACTGAAGACATGTGAAGAATGGCAAATATAATGTGGCAAATGTAATCATATAGGTAGAGTTAACTTACTTTGAAAATAAACCTGACCAGAAATTACTCCAGTCTACACCCTTGACTGTTAGCATTCCAGCATTGAGGAACAAATAGTCTATATGGTCATACCTGTACACATATAAGAATCAACAGTCAAATAAATTACATTTTACATAGCACATTGAATCAATTACTAAAGTTGTACCTGTACATATAAAAGAACTAAGATTCACTAACTAAATACACTCAACATGGCATTCTCAACATCGCATTCTCAATCAGCTACCGAAGTCTATGTATTCACACCTGTACACACAATTCAAGATTCACTAACTAATTACACTCAACATGACATTCTGAATCAGTTACTGAAATTTATGTATTCACACCTGCACAAAAATCAAGATTCACTAATTACACACAACATGGCGTTCTGAATCAGCTACTGGTGACTATGTATTCACATCTGCAAACACAAATCAAGATTCATGAACTAATTACACTAAACATGGGAACTGAATCAATGGCATCAATGTTATTTGGAGTGTCTGGATGTACCATTCCCCAAGGCAGCATGACTTTACTTGTTATTGTGACACTTTACAAACCATGCTATATATTTTATTTCACACATAAAGCCCTAAATGGACATATACAGTGCTTTTAGTTAATTTACAGCAAGACAATGAGGGAAAATGGCAATGGGGTGGGTCCAAAAACAGTGGTTGTGTCTCTGGAGTGGTCACGGCTGGCAAAGATTAGTTTCCTTTTTGTGCCAGGGCACGTGGGTGTCCAAGGAAATGAGCAGGCTAACAGGCTTGCAGGTAAGGCTACTGAGGAAGGCAGACGAGCCATGGACCAGGCTGATATACTGAATGCTCTATGAGAAGTAAGTAGTTTGCAAGAACCAAGTGATGACACTGAATCTACATTCATGGTCGGACTGCGAGAACAGCAAGTTAAAAGAGGTGTGGTAAAACAAAAACACTATGTAGGAAGCCAAAGAAGATTAATAAACCAAAAAAGAACTGGTGTTGTTAGCCGCTAAACGCTGCAAGATTTACTGAGGAGGGGATCTGAGCACTTATGGACTGAATGGTTCGATATGCAAATGAGGATGATCTGTCAACTAACTAACTAATGAGGGAATTAGTAACTATATCTATAAATTGAATTAAAAGGAGGAATGATTATTTCACTTGCAACACTCATCAATGGAAGATCTCAAAATATGGTAACATAAAATAAAGTGAAAACCTTATACCCTTTAAGCACTATGTGATTTATGTGATTACGTAATATTATTTCTGTCCTCTTCTTCTTCCTCTTCTTCATTCATCCAATATTTATATTTTGGATGAAACTGTCTTGGGCCTGCTTACAGCACAGCTGCAGTGTTTGCGCTTTTGAGCTGACACATCTGTCTTTCCAGCATTTATTGACCTGGTTAGACTATCCAGGTAGTTTTGTAGGACTTTCCACAGCTTCAGAATGGTGACACTTTATCTTCACCCCATAGGTGGTATCCCCCAACAGGTTAGTCCAGAACAGATGCATATATGCTAATTTGCCATCAAGCTTAGGCAGGGGCAGAACATGTGCATGTCTCACCATCCAAGAAGGCTTCCATAAATGCAGACCTGACATGTGGTGCTCTGGTACTGGGCTCACCCAAGGATCATCACATCCTGCATATGGCTGCTTAGCCGAACTTATGTACACTGAGCCTTCTGTCCATCTAAGGATGCACTTTTAGAGGCTGGAAGTGTGTACATGTGGGACTTTGATTGCCTCCACATAATGAGCGGTTCAATCTTTTAGTGCAGTGCGGTATATCTGAAATTTTGATTACCTCCACACAATGAATGGTTCAATTCTTCAGCACAGTGCCAACAGCTATTCTAATGCACTTTGCTGTTTGTTTCTAGGATCAGGGTCATGGTTAGTGACTTCAGCACTGATTGACATGAAGAGCAAGATGTTCATTGCAAGCATCCAGAGTGGTGAGATCTGAAGGGAGTAGTTACACAGCCACCTAATGCTGCTGTTGAAACCAAAACAAAGATCACGCCCAGACAGGCCCTGCCAGATCACCCAACCGCACACTATGACTGAACAGTTTCTCAAGAGAATTATCATGCTTAGGCTGTCATGTGACTTCCAGAGCTGTATAATTTGTCCATCCACACTGGAGGCTACAGAGCTGAGAAGGAAACACGGCGTAATGCCACAGCCTTCACCTATGATGTATTTGAGTGTTTTCTTGCAGGTGTGAAGGCATGTGATAAACATTGAAGATGCATATAACAGGTTGCCTTTCAACAATCTCATGTGCACGTTTATCAACCTCCACGCATACCAATTTATCATCTGATAGACAACTGCCATCCTGGTCCACAGGAAGATGGTGATCACTTGTGGTAGGTGGTAAATCTGATCTGATGACATTATATCCAAAAGGGGTAAATCATGGTAAGCCAGGCTGAGGACACAATCAGACTAGTATGACAGCCCACAAATATTGAGCCACAGTAAGAAAGGACACCATTTACTCCAAACGTTAGTAATCATATCTGTTTTAAAAATTATTAAGAGGAATGCAGAGTCGAATTTTGCAGCAGTAGATGCAGAGAGAAATGGAATGAAGAACTTAGTGACAACTGGCAAGATCGAAGAGAACAGACCAAGAGGAAGACTGAGAGGAAAATACCTGGATGGCTTGGCCACATGGCATGGACGAGACAGGAACACTGAGCTGATCCACGACGCTGGTGATCGACTGAAATGGCGAGTCATGACCGCCCACGCTTTCCGGCATGACACATGATTGATTGATTGAGTTGCAGAGGCAGTAACAATGACATTTCCTTGGCTTCAGCTGCCAAACTACACTCATGCTTGTACACTAAGTGATTCCTTATGCAGGATTCCGTGTGTTGAGGAAGAATTCGCACATTAAATTAAATCCCTACAGAGGTGCGGAGCTTTTAAAAGCCAAGTTCATCTTCATACTAGGACATCCAGGTGCTATGGGCAATAAAATAGTGGATAGGCTGGTCAGACAGCCACTACATCTGAAGCTCAACCAATGGATGGAGCCAACATAAGCAATACCTTTAGAAAGACTGGCTGAAATAAGGACTTTCAATTGAATGATTCAACATCAACAGTCAAAATACAGGTGCTAAGATTGAAGATCTGCACAGCCAGGAAGGGGCAGCAAAACAAGTGTGTGAGTGGTTCACCAATCAACATCAGATGGGCACAGTTAGACAGGTACAGTTAATCACTTTACAATGATGGCTTTACACAGAGGAGACTGGAGCATCTATAAGTGTGTTTGAGGTGCAACAATGATAATCTAAAGTAAACTGTGTTTGTAAGAAAGAGAAAGTGACCAATATGGGTTCAGTACAGTGACATTACAGTTTGTTTGTCACAAACAGCTATAGAAATTGTCCTTGAGGCAAAGAGCAATTGCTTGAGTGCAGAGAAAAGAACATTGTTAATGCAGCAAAGAGTTACTGAAATGTGTGCTTGCAGCAAAGATAAATTTAATAATGGCTGCAACAAAAATCAATTGAGATTTCTGACTGTAGCAAACAGTTTTACGGACTCAAACAACTGAAGAAGAGGAAGAAGAGACAAAGGATGAGGTGGAAAAGAAGAAATTTACCTTGACTGAATATCTTTGGCTGCTGAGTATACTGACTGAACACTTGATGTATCCAAGATCACTATACTAATGTCTGCATCTGCACTCAGCTTCCGCAACGTCGCTGCTGCCTCTTCTGCTCTTTCTCTGTTCCGACAAGCAAGGCATAGTCTTATGTTGTGATGATCTGTTAGCAGCCTTTCAGCAAGAGCATAGCCTATGCCGCTGGTAAAATTAGAAACAAGATTAAATACATTTTAATGTTTAATTATATAAACTTGAGTGTTTTGTTGATCAAACTATTTCTCGTGTGTCGAGAAAAGAATTTTTTTAATTTTATCTGTTTTTTAAAACAAACTTATGATTTTCTTGTTCACTGATAAAGATTTTGATTGTAACATTCTCCTGATTCTGTAAGATTCTCTTGATTCTGTAAGATTCTCCTGATTCTGCATGATTCTCCTGAATCTGTAACATTCTCCAGATTCTGTAAGATTCTCCCGATTCTGTAAGATAGTCCTGATTCTGTAACATTCTCCTGATTCTGTAAGATTCTCCTGAATCTGTGTTTTTCCATTCATCGAACTTCTTAGTCATACTTTGTGTCTTTATTCAAATGCAAGTATGAGTATCAGTAGCAGATATCTTGAAAGAAGTTAACTCACAAGGAGAACTGGTTATTCACATCACAAGGAGAACTGGTTATTCACATCAGAAGGAGAACTGGTTATTCACATCAGAAGGAGAACTGGTTATTCACATCAGAAGAAAACAGTCCACACTCTTTGCGCATGTCATGAGAAAGGGAATGGAATATGTTGTCACAATGGGAAGGTTAAGAGGGGAAGAGAGGCAGGAGGAAACAAGAAGAGAAGATGCTGGAATTTTTGACAACATGGCATGGAGTAATGTCAACATCAGAAATGATTTGCAGCACAAGAGACATAAGGATATGGACAGACATGATTACCAACTGCATGGACTATAAGAATGATCTTGAAATGTTCTCCAATGTTGGGAGTTGAAATGCTATCCTAGTCATAAGATCAATGTAACCAGCATTCATAACCTTATACAATATACCAATGATCAGTGTTGTCTACATTAATTCATGATATTTATCATTGCACACATTATACTGATAGACAGTACATATTAATTCATGGCATCATGTGTAACAAATATATTTTTGGTATGAGAAGGGATTCTTCACTTTCTACACTTACGTTTAAATATTACTACTCCAATGATTTATTCATACACAACATGAGAGAGGCTGTGGTGTGTAATTCACTGTGACACAGTATATCAGTCATCCTTGCTGTTTTTACTTATGCTAGTTGATCAGGGGTAACCTTTTCAATACCACAGTGTATTACCCATCCTTGCTTGGTCCCAACAAGTGAAGTTGGAACTGCGACTAACAGCATTGGAGAAAGAAAATTGAGAGGGGGGGGGGGGGGGGGGTGTTGGACTGTTTGATTGGACAAGGGCACATAATATGATAATCAGAAACAGCATTTTTAGCAACACCCCAGATGTCTTTGGACATAGAAAAGCCCTGGAAAGAATTTTCACAATCAAATTGATTATATACTAATAAACAAATTATTTTAAAACACCTGTCCATAAACACAAGACCAGGAGCAGACTGCAAAAGTGACCATACACCAGTAGTTGGAAAACTAAGAATATAACTGAAGAAATTAAAGAGAGCTCCAAGAAATATCAAGCTAGATTTGGCAATACTGCCATCAAAACAGAAAATAAGTTACAAATGCACCATTACTGTACAGAATAGGTACAATGCAATAGAAAAAAATAAGTAGCATAGATGAACAATGGCAAATGCTAAAAGAGTCAATACAACAAACATCAAAGGAAATAATACCAGAAATAGAAGGCTGCAAAAAAAAAAAGAAAAAAAAAAGAAATGGATGACAGAGGAAATTCTACAATTGATGAACATTAGAAGAAAAGGTAAACAAAATCAAGATGAATATAAAAAGAATCCATACAGGCATAAAACAAAAATGTAAGACAGCAAAGAAAGATGAACATAAGAAAAGAACAGCAATAATAGTACAAAACTAAGGGAAAGCTTAAGGTAAAAAAGATGATGATCATCATGTGATTCAAATAATGACAGAAGTGATAATGATGATGTTAGTGGCAAATACAATTATGATAAAATAGATGTGTAAGAAGAAGATGATTATATCAGTAGGGGTGAATAAAGTGATGATAAAAATGATGATGATTAGAAAGATAATAATTATGGTGACTAGGCTGATTATAGTGATGATGAAAACAAATGATGATCACAAAGATAATAATGACAACAATATAACTTAATGTAAAATTGCTTTAAAATCAACCTCAGTTTGATCGCAGTGTTCTCCTAAAGACACACAACAATTTTTTAAAGTTCTGAATTATAGTACAATAAATGAAAATAAATTTAAAGCTAAAAAGATTATAGTAATGATAATAAAAATGACCATAAGGGCAATAATGGTGATGATAACAGTAAAAGATGATAATGTTAAAAACTATGATCATTAATAAAATAATGGGGAAAGGAGTGGGGGTGGGGGGGGGGGGCTTAAATACACATAGAAAAGAGGATTAGAGTTGTTGCATATCCTTTACAGGACATAGCAGTCAACCTCAGCAATGTTTGGCTGTTCGTGATCCCTGGGCAAGATTACGTTCAGTAGTTTGCAATGCTTTCTGAATGACTGGCACCCATACCATTTCATAAAAACCCATTGTAAGGTGGGCTACTGCAGAATCACCAAAGTTTTGTTTTGAACGCAGGTATAAGGGATTACAAACTGCATCCATAACTCTATCGTCACGGAGCTGGCAGGATTAGAGACAGATTTGAACAATATCTAGTGGACACAGAGGAAGCTGCAGGATTGTGATAGGAGAGATTGTGTGAGTTGCTTGAAGACCCATGCTCCAATGGGAAATTATAGGCCAGAAGATGACAATAGTGCATAATGAGGGTACACTTCAGGATACACAGAAAAGATGAAAATAGTGCTTAATGAGGGTACACTTCAGGACAGATAAACAAAGAAGGTGAAAATAGTGCATTATGAGGGTACACTTCAGGATAAACAGAGAAGATGAAAGTACTGCATAATGAGGGTACATTTCAGGATAAACAGAGAAGGTGAAAGTAGTGCATGAGGGTACACACTTCAGGATAAACAAAGAAGATGAAAATAGTGCATAATGAGGGTACACTTCAGGATAAACAGAGAAGATGAAAATAGTGCAAAATGATGAGATGCTTCAGGCTAAACAGATGATAATGATTACATGGTGATAAAGATGATAATACAAGTATTTCTGTATTGATACTTGTAATGATGACATTGGTTATGATGATTGTAGTGAATGAAATGATGATAAAAATGATGAATGGCAAGTAGATGATAATGGTAGTGTTGAATAAAGTAACGATTAACATGATGATTATTAAAAGATAATTGGAGGTCACAATGGCCGTTGGACAAGAGTGCTCATTCTTAAACATTTGGTGTGATTATGCTGAGTAAGCTTATTTTTTCCCTACAAGGGGTCAGTTGGAGTCTTCTTGTCCTTGACTAGGATGTAAATTACAAGTACATGTGAAGTCAGAGTGGGTTCGTCTAATGGCAAGGGACACTGGTAATAGGGAAAGCTAATCCACACACAAAAATCAGTCCAGTGCACTAATAGTAGTAGCATATGTATGGACTAAGCTTGAGTTCAAAGCAAACAAAAGCAAAACCAAATTAATTATAGCGACAAGGCTGATGATGGGAAAGAAGATGATAGAAATACAGATGATAATGGTGAAATAGATGACCATGAAGAAATAATGACAACAATAATTTGGGATTATTTATAGCACAAAAATGAGTGGATGCCTCACAAAATGACATTAACATCTTACATCAACATTTTATTGAAGAGTTATCTAGGAATAAATTATGTCCATATTTTATTTAAGCCTTATCCTGAGATAAAATCACAGATTTGCCAAACAAAGTGAATTCATTTTGTCTCTTTAGTCTAGTAAAAGTCTTGTTCTAATGCTACCTGGCCGTTACCATGGCACCTGACCACACTTGCTTCGAACCACTGTCTGTAATCTGTCCGTAGCGAATAGAACATCTTTCTCTTAATATTTAATTTGGCACTCCTCCGAACGACGGCCCCCAAATTATTTAGTGTAAAATGCATCCCTTACAGGGCCTCATAAGGTCATTTCCGGGGCGATGTGTTTGAGAGTTTCGTTGTCTGCTAAACCAATTGACGTTTGAGACTATCGTCGGAATGACCATAATCACTTATTAGTGAAACAAAGAATCATATAATTGAGTATGGTTGACTGCTAGACAGATCGATGGATAAAATAAAAGTTTATGGGCCCGGAGGGCCCTCACTGATGTTGGTACTACAAGACATGGATACACTCCGGGCGGCAGTGAGGGCCCTCCGGGCCCATAAACTTTTATTGTATCCAAAGATCGGTCTAGCAGTCCACCATACTCAATTATATGATTCTTTGTTTCAGTAATAAGTGATTATGCGTCACAAAGAACATGTTTTCGGACAGTATTTGCAACTTTTGTACCACAATTTCGACATATAATTGTCAAATATTATTCGTACGTAGTTCGATTTTCTCAGTTCCATATTTTAGTTGGCAGTTCGTATTTTTTATTATATCAGCTAATGAGGCCCTGTAAGGGATGCATTTTTGATGATTTTACGCTAAACAATTTAGAGCCGTCGCTCCGAGTAGTGCCTTTAATTTACCTTATTTATTGATATACTTTGAGGTATTTAATTAATGTTCTTGAGAGTATTAGACTCTCATCTTGAAGAAAGAAACAGAGAGTACATGGGAAAGACTAGTTTAAGGCGATGTGCGGCAGTAAAAACATCGATTTTTGGTCAATTTTGCTATTTTTGGAATAGTTCATTTTTAGACACCTTATCATGTCTTCTGTCAGATTCGGTACTTGTTTTTGTTTAAAAACTGTTATTTTAATGCAATATTCATATTTTACTGAATCCACCCTAGGTGTCAAATTGTCTACTTAATGTCAGGTATCACTGGAAAGGTCTCGATCTTCCGTAACTGTTCATGAAACTCCGAGTTCGTCTAATCAGAAACTTTTCTGTGTACATCGGATTTATTCGTATCTATCATCTTCCGGAAACTTCCATATATGGAACACCGTAAGCAATCCGCGTTCGCCGATGGCTGAAATTGATCACGTGGGTTTCCAAAATGGCGGCTTTGTGCAGTTTACACCTCGCGACGTGCTGAACGTTCATTGTTGACGACAGATTGACACGCATTGAAATATTCCTCGTTCTAAGAAATTTAACATCCAGTCATCTACTCAACGTAAGAAATCTCTCAGACTACACCTCGCAAATGCTCGTAAGCAGCGAAAAGCCTATCAGAACGTCGTAAATGATACAGACAATTCTGAAATTACTGAAAGCGACCGAGCTAAAGTGCACATGTCACTTCTTCCAAATCCAAGTGTTTTGACAGTGAATCTGAATGAATCAGTGCTATCGTGTTCTTCTCAATGTTGTGGAAGTGATTCTTTTATTACCCGAAGCCAATTTAAAAGAGATACTTATAAATACATGACATCCACTAGCAGCAAGTATGCTTCTGGTGACGACAATGGATATCAAAAATGGGAACAAAGAGCAATAGTTGATTGTTCAGAAATTGAGGCAATAATCAAAATGTTATGTTGTCTAGTTTGTAAAAATGCTAGTCTAATTTTGAAAACTGACAGCAAGAAAGCCAAGGGATTAGTTGTGTATGCAGAGGTTTACTGCTCTTGTTGTGAAGAAGTAGTATGTGGAAGATACCTATTTGCAAGAAGTAATGATGGGAATAGATCTTTTGCTGTCAACAGCCAGTCAGTATATTCAGCATTAGTTTGTGGGATGGGTGCAACAACATTTAATAATTTTTTTGAAAACATGAACCTGCAAGGCCTTCATCACAAAACATTTCACAGCAAAGCGAATAAACTATATTCAAAGATAGAAGATCTGGAGGACACTGTTTTCTCTCAAACAGTAAAGTATGTTCGATAGGCTCATGTACAACAGTCAGGCATAACTCTACATGACAATGATGTGCTAGATATTAGTGTCAGCTTTGATGGCACTTGGCTGACTAGAGGCCACACATCCCACATTGGAGTTGGCTGTGCAGTGGATGTTCTTACAGGACTTTGCATAGATGCCCATGTTATGTCCACATATTGCCAGGTGTGTGAAACCACTGGTAAGACACTTTCCAGGGACAAACCAGATGAATTTGCAGCATGGAAGGCAGAACATCTTCTAAACTGTGATAACAATTTCACAGGATCTGCTGATATGATGGAGGTGGAGGCGGCAAGGGTGCTCTGGCGACGGTCTGTGGCCCGTCATAAACTTCGCTACACGTCAATACTTTCTGATGGTGACACCAAAACATTTGCGGAACTTACCAAGATCAAACCATATGGGGATGACATTCAGATAGACAAAGAGGAGTGTATCAACCATGTCAGTAAACACCTTGGAACAGCACTCTGCAATGTTGTTGCTGACTGCCGAAAGCAAGGTGTGACCCTAGGAGGACGCGGTAAAGGTCAGCTTACACAAAATGCCATCCGTAGGCTGACAATTTATTACAATAGAGCCGTACGAAACAACACAAGTGTAGAGTCCATGAGGAAAAGTGTTATGGCTTCACTGCATCACTGTTTTTCAACAGAAAAAAGTCCACGTTATGAAATGTGCCCAAGTGGAGAGCAATCTTGGTGTTTTTTTCAATCCACCCTGGCTAAGCATCAGGTCCCAGGTCCTCATAACAAGATGTCACACACATGGCTCAACCGTGACAAGCTTGAGAAATATCTGTTGCCAATTTATGAAAGGCTGTCTGACACTAAAATACTTAGTAGATGTGTGTCAGGACAAACTCAAATTCAAATGAGTGTTTACACAGCTTGATATGGGCTCGATGCACTAAAGACAACTTTGCCTCACGCAAGCGCGTTCAGTTTGCAGTTGTAACTGCAGCAAGAGAGTTCAACTTTGGAGCTGCTGCTGCCCAAGACACTGCAGAGTTTTATGGACTTTCTACAGGCCTGCATATGCAGAGACTAGGAACATTTAGGATGCAGAAGCAAGTAAGAAATAGTCTGAAGTACAAGAAGGACAAACAAACTAAAAGACGCAACACTGTATGAGTGGCCAAACTTAAGAGACAAGGTGAGCTGCATGCCCTGGAGGGAGGTCCTGCATATTCAGCAGGACTATTTTAACAGTCAGGTACAGTTGTAGACTGGTTTTATGTGTAAAAGAGTGTAATAGTAATAAAAAACAAAAAAAATAATTCGTTTTTCCCCGTTTTCTCATTTCGCCAGTTTTTTTTATGTATAGGTACAATTTTTTATAAAACTATTTGTTAGATTTTAATAAAACTTTGCAGAGATATTCTTTATTATATCACTTACATTGTGAGTAGAGCAATCTTCAAAATTAAGTTTTAGTTTTTGTGCTGCACTAAACAAAGCGGATTAGCGAGTGCAGATGGACTGACTCAGGTAAGACATTTCTCAACTGTGAACAAAGACACATAACTTATTCAGGAAGAACCGACAACCATCATTCGAACGGAGTCGCTATCATCATGTCAAAAAATGTAGAAAGATCACTGATCAGCTGGGAACCAGTAAATGATAGAATCATAACAGCGCGTTACCAAACGAAATATTTCAAGCTGACAATCATACAATGCTACGCACCTACCAACGACGATACAGACATCAACAAAGATAATTTCTATGAACATCTACTTGGTACCATCAACTCATCTCCCAAGCACGACATTGTTGTTGTAATGGGTGATTTCAATGCCAAGATAGGGTCTGACAATAAGGGTGTTGAAAGATATATGGGAATTCACGGCTTAGGGGATATGAACCAAAACGGAGAGAGACTACTAGAATTCTGTGAAATAACAAATCTGATAGTAGCAAACTCTTTATTTCCGCACAAAGATATACACAAAGTCACGTGGAACTCGCCTGATAACATCACAAAAAATCAGATAGACCATTTTTGCATTAATGCCAAATTCCGTTCATCAGTACAAGACGTTAGAGCCTACAGAGGTGCAGATGCTGGCAGTGATCACAATCTATGCATTGCCAAACTAAAAATAAAGCTCAAGACTCTGCACAGATCACCCAGAATTAAGAAAATAAACTCACAGTCCCTACTGACTAAAGAACACCAACTCGCATTCAATTCAGAGGTACGAAGCAGCTATGCTAACAAAGAAAGTGTATCGAGCAATGCGAATATTAAAAACAACATTGAAGAAAATTGGAATTTCCTAAAAAATACCTTGCTAAATGCTGCAACAAACACAGTCGGCTACGTACAAAGACAGAAGAAGAAGTGGCTAAGCGATAACACCTGGACGAAGATACAAGAAAGAAAACAAGCAAAACTAACACTTCTTTCTGCAAAAGACACATCTACATATGATACCCATAAGCAAAAATACTCTATGTTGGATAAAGAGGTGAAATCAAATGCACGAAAAGACAAACAGAACTTCATTCACAGCCTGGCCTCCGAAGCCGAAGCAGCTGCCAGAACTGGAAACAACAGAGCCGTATTCCATATCATGAAGCAACTATGCAACCACTCACCTACACCAAATATACCCATCAAAGACAAACAAGGCAATCAATTGTTATCCGATGACCTTCAAAAGCAACGATGGGCAGAACATTTCAAAGAAATATTAAATAGACCGCAGCCTGACACTGTTCCGAACCTGGATGGAGAAATTACTATGCCCCCACTAGATGCCTCCTGCGAGTCATTCACCATGGAAGAGATTAAAGCAGCCATCAAAAAATTGAAGAACAACAAAGCTGTTGGTGAAGATGAAATCTCAGGAGAAATGCTCAAAGCAGCAGATGAGAACACCTTACAATGTTTGTTACAGCTGATCAATGAAATCTGGCAAAGCGAATCCCCACCACAACAGTGGATAGATGGTGTAATTTTCAAACTGCCTAAAAAGGGCGATATGTCTGATTGCAATAATTGGCGTGGTATCACTCTATTGTCAGTACCAGGAAAACTTTTTTGTAGCATGTTACTTGAGAGATTGAAAAAGGCGATAGATGAAAGGCTCAGAGAAGAACAAGCAGGCTTCAGACCAAAACGGTCATGCATAGACCACATTTTCACCCTCAGAATAATCATTGAAGACTCCGTAGAATTCCAGTCGAAATTAATCACCAACTTTGTCGACTTTCAAAAAGCCTTCGACAGTATCCACCGTCCTTCACTTTGGAATCTACTTAACATCTATGGTTTTCCTACCAAATATACCAACGTCATAAAATCTTTCTACAAAGAAACATGTTGCTGCGTAAGAACAGAAACAGGCAACTCTGACTGGTTCTCAGTCGAAACAGGAGTGAAACAGGGTTGTGTCTTATCACCGATGCTTTTTGGAATAGCTATCGACTGGGTCATGCGCAAATGCACAAACAACACAAATATGGGTATCCGTTGGGTTGACAAAATTCTAGAAGACCTGGACTTTGCCGACGACATAGTGCTTTTGAGTTCAACACACCCGGATGCCCAAGAGAAAATAAACCACCTCCAAAATGTTTCAGGGCAAATTGGTCTCCAAATTAACACCACAAAAACAAAGACTATTGATCTTACCAACAGTTCAGATGACAACAAATTGAACAGCTACGTTCTTGAAAAAGTCAACAGCTTTACATACCTAGGAAGCAAAATGACATCTACAGGGGACTCAACACCAGAAATATCATCTAGAATCGCACTGGCATCTAGTACCTTCAATAAACTGTCAAACATCTGGAAGTCAAAGACACTCAGCAAACACACAAAACTTAAAATCTTCAACTCTTGTGTGATTCCAGTGTTAACGTATGGATGTGAAAGTTGGAAATCAACGGTAGCTTTAGATAAAAAATTAGACAATTTTGAGAACAAATGTCTTAGAAGACTTCTAAACATCCACTGGACAGACTTCAGAACCAATTCGCAAATAAGACAAGAGACTAAGCAAGATACAGTATCCAATTTCATAAGAAGACGCCGTTGGAACTACATCGGCCATGTACTCAGAATGGACAAGTCAAGACTCCCCTATCAAGCCCTCATATGGTCACCAGTAGGGAAAAGAAAATGGGGAAGACCAAGAGAGACCCTGCGTAGAACCATCATTAGAGAAGGCTCATTCAATGGCCAAGTAAATATCCAAGATCTACAACAGGTAGCAGCGAACCGCCAAGCATGGAGAGACAGGACTTCTGCCCTATGCGCCGCCTTAGGCTCAAGAGGAAAGACTAACTAACTAACTAAACAAACCAAAAAAATGTCATGAAAAATGTCATTAAAATTTTCAAATTATGAAGAAAAAAAAACGGCAAAGAGATATCATTAAATTTTTTTACTAAACTTGTAAAGGGTTTAGGCACTCTTCCGAATTCCGGTCCCAAATAGTTCTGCAGTGAATAAGTGATTAGGGTTAGGGTTAGCTATATAAAATTATTCACTGCAGAACTATTTGGGACCGGAATTCGGAAGAGTACCAGGGTCTATTTATTTACACATAAAACAAAGAATTTAGCCTGTACATTAAAAAATAAATGTTTTAGAGGTACATTAAGAAATTCAATATGGCCGCTGTTGATTTTGGTTTCCATAGCAACCGTTAAGTGCAAAGTCAATTTGACAATATTTTATCGATCAGCAGTCTTCAATATCAAACCCTATACCATAAAAGAACATAGAAATTAAGTATTATGGAATTCAATTTTGTACGGTTAGCATCGCTTTAAGTTAGTTAGTAAAAAGGAATTTGTAAAATTAATTAATTAAACAAATCAAAACCCTTCTTTCCCGTTTCCCCCTTTCAGTTCAGTTTATTTAGTAATTTAGCCTAGACATTCGATTACTACTTACGCATTGGCTCCAGTAATTATTGCAACCTTACGTCTTGACATGCCATTCATGTTTTAAATATTTAAAATTCTTTTGTAAACGAAAATAGTGAGGCTTTATATAATACTGTATAACATGAATTAATAACAACAGCCGACATTCAAACTTCCAACCACAAAGGTTATCGGCTGATTCTCAACACATTTGAGAGTAGTTTCCCCTTTCGCCTACTTTCCTTTTGCACAAACATAAATTTATACCCCAGGCATGATATGGTCGACCGTATGACCGTTGTGAATGTCAACAATGAAAACACAAACAATAGGCTATACACTTTATTGCACGCCTCAATAATTCACTAAGCTCGGATATGACAGCATCTGTGCTTGACAACCTGGAGAAATATGCGAGATATTTATCGTTATATACAATCAATCAATCATGTGCCATGCCAGAAAGCGTGGGCGGTCATGACTCGCCATTTCACTCGATCACCAGAGTCGTGGATCAGCTCAGTGTTTCTGTCTCGACCATGCCCATGTGGCCAAGCCATCCGGTTATTTAACTCTCGGTCTTCCCCTTGGTCTGTTCCCTTCGATCTTACCAGTTGTCACTAAGTTCTCCAATCCATTTCTTCTCATAACATGTCCAAAACATTTTGACTGTCTACGGCTAATTTCTCTAATCAATTTACGATGTGCATTTGTCTCCTGTAGTACTTGGTCTTATGTAATTCTGTATTTATTGCAATCCCAAAGAAATCAGGCACTTTGGAATGTGGTCAACATCGAACAATTAGTATAATGAGTCACATCACGAAGATTTTGCTACGAATTATCATCGTCACAATTTCTTGAGCATGTTATGAGAAGAAAATATTTGGAGAACTTGGTGACAACTGGTAAGATCGAGGGGAACAGACGAAGAGGAAGACCTAGAAGCAAGTACCTGGATGGCTTGACCTTGTGGCATGGTCGAGACAGAAACACGGAGCTGATCCACGACTCTGGTGATCGAGTGAGATGGCAGAACATGACCGCTCACGCTTACCGGCATGGCACATGATGGATGGATGGAGTACTTGGTCATTCGTTTTTCTGTCTGTCTATGGGTTATATACGGTTAATTAAAGCTTAAACTGAGGGATCTTGCCTCTTGCGTACGGACTAAAGAAAAAACAGAAAGATCGGTCCCAAATTATTTAGTGTAAAAAGTATCCCTTACCGGGCCTCATTAGTGGATGTTGTCGATAACTTCCCGTTCAGTGTGTCGTGTACCGATCGATGGATGCAATAAATGTTTCCTGGGTCCGGAGGGCGTCACTGTCGTCGGAGTGTATATCTATTTCGGAGTGACTATACACAAAATTTTAATATTTTTTCACAAAGAACATGCTTTCGGACAGTATTTACAACTTTTGTGCCACAATTTCCACATATAACTGTGAAATATTATTGGTACGAAATTCTATTTTCTCAGTTCTATACTTTAGTTCGTAGTGTTTAATATTTTTATTATCACCTGATGAGGCCCTGTAAGGGATGCTTTTTACAATAAATAATTTGGGACCGTTATTCGGAAGAGTGCCGAAAAATCTCTGCGTTAACACCAACGCCTACTGAGTTGCTCGGAAGGCTAAATGCGAAACAAGTGGAATTAGAACATCAATGTCGCACCAAGTCGTGAAAAACTGGCATGCACATTAACTAACGAACACCACTGCATTGAAAGTATTAAAGGTCAACGAACAACTCGTAATGCCGAAACTGTAAGTTTTGTGCAGTAATTCAGTTGAGGTGCTTATATGGATTTGATATCCTCTGGCGGGATGCCATTTTGATCCAGTAGTAGTAGCTTTCCCATCCTTCAGAAGTTTGACAGATTCACTAATCTCTTCGGTTTCTTCTCGCAGTTGATATCCCGCTTAACTTCTGCAAGTTGGAGGTCTTCTGGGACATTCTATGCAGGAGCTTATGAAAGTGTTCATCCATCTGTTCATTTGATCTTTAATTCCATGTTTATTTTTGATATGTCCACTTGACTGATTATAGTTTCCTACTAGCGGATAATGCATCCGATCTACAACAATTGTTGGACATTGTAGTAACAGAGAGTGCAAAGAAAGCACTCTCCTTGAATATCAAGAAACCAGTAACAATGGTGATAATGATAGATATCAAAGAAACAGGTGACAACCAAATGTGAAATAGAGATAGAAGGGAAAATTCTTCAACAAGTGGATAGTTTTAAATATCTAGGGACATTTATAACATCGGATGGAAGATGCACAACAGAGATTAAGAGTAGAACAGGACAAGCAAAGGCTGATTTTCAGAAAATGAAGAATATCTTATGCAATAAGTCACTATCATTGAATGTATGAAAGAGAGTGCTGAAGTGATATATAGAACCTGTTTTGCTGTATGGCTGTGAATCTTGGAATATAAATGAACAAATTAGGAAGATATTGGTAGCAACAGAGAAGTGGTTCCTTAGTCGAATGTTGCGAAATCCTTGGACTGCCAAAGTAACTAACAACGAATGCCTTAAAGAGGCTAACGAAACAAGACCATTATATACAACAATAAGAAAGAGACAAACTGCTTTTTTGGTCATGTGATGAGAAGAGAGGCGCTGGAGAACATCGTGGCAATTGGAAAGATCGAGGGGAAGAGAGGCAGAGGCAGACCACGAGAAATGATGCTGAACGGATTACGACGGTGGCATGGGGGAATATCAAACTTCAGAGTTGCTTATTTTGCGCCATCCCAAGTCCTTCCCCGGCTCGTGGTAGCGCCGCCTACGCTCTGACGTTACCATGGTTTCCATGACAACAAACAGCAAACACACACGCATCTTTCCCTCCCTCAGATGCGTCCGGTTGTCAACACAGGTCCTATGCTCCAGAAATGTGTACTTGTTTTTGCCAGTCATCCATTTTATAGGTATGTAAAAGGGATTTCTTTATTTGACAGTGATAGGTAAGTGACCTACAAGAGTGAATAGAGGCAATAAAGTAGCAAACATAGCATAAAAATGCCATAGAAACCTCGGGTTATTACGAAAATATTATCCCCAGTTCAGAAGAATTCCCCGGTCAAGGTGTTAATCGAGCTGGTCTCTAGGCCAGTGGTTTTCAACCTTTCTGCCGGAGCAGATCCTTACGCAAATGTTAACGTTGCTCATGGAACTCTGTGCGATGATCCAAGTGTGTGTCCTATTTTATGTAATAAACCAGATGGGCAGATATGTTGCATGGACTGTTTTGGGGGAACCCGTGGCTGCCACTCTCTGAACCCCGGTTGAAAAACTCTGCTGTAGACTGTTTATTTAGGCCGGCCCTATTTATATATTTTGTAAACCTATTATGAGATATATGTTATTACCAAAGGTACCTACAAACTTTATATGTATCTTTGGTGAGCCGTAGCTTCACCAGTGACTACTAGTCCTCTGCTTTTCTTGTGTTTCAATAGGATTTTAATTATGTTTCTAATTCAATGTCTTTTTCATTTTCAGATCCCGTTTACTACACCCTTCATTGTGGCTACTAAGAAAATAAAATTGGACGCCGAGTCTCACGTTTTCAATGAAGAATGATGAGTAAAGTACTTATTTGTGGAAACAAAGGACCAGAAAACCAATTGCACAATATGCAGCGAAAGTGTTACCGTTTTGAAAGAGTACAATCTTAGGCGTCACTACGAAACAAAACATCTATCAATATATTCAAAGTTTTCTGGAAAGTTACGTTCTGAGAAAAATGAGTCCATGAAACTTGGTTTAGAAACACAAAGAAATCTCTTCATGAGAAAGTGTGCTGAAAATGAGTCTGTCCCTCGTGCAAGTTACAAAATAGTGCATAAGATGGCAGAACGAGGAACATCGTTTACTGAAGGCAACTTCCTAAAAGAGTATATGGTGGAAGCAGCAAATTACTTGTGTCCTGAGAAAGCCGATTTGTTTGGAACAATTAGCCTTTCAGCAAGTTCATTTGTGCGAAGAACAGAAGAACCTTGAGAGAACATAGTGCTGCAGATAGGCGATAAAACTAGGAACTTGTGGTATTCTCTGGCGCTGGATGAGTCTACTGATCTCTCGAGTACGTCTCAACTTCTCGTGTTCATTCGTGGTGTCAATTTGGACTTTCAGATAACGGAAGAGTTGACATCCGTTTGCAGCATGCATGGAACATCAACTAGAAAATCCATTTTCATGGAAGTGCAACAAGTTTAGCAAGACTATAACCTTAAATGGAATCAGCTTCGAGGTGTTACAGTTGATGGAAGAAAAAACCATGGCTGGAGTGAGGAAGGGTCTGATGGGGCAGATTAGGACTCATTTGGAAGATTCGCAAATTCCGGGCGCTCTATTCATACACTGCATCATACATCAGCAAGCACTCTGTCTGACAGACTTAGATATTTCTTATGTACTGAAACCAGTCTTTGCTGCTGTGAACTTCATTCGGGGACATTCGCTCAATCACCGTCAGTTCCAGGCTGTTCTTGAAGAAATTGATTCTGAATTCTGTGACTTGCCTTATCACACATCAGTGAGGTGGCTCCTGTTTCGTTTTTACAAGTTCCGAAACGAATAGATGTTTTCCTCACTGAAAATAAATAGAGCTGATCTACAGCTGTCCGATCCTACCTCGCTGTCAAAAAGTTGTCAATTTGGTCGACATCACATCAAACATGAATGAACTGAATTTGAAACTTCAAGGAAAAGATAACTTCGTCTGTGATCTCTACAGAATCATCAAAGGTTTTCGGAGAAAGCTATCATTGTTTGAAGCACAACTGGAAGGAGAAAACTTTTCTCATTTTCATTGTTTCAAAGAGTTTTGCGCTACAATCGCTGAAGATTTCCCGAAAAAAAATTATTCGTGACTTGAAGAAGCATTTTATGGAGAGATTTTCAGATCTTGACAGAATTGAGAGCGATATTCATCTTTTCCAGAATCCATTTGATTGTAACCTTGGTGATGTGCCAGTTGAACCACAGTTGGAGCTCATTAATTTACAAGCAAATGACTTGTTGAAAGAGAAGCACAGAGAATGAAAATTTGTTGAATTTCACCGCTGCTTACCTGATGTTGAGTTTCCGAAACTGAAGAAATTTGCCGCTGATATGGCATCAGTGTTTGAAACAACTTATGTCTGTGAGTAAACATTTAAATGAAGTATGTGAAGTCAATACATCGAACGAGATTGACAGATGAACATTTGAAAGCAATTCCCTTGATTGGATGCAGCAATTCCAAACAAAACATTGATGATATCTTGAAAGCCAAATATCAATTTCACAAATCTCACTAACCTTTTTTGATTCTTAGTTTGTGAGATTCCGATATGTGCACACTATGTCTGGTGTAACTATCTTTTTGGTAACGTCGCCTTCTTTGTTAACATTTTTAAGTAAATAAATATGTTGGTTGTTTTTGTTTTCTGTGCATTGCACGCCACTTACCCATGATTAACTTAATATTTCGTCATTTTTTCCCAGAGCTTTCGTTCTGGCTTGCAAGTATTGTTAAAGTTAATTGCATATCCTGTACAGGACTTCTGCAGTCAACACCAGCATTTTTTGCTGTTGTTGATGTCTTGGCAAATTTACGTTCAGTAGTTTGCCATTGCTTTCTGAACGACCAGCACCCATACCATAGCGTAAAAAAACCAGCGCAATGTAGTAGTGTCAAATGAAGTAACAAGACTTGATCTGTACTAAAACTTTATACTTTATTCTCAAGATGACAAGCCGTGTCTTCTCAGCTGGACTATCGGATGTTGACTGCCCTTCACAACAACAATACGTCACGATTGAGCATCTCTCTCCGCTTTCACTCATAATGCTCAATCGTGCTGTATCTCTAATTCCCCACTAGATCCTAATTATAACCCAAACTACACATACTGTTACACCTCCCCATGTTTATTAAAGAATTTTCCTTATAAAGGAAAAATCTTTACTCCTAATCCCCTTACTCTATTCCCTCTTTTTCCTCTAATCTTCCATAGTTCTTCTAATCCTCCCCAAACCAACTCCAATTTAATTAAACATTCTATTTCTTTAACTCTTTCCCCAGCTATATAATCAACCCACTTCTTCTTCCATTTTACCTCTATACCTCGTACCATGTACTGTGACCCTTTTTTTTAAAACTTACCATTTCTACTCTTCTTTCATTTCCCCAAACTATATAGCAATCCACTATATATTCCTTGGCTCCTCAAGTTCCTATATAAAATATGCATATTATAAACAAAATGGCTCGTAAAATCGTATTTGTACAACTGGCATTAGGAAATCACTCGCATTTCTCAATACAAGACAACCCGAACAACGAGAACAACGTATTTAGAAGAAGTAAAGAAGGGGTGCACCAAGTAAAAGGAATAAATAGTCAAGATAAGCACAAAGAAACGCATATTCCACATAACCACATTTACCTCCTTTGCCAATAAAAAAAATTTGTACAATCAAATTTTTTCTTATAAATACGTCATACAAAAATAGATCTTTGTTTTCTATAAACCAAGTTGATATAATGTTTTACAAGCTTTATATATACAACCCTATATGAAATAGAACTTTTTACGTAAGTTTCAAGCCTTATATCTTCAACATTTAAAATTTCCAACCACAATCTTGTCCAAATTGCGTTATCTCACCTTTTAGCATGAGATCCTGTTCAATTTTTATGAACACCTTTAATATAATTAAAGCTGGTTTTTCACAGCACCTATTTCTTGCCCCCTTCATGTCCCATGATCTGCCCTTTATCCCCCTATGTATTTCTTCTATATGCTGCTATTCACAGTTTTTCCCTTAAACTTCTATCTAGTTATACTCTACTTATATATTCGAAGCTTTTCAAGCAACCTAACCTTCCCAACAGCCTATGTCTCCATACCCTCCCTCAATAATTTTATAATTCCTTTCTGAACGAAAGGGCTTTTTTCTTTTTTTTTATAAAGCCCCCTGTATTTGAAAAGTTAACTAATATTCTAACCAAACTTAAAACCAATTCATTAACCACATCACTTAATCTATCAATCCAACTGTTTACGCAAAACTAAATCAAAACAAGGCGTCACAATTATCCAATTAAAACACATTTTCAAAATTAATATGGCATGCATTTTATCAACCCAAAAGCAAATATTATATCATTATTAGACACTTTTACGGTCCAATAGTGTTTTACTCAAAGCACTATAAACTCAACGATCCTAACTTACTTAAACTAACTTTTTATAAAACCAAACCAAGCATGAAATAAAACATAATACATATACATATAGTATTGAAACATAGTCTCAATAAAATAATCAATTAACAACCATCATTGCCCAGTTACACGAAAATAAAACTCCAAGTGAATAAACAAAGATTTTCCAAGTAAACTTCCTTAAAATTATTACGTATAGTGGCCCCAACAACCATACTAATAATGTACCAGATCTCTATTTATTCAGGCCATTCCATTTATATATTTCCTAACTCCATTCTCATTTTCCTACCTCATCATAGCCAATTGCTAACCAGAGACATACTTCCCAGTATATCAATAATACCAAAAACTCCCCACCAAATTCTCTATAAAACTTCCTACAACTCTCTGTAAGCGAACCGCTTTTAAATTTAAATTGTTCATTAAAATTATGATTGACAAAACTGAAGATATTTCCCTTATCCCCTATTTCACATTCTCACAGAAAAGATATGTTAGATTGAGTTAGTGCGCACTTAGGAAAATAAGAAAAAGAAAGGAAAAAGTAAGAAGCAATCACACTTCTCTTTCCATACATACTTTATGAATAAAGTTTCAAAATTTATCTTCAGTTTCCGTCAATAATAATTGTTATTATCAAAAAAAATATTGATTCAACACTACTAGCTTTTCTTTTTTTTTTTTTTTTTCATTCCTCTCGTCAATTTCAAGTTTACCATTCCAAGTAAACCCATCAATTCAATGCTACATATGTGTATCTGTTACTTACAGACCAATATCCAAATCTTATAAGCATATCTGCCGATATCAATGATAACAAATAGTACAAACATCAATTCCTCCTTTTTCTAGCCTAACTCCAAACACATCATACTACCCGGAAAATCCTCTTAATTAATCACTGTAAACTACAGTACAAGTCCTCTTATCTATACTAATGTAGTATTCACCATCCACTCACCTATTTACTTGTGGCCCTACCTGCCAATTATTTCCCTTCAATTTGTCCAAGCTACTAAAAAAATCAACCATCAATTCCACCCCATAGAGAAATAACCAAATATATACATATACTTCATTCAAAACTACCTCCATATTGATTATAAAAATACCAAGAGTCATCTTCTTCATTTTCGAATTCTAACACTTATAAATTGCTATCTGCAATATTCTCTACTTATCTACTTCCTACGGTTCCACTTCTTCAATAACTCCAAATTTCTTTGAACCAATGCTAATTCTACATCAATGTCTTCTTCTTCGTACAATCCATTTGTTTCCTCCATACTACTACTACTTGACTCTGACTTTTCATCCATTTCTTCTTCTTCGTCTGTATGTCTCTCTTTAGCTGCCGCTAATCTCTTTTGTTCAATATCCCATCTAATTTGTCGATCACTATTCCTCAAGGATCTTTCTAGTAACGGCATATCCTCCCCGCTCGTTGAATAATCCCTAATTCTCCTCTGTCTTTTCACTTCTCTATCTCTTTGTCTATCCATTCTCCTTTTCGTTGCCTGTCTAGTGTTCCTAAACGGAGCACTTATTTCCTCTTCCATACTATCATAATGAGTCTCATTCAACTTTTCTTCTTCTATTGTTTTCGGTATCGTCTGTTCTTGAGTATCATCAAAGCCTGGAGTTGCTAATAAGCGATTTTGTGCTGGATCTCTTCTAACGCCTGGGGTTACTGTAGCACCTCTAACGAGTTGTTCATCTAAAAACCTTGTGTCTGAATAATAATTATTATTATTATTATATTCTATCTCTTCTTCATCTCTCCTTAAGTGTTCCACGTGTGCCCTTGCTACATGTCCCGTGACCTGGTTCTTAATTTTATACGATACTTTACCTAGTTTTTCCAAAATATAATACCCTGGAATCCAACGATTATCAAACTTAGAGTTTCTCCTATGCTTCTTGTAATAGACCCTATCACCAACCTTAAATTCCTGCAAGTTTGTATTTATATTCTTGTACTTTTTCTGCCTTTCCCTAGCTTTAATTATATTATTCCTTAGTCCTACGTGTGCTTTATGCATTTCCTGTATTATAACCTCTTGAAAGTCTTCACCCATATATTTCCGTCTAGGTTTTAATAGATTGTCTATAGGTAGTATCGGTTCTCTCCCGTATATTAAATAATATGGTGAAAAACCCGTGCTTTCATTTTGATTAGTACGAATGGCGTTAAGGGCAGGTCCTAAAAACAAATCCCAATCCCTTTCATGTTCATCTACAATCTTTGATATAATGCTATATAACGTCTGATGTTGACGCTCGTTTCTAGCATTGGAAGTAGGTCTATAATATGATGTCTTTATATGTTTTATATTTAAATCATTTAACAACTTTTCAAATTTCTTATTTATAAATTCTTTACCATTGTCTGTAAGTATACTTTGTGGACAACTAAATCTTGGGACAAACTCTTGTAAAAAAATATTGACTACTGTATCTGCACTCTTATCCGGAATTGCATAAACCTCCGGCCAAAGACTGTAAACATCTACTATATGAATCAAATACACGTTTCCTGACAATGTTCTGGGGTGTGGACCCGATATATCTAAACTAATCTTTTGCATTGGGAACTGAGGAATGTCAGTATCCTGCAAGGGACACTTTATTGTTTTCATGTTCCTCAATCTGCACTTCTCACAGGTATCCACATATTTATATGCAGATTTAAATAAATTTGGCCAGTAATATTTACTTGTAAGCGCCTTCACCAATTTGTCTCTACCTAAATGTCCATTTTCATCATGATATGCCTTTAAAAGTTCATTTTCCAAATGTTTTGGAATGTATTTCCTCAGTTGTTCGTTCCTTTCAGACATGTAGTATAAATGTCCATCCTCTTGTAAAACCAAATAATTCCTTTTATATTTGTTATCTTCTGTTTCTCTTAATTTTTCTTTTATTTGTATCACTTTTGGGTCTAGGTCCTGCTCCTCTTTCATGTTAAATTTTTCTAAGTGTAGATCATCTTCCCTATGTTCAGACTCTTGTTCCGATGGTAGACTATCAAATTCTTCTCTATTTATTATAGCAGAATCTAAAATATTTACTTGCCAATTTCGATCGTCAATCTCTGGTTCTCCTTCATCTTCTGTGTCACCTGACGACTGTGGATAGGGAATCCTAGACAGTAAATCAGCGCATGTGTTAATCTTACCTGGAATGTACTCAATTTTCGTATTATATCCCTGTAAGTTCAATGCCCAGGTTTGTATTTTCCTGTTCTGCACTGGGGCTTCTAAAAAAGACTTTAAAGGCATATGGTCAGTTCTAATAACAAAATTTGCGTTATGTAAGTAGTAATTTAGTTTTTGAAGAGCGTAATGTATTGCGTAAGCCTCCTTCTCAATAGTCGTCCACTTTCTTTGTGATCTGCTAAGTTTATGCGACAAGAAGTATATAGGCCTTTCATTTTTAACCCCTGGTATTCCAGACTCTTTCCCTTCATATGGTTGCACCAAACACGCTCCTACTGCATTGTCTGAAGCATCTGTGTACAGTATCAACTGTTTGTTTAAGTCTGGATGCGTCAACAGTGGTACCAGTGTTAAACTGTTTTTTAAATACTCGAACGCTTTTTGACACTCATCATCCCACTTAAACCTAGCGTACTTGCCTGTTAAGTTTGTAATAGGTTCAGCTATTTTTGAAAACGCTGGGACAAACCGCCTATAATACGCGCATGTTCCTATAAAGGCGCGTACCTCCTTAACGTTAGTTGGAGCAGGTAACTCTTTAATAACCTTTATTTTGTCCTGGTCTGGTTTTATACCTTCTCTATTTATAATATACCCCAAATATTTTGTTTCTGTCTTTAAAAATTGGCATTTACTGAGCTTTAACTTCACATCATGTTTTCTTAACCTGTCAAATACTAACTTTATATGTTTCAAATGATCCTCCACATTTCCAGAAGTAAAGATCAGAATATCATCAATATAAGCAAGAGCGAACCTTTGCATACCTTCTAAAACTTCATTTATTAAGAGCATGTAGTGAGATGGCGCAGTTTTGACTCCAAAAGGCATACGTAAAAATTCATAAGAACCCATATGAGTACAGAAAGCACTTTTTCTCTGCGCGTCTGCCGACATCGGAATGCACCAAAATCCTGCTCTTGCGTCTAACGTCGTAAAAAATGTAGCGCCATTTAGCAACCCCAAAATATCATCTATCACTGGTAGTGGATATGCAACATTTTTAGTAATTTTGTTCAACGCCCGATAGTCGCAACAGAATCGACTCGAACCATCAGGTTTGGCCACAATTACCACCGGAGATGACCACTCTGATTTTGATCTTTTGATTATCCCTGCTTTCAACATTTCTTCTATTGCCTTTTCTACAATTTCTCTATTTCTTAAGGGAGTTCTATATGGTTTTAAGCTAATCGGCGGATGGTCTCCCGTATCTATCTCCATTGTTACCGTTTTTGTCTTACCCAACTCTAAATCACTAATTGCAAACACATCCTGATTCTCTTTTATAAACTGTTCCAATACTTCTTTATTTTCTGGTGAAGTCTTTAACTGTGCCAACAATTCCTGTTCTCTTGTCTGTTTATCTAGTGAATGTATTTGTGCTGTATTTCTTTTGAATGGATGGATCAATTCATTCATTCGTGTGTTTCCTCTACTTCCGCGTCCGCGTCTGTTATTACTTCTTTCACTAGAAGACTGTGAATAATTAGTTCTCGGCATTTCTACTCTATCCGTTGCCAATATTTCACTAACGTTCTGTTCAATTTTTGCTACTACACACCCTCTGTATAATTTAATTTCTCTACCTGTGTTGTTAATCACCATAACTGGAAAGGTTAAGTGTTTATCTAACGCTATTATTCCATCCGGAACTTCCAAACCAGGCTCATCAATTATTTCCTCTTGTAATTCAGTGATTCTGACTGTGTTTCCTTCTACATAATATGGGTTTTTCTTCAGCTTCACTTGTATCAAATTAACCGACTGTGGTTTTAACGTCGTTGTCATTTTAACTCTAACTAGTGCTGATATATGCATGTCTTCTTGCATATCTATATAGACGTCCCTGAATTTTAATTTGTGTAAATCATAGAAAAGTCTTACTCCATTTTTTATTAAAAAATCTCTTCCTATTAACATGTTTCTATTTAAACCCTTCACTACATGAAAAAGGTGTCTTATGTTGATCCCTCCTAACTTAAAATTTATTATTGTTTGTCCAACTACTTGTAAATTCTGTCCCGTAACAGAGTGTAAATTATTATGACTCTTAAATACTCTACAATTTCTTACTATTTTGTATAGAAAACTTTCTTTTACTACACTAACCTGAGCTCCCGAATCAATTAACGTACGAACTCTATACTTTCCTATTTCTAATATACAAGAACTATAATCTGTTTTATCTTCTATAAATTTCTTGACTTCATCTAGTTGAAAATATTCTCTGTTCGACCTATTATCCCTGTTATTAACATATTCTCTAACCCTTGGGACCTTATTATTTACCCTCCTATCATAGGTCCTGTCTAATAGGTAGGGCGCCGATTTTCCTGTGTTCTTGTACCTGTAAAATTCCTGTGTCCATCTACAACATTCCTACTCACCCTATTATTGTCATGTCTACCCTGTGTATTCGACTGGACATGCCTGTTATTACAAAACCGAAAAACATGTCCCCGTTGACCACAATTCCAACAGACAATATTTGTACTATTTGTGTTACCTACTGTTTCTCTTGTAGGGTATCTCATATTTCTTCTTTCCTCATTATCATACCTATTTCTACCTTGTAACGTCTGTATACCTCCTCTCCTATTCCATCCGAATCTTGTTTGTCCTATTTCCATAGGTTCCTCAACTCTGTCATCTCGACTACTTCCCACTTCTCGTCCTGTTCTTAATCTAAACCTACGTCTCAAATTTTCTTCTTGTACCGCGATATCCACCGCTTGTGATAACCTCTCAGGGTTTTCCCTCATTAATTTAAGTTTCAAACCATCAGACTTTATGCCATCCACAAAGATCCCTACCAACATCCTTTCCACCTCCTCTCCTCGTACATTCTGTCCTAAGAATGCCTCTTCAGCCAGATTAATTAATCTATCGCTAAACAATTGTACCGTCTCTCCGTTATTTTGTTTAGCCTGCCTCAACACCGAAAATGCATGTTGTGGATCCGTTATTTCTGCATATTTCCTTGCTAGGTCTTCCTTGAATTGTTCCCATGTCTCATCTACTCTAGCTTCTAGCTTTCTTCTTATATGATCCGAGACCGGTTCCGTTGCCGTCTGATAAGCCAGTCTCATTTTTTCTTCATCTGTTGCTGAGATCAAATAGGCATATTTTTCTATAGAGGTGACCCATTTCTTATAGTCTCTGGCCTGTCCACTAAACTTTACAATTTCTGTTGCCATGCCTTGTTGTTTAATCACCATATTAAGTCGGCCTACTGCTGTACCCACGCCTGTCAAAACCTGGGCCAAGTTATCCGGTTCCGCCATGCTGAAAAATACTGAAACAAAGCAAGCAACCAATCACACAATTACAATTTCCCAAATCCCAAACAGCACAATTCAGTTGGTTATAATATTGTAAGATATTACATTAATCAGAAGAAGCATCAACAATATCCTATCTGAGCATAGGAAGAATGAACCCTGTCCTCAATAAAAAACTCAAATTTGTGGCAATCAGAAGGTTCCTTGTAGATATTTGTTTCTTAAACCACAATAATGTCCTGTACTCCACTCTAATTAATAAATTCGGAAGCTCACGGGAGACCTCGAAATACACAACTTTTACTCCGAGTCTATTTCCTTAATTAATCCGTCATCTTCTTTTACCAACTTACGGATTCAGTTCAACCAACCAGAGCCCGCATCAAGTGAAAGTCTCGGAATTCAGGTGGTGGAGTTCAGATATCACTTCTCTTCCCTCAGGTAATTTCGTCCTTCTCGTGGGCTGCCAGAAAATTTTCAACCCCTGGTTGGGTCACATCTCATGGGCTGCCAGACAATCTTCGACCCCCTGGTTGGGTCCCTTCCTTGATCTCAAGTGGGTACTTCATCGTCGTATGGAATGGGTCATAGGAATATAACGAGGCCCAAGAATGGATTAGGGGTGTTTGGGTCATAGGAATGACAAGGCCCAAAACTGGATTAGTATCAATCAGCCAACGGCTAGTGATGAGCTGACCTTGAACGAGTTCTGACTTCCGATAAAATCTTGAAAGTGGCAAGGTTCAGGCAACGGCCAGGTTAGGCCCCTTATAAATGATACGATTCAAATGTTCAGCTACGGCTCCAGGAAACCCTTCTTGTCCTGGCAGTTTTGTCTGGATTCTTTAGTACTTCGCGTGGTAGGCCATTATCTTCATAATTTGTCTTACAGCATGCCGCCAGTGGATAGTTGTTGTTGGCCGGCCTAGATCAACCTCAGATTCTCGGTCCACGGCACCATTTATTACTTCTGTAGTAGTGTCAAATGAAGTAACAAGACTTGATCTGTACTAAAACTTTATACTTTATTCTCAAGATGACAAGCCGTGTCTTCTCAGCTGGACTATCGGATGTTGACTGCCCTTCACAACAACAATACGTCACGATTGAGCATCTCTCTCCGCTTTCACTCATAATGCTCAATCGTGCTGTATCTCTAATTCCCCACTAGATCCTAATTATAACCCAAACTACACATACTGTTACAGCACCCATACCATAGCGTAAAAAAACCAGCGCAACGCGGTCTGCTGCCAAATCGCGAGCAGCTGTGTTTCAAACACGGGTATACGGGATTACGAACCGCGTCAGTAAGACCGTCGCCACGGAGACTGACGAAATTATTGTACAGAAGAGTATCCGGCCCGCGCTCGTCATTTTGTCAGTTTTCCGGCCCGCGTGAAAAAACAAGATTGGTGACCCCTATTCTAGGCCATCTAAATATTGCCTTTTATCCACTCTTATCAGCTGGTGACGACCCAAACTCATCAAAATACTACTAGAATATTTAGTTACTAGAATATTCTGGGAATAATCTGGAAAAGAAATACGGTGAGTAAAGGAACTGGTCGCCCCACAGCACATGTCGTGGCCTAGAAAACATGAAGGCTGAACACGGCACATCTCAGCGGAGAATGTGCTGCGGGAATACCTTTACCTTTTACTTCAAGCTAAAGAACTGACATCTTCACACACACACACGCGCGCGCTCGCACACACACACACGCGCGCGCGCCCACACACATAATATATATATATATATATATATTACATTGGCACCTTGCCGTCTTGACAGACGATAGTTTGTGCTTTAAAAAGGCATAATAACTTTTAACTATGGCGGTAGCGAGTGTGACTGATAAGGCCAATTTGCGCTGTAAATGTCCGTTCACAGTGGGTGCATGTGAACACGTGGTCATTTCCACCATCATGCACCATCTTACGTCTCAAACGCTTGGTGTGTGACTTTTCTGCAATAATTTTCTCCTTTGACTTTATTCCATTTCTGATATTTGCCCTCCATGCAACACGTTCAGCGGCGACTTGCTCCCAATGTGCATTATCAATGCCTGTATCAATCATGTCCCGCTTACACACATCTTTGTATCGTAGTAGAGGCCGACCCTGAGATCTCTTACCCATCTGTAATTCACCAAAAAAGATATCCTTTGGTATTCTACCATCATCCATCCGCCTAAGATGTCCTATCCATCTAAGTCTACGAAGACTGAGCATGGAATAAACTGTCACACAACCTGATCTTTCCAATACTTCAGTATTTGTGATTTTGTCTTGCCACTTAATACCAAGAATTCTTCGCAGACACCGCATATGAAAGCTGTTTAAATTGTTCTCTTGGTGTGAGTAAGTTGTCCAGGTTTCACTGCCATAGAGAAGAGTACTAAGGACACAGGCTTGATAGACAAGGACTTTTGTTTTGGCAGTAAGCTTCCTGTTCTCCCAGACTCTTTTTCTTAACCTGTTCATTGTTGTTGCTGCCTTTCCAATCCGGATGTTGATTTCCTGATCTAGGGATAATTTGCTATTTACCACCGATCCCAGATATGTAAAATGGTCTACTATCTCTAGTTCGGCGTCGTCAATAAAGATTGATGGTACCCCATGTGCACCTTGTGACATAATCTGTGTCTTCTTTTTGCTAATTGTTAAACCAAATTCAGAACAAGCATTGGAGAATGCAGATAGTAGACATTGCAATTCTTCCTCAGAGTGGGTCGTAACTGCAGCATCATCTGCAAAAAGCAACTCTCTGATCAGTACCCTCCTAATTTTGGTCTTAGCCTTCAATCTCTGAGCATTGTAGAGGCCGCCATCTGAGCGTGAGTGAATGTATATACCACCATCCTGATCGCGAAATGCATATTTCAGTAGAAGTGAAAAGTATATTCCAAAGAGGGTGGGAGCTAGTACACAACCTTGCTTAACTCCACTCTTGATTTCAAATTCTTCAGAAGTTGCACCATCAAACTTGATTATACCCTTCATGCCTGTGTGGAACGATTCCACAATGGACAGAAGAGTTGGTGGGCAGCCAATCTTCTTTAGTGCCTTGAACAGACCCTCACGACTGACCAAATCAAATGCCTTTGTGAGGTCGATGAAGGCAATAAACAGTGGTTGATTCTGTTCACGGCATTTTTCTTGCATTTGTCGCAATGAGAATATCATATCAGTGGTAGACCGGTTCTGTCGAAAGCCACACTGTGATTCGGGGTAGACTTGATCTCCTAGGACTTGAAGTCTGCGCAGAACAATTCTGGCAAATACTTTTCCAACAATACACAGAAGTGAGATACCCCTATAGTTGTTGCAGTCGCTCCGATCACCCTTGTTCTTGTACAGTGTTATGATGCTTGAATCTTTGAAATCCTGTGGGACTTGTCCTTCACGCCAGCATAGCTCTATTAGCTGGTGGATCTGTATAGTGAGTGTGTCTTGCCCACTCCTGATAACCTCTATTGGAATCCCATCCTTACCTGGAGCCTTGCCAGATGCAAGTTCATTTATAGCACACTTAACTTCTGTTATGGTGGGAAGTGTGTCCAGGTGGTCAAGAGTTGGTAGAGCCTCTATGGCGTTGAGGGCATTATCCGCTAGTTTGGTCTCACTTGAGTAAAGCTCCAAATAGTGCTCTACCCATCTGTCCATCTGCTGTTTCTTATCAGTGATGACTTCTCCAGTCAAGGTTTTCAATGGTGCACTTCTTTTGATCACTGGACCACAGGCTTTCTTTATTCCTTCATACATACTTCTTATGTCTCCCTTATCACTTGCGATTTGAATGGACTCACATAACTTGATCCAATAATCATTTGCACACTGCCTGGCATCCTTTTGCACATCCTTCCTAGCTTGCCTTAGCTCACTCAGAGTGTTACGCGTTGGTCTTTCCTTGTTTCTTAAGAGAGCTTTCTTCTTCTTATCAATCAAGGGCTGCAGAGTCTCGCTGTTGGCCGCAAACCAGTCCTGCCTCTTATGATCCACAGTGCCGTAAACCTTTACGGCAGTTTTACAAAGAGTTTCCTTAAGTTTATTCCATTTATCATTTACTGTACAATTTTCTGGTGTATCAGTGAAAGCGTCTTCAAGTTGCTGTTGAAACTGAAAGCACTTTTCAGGATCATGAGTGTTAATAATATTAATCCTGGGGCTAGATTTGTGTTTAGCTGTGTAGATTCTCTTTGGTCTCAGTCTAACCCTTGCAACAACCAAAGAATGATCCGTACCACAGTCAGCACTGTGGTAACTACGAGTCAATGATATATGGTTCAGATGTTGTCTCCGTGTGATGATGAAGTCCAGCTGGTGCCAATGGCCGGATCTTGGATGTTTCCATGTGACCTTATGCATCTCTTTTGTTTTAAAAAAAGAGTTTGTAATACATAGGTCATTACTGGTGCAATGCTCCAGCAGCCTTTGCCCATTTTCATTCATGTGACCGATGTTGTATTTTCCAAGGCACACTGGCCATGAACTCGAGTCCTTGCCCACACGAGCATTGAAATCACCGAGCATATAAATGTAGTCGGATTTTGGAACTGCCTTGATCACAGAGTCTAACTCCTCATAGAACAAATCCTTCACATCATCAGAGGAATCGAGTGTCGGTGCATATGCAGTAATAATGGTGGCAAACCCACAAGAGGTTGCCAAGCGCAGGGATAATAGTCTTTCATTTCCTCCTGCTGGAATTTCAATCATTTCCAGTAGCGAATTCTTCACTGCAAAGCCCACACCGTGTTGCCTTTTTTCTGCCTGCCCTTTACCCTTCCAGAAAAAGGTGTAGTTGTTTTCCCTGAGTGACCCTTCTTCAGCGAGGCGAGTCTCCTGCAGGCCAGCAATATCAATGTTAAGACGATTGAGTTCGGCATCAATCACAGCCGTTTTTCTCACATCGTCAATATTGGTCAAGTCAGTGGAAAATCCTGGACACATGGTTCTCACGTTCCAGGTTGCAAGCCGTAGCTTGAGGTTTCTATTTATATTTTTGTTTGTACCTGGTGCATTGGTTTTACAGCCTGCGATTCAGATTTTGTCCTAGCCCCAAGCACCCATTGAAGCAGGCAGGCTGTGGCAGATCAGCACCCAATTGGCTGGGGGCTGCCCAGCTTGAGGCGGGCGGTAGCTGATCAGTGACACCTATAGGTGTCTCCCACCGTCAGAGGCAACGCGTGGCGCCCCATGTCTACGCCAACTGACAAGGACTTATAACCCGTAACAGTTGCCTCTCGCTTTGATTCCGAGACCAGTTAAGACCAGGGATGGAGTTATTGCCTCTCCATAGCACAAAGCCTGGGCTAAAATATAGAGATCATGTGTTGCCCATGCAGCATGATCCCTCTCTCGGCCTGCCTAGTTCACTCCAGAGGAAAGGTAACACCCCTACATCTGGAACAAGACAAGCTGCAGAAGCTGCCGGATCAGCAAAGCAATGCTCTAACTGTCCGCCTGTCGGAGCTTCGATCCTAGACCAGACGCCAACCAAGGCTTAGGGCCTGGTCTGCCCTGCCATGACAATTTTGTCTTTAGCTTGCATTTCCTCGCACCAGGGTAAGGCTTGTACCCTCCCAATTGCGCTCTTCCGCCCGAAGCCGTTGGCACAATGTGGGGTGTCGGGTTTGGTAAGCGCCGCCCAATGTTCGGCGCTAACAGAAACCAGGTAGTACCGTCTACTGTTATACGGTAGCTCAGTCATATCTGACTAAGACCTGACAAGAATATATATATTCTATACATATGTGTGTGTGTGTGTGTGTGTGTATGGCGTGTGTGTGACTTTATATATGTATATGTTTTATACGTGATGTAAAATAAACGTATAAACGTCTTCTCTTTGCAATTAGCACATTATCTCCATCAAGTGCTTTAATGACTAGCGTGGGCCATCGTGCTTCTCCACAGCTGCCATCTCAGACAGCATGTATTAATTCGTATGGTTGACACCTTATATAATCAAGTCAATAGTTTGTAACCTGGAACTGATGATATACAGATGATTGCAAATGCAGGCATCATTAAAACATAATTAAAATTCAACAATTAAACCCAAAAAATACTTCTTACATCCAAACATTGAAGCTACGAATGCAAACTAAGAGTGACCAAGTGATGCATTTTACTTGTCAACGTTTAATGCTGGAAGCCGTGGTGCGCAGTGGCTAGCACGCTTGTCTGCGGCCTGGGAGTCATGTGTTTGAATCCTCAACAATGTTGATGTTTTTTTGGGCACATCACGAGAAGCAGCAGTCTGGAGTATGTCGTGATAGAGAGTAAGTTGGAGGGGAAGAGAAGCAAGGAAGACCAAAAGAGGAGATGTTAGACAATATGGCATCATGGCGGTGAGGAAGATTTGATTTAAAAAAATGATTGGCTGTACAGGAAACAGAAGACTGGACACACATCATAGCCAACGCCACGCAGCGTGGAATATAAAACGTTCCATGGCCCTTCGGCTCTATCGCTAGCTTCCAGTTCTCTGCCATATCTAGGAAGTTTTCAGGGTAGTTGATAATGGAATTATACCATTTTCGTAAAACAGTTTAGTCTGCTTTATTGCCTTAGTCTGTTAACTTTGCCCTTTTGTCTTAGTTCTTCTCACCGTCCAACTTTGAGGTAGCACATCGGCTAGGTCCTTCTTTGAGTTTAATGTTCACTTGCAACCTCGCTTCATCCTCATTGGCTGCCAGCTCAGTGAGCAGTTTATTGTGGTGACACGTGTATAGGCATTTGCCGAGACAATACAACCGAACAACTGATGGGAGATGCCTTGAAGAGATTAGAACAAGAATTGCCATTGCAAAAGGCAGCCTATTGCAAGATGAAAAACATTCTGATCAATAAAAAGATATTAATTGAAACGAGAAAAGGAGCGTTGAAGTGCTACATATAACCTGTACTTATGTATGGATGTGAAGCGTGGACAATGGGCAGTCAAGCTGAAAAACATCTGATGGCTGTAGAAATGTTGTTTCTGAGGAGAATACAAAGAATACAATGGACATACAGAAAAACCAATGAACAAGTCCTTCAAGAAACAAATGAAGATCGTAATCTGATTAGAGTTATTAAACGTAGACAGTCAACATTTTGGGGCATATTATGAGAAAACATGAGTTGGAGAACTTGGTGACAACAGGCAAGATCGAAGGGAGGAGACCAAGGGGATGACCGAAAAGTAACTACCTGGATGGCTTGGTCACGTGGCATGGTCGAGACAGAAACACGGAGCTGATCCACGATTCTGGTGATCGAGTGAGATGGCAAAACATGACCGCCCATGCTTATCGGCATGGCACATGATAGATGGATACAACCGAACAGTAACTTCAAGTATGTTTACACATTTGTATAATAACTGTTTAGTGACCTCTTGTTTCTGCCTTTTTTCTGTTGATGAAAACCGTGTTTCCCTTAACTCTACTATTTGTGGTAGTGTTCTTGTAAAGCTAGCTTTTCATTCATTCATGTATTTTACCAACTTTGCCCACAGTTAAATCAACTTCATGTTTTAAAAACTTTTAATGCCCATCTTTAACGTTGCCTTTCTCCGCATGCTCTTAAAATGTGAATTTTTCATATCCATAACGACATTTAATTACAACATTGACAACTTTTTAATTGCCTGGTTACGTAAGAACAGTATAGAAATTGTACTATAGTTTCACATACTAACATTAAGTAAATTACACTATATATATATATATTCTTTCTAATTTAAACATGCTTCTATTTACTAGTAAAAATCACTATGGACCTTACAAGCAACAAGGGAAGACCAGTTTGGACATTAATATAAGTGCAGCAGGGTCATACTTTAGTGCTTGGCTGATGACATTTATTATCTACGTTGTAATATATGATTTTCATTCCAGCTTAAATTTCCCTGGTATATCATGGCTAGGGGAAAATTGATTTTTGTTTTACATCTGAATCGAAACATCTAACTTCTTTAAATAGACTATTTGGTTCCTCCTTTATTTCTGCGTGGGTCCGAATGCTAAGTGGCTAGGATGCTTGCCTACCTGCCCGATAGGCATGTGTTAAAATCCCCCTAGAGGCAGGGATTTCTTAAACACTAACTTGGGCTCCCAGACAAAGCTATCCTGAAATGGGAACCAGGACATCTTCCGGGAAGTAAAGAGGACCTGTGCAATATTCACCACATAAGCTATCGACCGCTCATTGTTCTTTCAAAATATTTGATTAGAACCATATACCCAAGGACAATTTTCCATTGATGTCTTCTTCTTCTTCTTTCGTTCGCCTGAAATATGTTTATAACTGCAGTGTTGTCTCTTGTATGATGTCTGAAACAAGTTTCATGAAGATGAAGTGCAGAGGGTGACTTGCACTAAGAATCAGAGAAAAGACACTATCAACCACGCCGTGAAGAAGAAAGCAGAGGCGAAGCTGAATATCACTCTTGCTGACCACATGGCTAAGACTAGACAGGCCAGATCCGCAACAAGCACATATGTCCCCGCCAACACTGAACCGTCAACTAGCGAAGCAGAACTGGTTCAAGAAAAATATCACAGGAAAACAAAGACCAGAGAAGACAAGAAAATGGACACCAACAAGTTGACAGTCCAGAACGGCGCCGTGAGGAAGAATTAAGCAGAGACTATAGAGCAGTGTTTCCCAACCTTTTTTGTGCTATGCACCACCTAAGCCTTTCTAAAATTCTTATCCCCCCCCCCCCCCACCTAACATATACATTATTTTTAATATTCAAAAATTGAAATGTTCACCAAAGAAACATGAATGATAGGTTTTAGGAAGAAATCAATAGGAAATTATTGAGCAAACACAGTAAGTAAATTTTCAAAACATATAATGGAGAACTGAAATTAAAATACAAAATAATTTTAATGAAAGATTTTTCTATATTATTTTAATTATTAGTTATTATTTATTATTTAAATTTAGTGAAATACTTGCGCTTGATGCTTGCTGCAAAGAGAAATTATGTCAGGTTCCAATTTGGTTAACTTCAGTCTCATGTCTGCCCGTTTTGTTATATCCAGCCGATTTCTTCCATTTTCGAATTGCCCCCCTTAACAATCGAATTGCCCCCCTGTGGGGCGGTTCCATGTTGGGAAACACTGCTATAGAGAGAACCTCGAAGGAGAAAATATCCCCCACGAAAATCAAATTACAACAGACCAGAATAGGAGTTGCTAAACTATCAGCTATACGACAAACAGAATTGTCATCCTGCTGGAGAACGAACTGAGTTAAAGAAATGTAGTGCAACTCCGGAAGCAAGGCGGCATTGTTATCACGCTGAAAAAGAGAGAAAATCATTTGGAAAAAGTGAGATGGCGTGTAGGAAGAACTGCAGCCTCCATACGTTGTATGTAATAATCATGACCAACTTATGGTGATCAGAAGAATCAGAACCACCCATCCAATAAAGATATCAGGGAACAGGTTCGGAGAGTACATAAGAACCTAGTTGATAATTGTAACAGGAGTCTTACAATCGGTTCTTCCAATCACTTATATTTCGTACCTCAATTATCTATTGTGCATGATACTTTCACACTGAAAAAACAAACAAACCCACAACACACATTGTCAAATGACAGCTATGAAAATAAACATTATATATTACCATGTTATGAGACAGGCAGGCAGGCAGCCAGACACACCCATAAATGCGCATGCATAAACACATACATACCTGCATATATACTTAACCATCTACCTAAACTAGTGGTTCTCAACCTTTTTTGGCCCGTGAACTCCTTCACCATATTTTTAGAACGTCATTCCCCCCTTTCGTATTTCCTACCTAAAAATTTGGCCCGTTCCCCCCTTCACCATATTTTCAGAACGTCATTCCTCCTTTCGTATTTCCTACCTAAAAATTTGGCCCGTTCCCCCTTTCACCATATTTTCAGAACGTCATTCCCCCCTTTCGTATTTCCTACCTAAAAATTTGGCCCGTCCCCCCCCCCCCCTTCACCATAACGTCATTCCTCCTTTCGTATTTCCTACCTAAAAATCCTGCCCCCGCCCCTACACAGGTAGGAAATACGAAAGGGTTACTGGTTTAATAATGGAAGCTAAATTTAATACTAATAGCACATACTAAAACAAGTCTAGACGTCCACATAAAACATGATTTGTGGGTCTACTTACTTTATAAATTGAATTTTAGAAGGGTGAGACGTACAGAACCGTACAGTATGAAGGGAAAAACAATATCAAGTAATCGGTTCTTGTATTAACGCGATCTTGAAATAATCTTATTCCCCCCCCCCCCCCCCCTCGGAAACAGATTCGTCGACTAAACTAAACTCCTTTGATTGTGTGCCATGCCTGAACCACTGTACTTTTTTGTTTGGCACTGAGTCAGTTAAACATCGCACATCATGTTAAACCTATTAGTGATCTTGTAGTGAGGAGAGGCTGGCTGAGTGTCTAGAATGCCGGGTTCTCATTCGGGAGACCCGGGTTCGAATCCTCGGTAAGGTGTAGAGTTATTTTTCTTTCGGGGGAAAAAAAGAAAACTCTAACCTGCACAGTTCGCGGCGACCGCACTAGCCATGCGGCCTTACTTCCTCAGGCTCAAGAACACCCTCCCATACACAGCAAGGTACCATACTGGCAGTATTGACAGTCGTGGTAGCCAATCAATATTATTACTAAATTAGTCCCTGGGCTGGCTTTAAAGTATTCGTCTCATTCAAAGAGGAGCTCACTTTTCCCGAAGAGAGGCAACATTTTTGGAATTACGCACCTTAGATGTTTGCGGAAGTGGACGACCAGAAATCATTTACCCAATGTTACAGCTTTAATGTGTTCGTGTACAAATCTTTATCTTACAAATAGTATTACATTGAAATTCCTCATTCACTGTATAATAATCGAGAATATATATTTACATGTTTCTTGAAATACATTTGTTATGTTTTTTCATGTTAGCCAATCAAAACCTGCGCGTCAGTATTTTATAATTAAATTATATTTCATACTATTATACATACACTACATCACTACACTACAGTATCAACTATCATCTCAGATAGATACTATCTGAGTATCATATAATATTCATACATACATTGAATTTTAATTTTAAATTTTAACAGTTTCGGATCGACTCACTTTGATAAGAGACAACACAGGAAGGTTAGCATTAGGAGGCTGATTAATCTATCTCACAGAACAATCAGTCGACCGTGAACACATTTGCAGAAAGAGAAGTAAGGAACAGAGAAAAATACACTTACAACAGTAAATATTTCAAATAATAATAATAATTAATATGATCTAGGCATCTTAATTTAATACCGTTTTACATATTCAGTTGTTTGGTATAATATAATAATGAACTGAATAATTCAATTATTCAAAAATATATCCAATTATTAATTGGATATATTTTAAAATTGCATTCCAATGATATCCTTTTCAAGTCTCTATGTATGTCCACTCTAAGCAGGGATATACATTTTTAAAGGCCAGTTCATGTTGCGTAAAGGAAAATACACTAACCAATCATATTCCTGTGTAGTGTACTGATGCTGAGGTAATGGGTTCACTTGGGGACGTAAATTACAAGTACTGCAGAAATCGGAATGGGTTCGTTTGATGGCGAGTGACACTGATAATAGGGAAAGCTAATTTACATGCTTAGATAGAGGAAGACAGTGTGAGAAGATTCTTGACAGTCTTATATCATGGCATGGAAGGGAGTCAACACACAAACTGATTCATGCTGTTGGAGATCATAATTTTTGGAGAAGCATGATTGTCCATTCCAGCCGGCAAGGCACTGGATGAATTTATGTGCAAAAAATCAGTCCCAGTGCACAAGAAATAGTAGTACTACTAGTACATGTATAGACTACACTTGCGTTCATAGTGAGTGAACACAAACAACAAAATACTTCTGTGCCTACTTGCAAACTTTTGCTTGGATTGAAGATTGGTGTGGCCAGGAAGGAGCAGCACACCAACTGTGTAAGGAAGCGCATCATTCAACATTGGAGGAGCTCATTTAGCTGTTGTACACTAGGGATTAACTTCAGAGGAGATAGAGTACCTACATATATGCACAGAGTGCATTAATAACTGTCTGAAGTAAACTATAGGCCACTGTAGTAGTAAATATATCTGATGATTTCATCCAGTGGGGTTGAGAGTTAAGCACCGTGGGTTCAAAGATGGCTTATACAACCTATTTTGGCTCACAATGTGAACAAAGAATGTTTAACTGCCTGTTAGTAGTTATATCTTTCTTTCATCTTTTTTATACTTTATCCCCCACTGGGCCCCCTTACCAACTCACTCTACGGTGTCCTATCTTTTACTATCTCATGCAGCTTCATCATGTCCTACCCATATTATTCATCTCTGTCTCTAATTTTCTTCTTCATGAGTTTTTTAATGTCTTCCCTTATTTTGTTTGCCTTGTGGGTTTTAGACAAAGGACTTTCTAGTTATGCTTTTAAGTGCCAATGTCTTTTCTTCACTTCGTGATTCACTGGTATTTGTGATTGACGATTGACTTCCTTTCACCTAGGGAAATTTCAATAATTTTCACCTGGAATGTTAGGCTATGTATGAATTTGGTTGGGAAAGACAGCCCAGGTGTGGAGGAGATGAAAATACTGTGACAGTACTATTTTAGGATTATGTGAAACAAAGTGGCTCAGAGTAGGCAAAAAGCTTTTAAGCACAGGTGAAACAGTGCTGTTCTCAGGCCATACAGAGGACAATTCCTCCAACTCTAATACACTAAAAACTATGGACCAAAATGTTCAGTGTTATATAACTTTACTTAATATTTTGGATTTAATATGTGTGATATTTTACAAATTCAGGCATTCATTAAGTGCATTGAAATCACACAAGAAGTAAACCTTTGTATGCTGTAGAATTGCATCCTGCTGATTTGATCTCACTGTTGCTGTTAATTGATATACATCAACGCCAAAGTGAGCAAAAATGAATGAATCTTCGTGCACCAACCTGGCCAAGTGCTTGTTGATGTTTACAGGAGTTTGCTATCTGGTTAGTATGCCAGTTTGTTGTTCAGTTAGTTTGAGTAGTCAGCAGGTTTTCTAATGTAATAATGAAATATTAGAAGTTTGGTATACATTTTACTTTTCAAATGTTAACAATTCATTTATCTACCTCATGTGTATGACAAAAGAATTTTTAAGCACAGCAGGATATGTGAGCTGCAAGATTGGTTCCAGAGAATGAAAGCCATTGCTTTAGTGGTTCGCATGAGCCATACATTGACCGTTGGTAGGTCTGAGGGAAAATCGACTTAAGGCATACAATGAAATACATTTGAAAACTTAATTTTGCACGAATGATGCTATGTAATTAATTATTATTCTTATTTTTAAAAATTAGAATAGAATTATGGTTTAGAAGGACACTTTTGAGTTGATTAATGCTTACGGTTATCATCATAGAAGAATAGCATTATAAGTTTCATAGCGTTAATAAATGAGAATATGATTTAATTACACAGTCCCAGTTTATTTAGAAATCAGCGTTATCATTAATTAGAATGTAAAATATTACTGTGGCCAATTTTTTGTGGATATATTTTTCTTGTTACCCCTAACATATCATAAAATGAATGAGAGTTAACATTTATGCAACTAATTTAACCCTTTAACTGCTGGATTGTTGTCCTAAACCTGTCACTGGCCTAGCAAGCCGGAAGGGGATTTCCATACTGCTCGTAGAAAAACGAAGAAGTATAATCGGACTAAAGTTGGGGTTATAGCAGCGATAGATTTTATTAGAAGGCAGCAAGTCAAATGGTTTGGTCATGTAACTAGGTTACCAACTAACAGTTTACCACAACAAGCAATAATGTACAGACCAAATGGAAGCAGAGGAAGAGGACGACCACGTTAACAATGGATAAAGGGAATAGCAGAGTCCATGGGAATCTCGATATCTAAAGCCCATAAACGGACACTCTCCCGCTGTTTATACTTCACCTCGACACAGCAAGGTACAAGAGTAACAATATGAGGGGACTTGGGAACCCATGCACATTTTGTGCATTTTAAAATTCACTTGGAAGTTGGAAATTAAAAGAGCAGGCTGAATTAGCCGCTCTCCGGGCTACATACACAAAAGATCCAATTGGATCCTTGCTGGTGCTACAGACTTCATGCACTGTGCTGAGATTCTTTTGTGTGATCTATGGGAGGAGACTGGAGCACTGATGGAGATATGTGTGTGATCTATGGGAGGAGATTGGGGCACTGACGGAGATATCTGTGTGTGATCTATGGGAGGAGACTGGGGCACTGATGGAGATATCTGTGTGTGATCTATGGGAGGAGACTGGGGCACTGACAGAGATATCTGTGTGTGATCTATGGGAGGAGACTAGGGCACTGATGGAGATATCTGTGTGTGATCTATGGGAGGAGACTGGGGCACTGACAGAGATATCTGTGTGTGATCTATGGGAGGAGACTGGGGCACTGATGGAGATATCTGTGTGTGATCTATGGGAGGAGACTGGGGCACTGACAGAGATATCTGTGTGTGATCTATGGGAGGAGACTGAAGCACTGATGGAGATATCTGTGTGTGATCTATGGGAGGAGACTAGGGCACTGACGGAGATATCTGTGTGTGATCTATGGGAGGAGACTGGGGCACTGATGGAGATATCTGTGTGTGATCTATGGGAGGAGACTAGGGCACTGACGGAGATATCTGTGTGTGATCTATGGGAAGTGACTGGGGCACTGATGGAGATATCTGTGTGTGATCTATGGGAGGAGACTGGGGCACTGACGGAGATATCTGTGTGTGATCTATGGGAGGAGACTGGGGCACTGATGGAGATATCTGTGTGTGATCTATGAGAGGAGACTGGGGCACTGACAGAGATATCAGTGTGTGATCTATGGGAGGAGACTGGGGCACTGATGGAGATATCTGTGTGAGATCTATGGGAGGAGACTGGGGCACTGACAGAGATATCTGTGTGTGATCTATGGGAGGAGACTGGAGCACTGATGGAGATTTCTGTGTGTGATCTATGGGAGGAGACCAAAGCACTAATGGATATCAGTATGCAATCAAATGCTCCTTAAACATAACCCAAACACATATAGTTTCATTATGATTACATCTATAAAGGAAAACAACATGAGCTCTCATAGGCTGAAGTCCAATTAATGACATTTAGTGAATTGTGTTTCGTGAAGCCTGTGGCTGAGTACATCCAACTTCAACATGCATTTATTTTGGTTAACTTTCCCTAGCCTTTGACTGTCCCCAGTCTACTTACATGGCGCAGGTTTGTCTTCCCTAGTCTTTGACTGTCTCCAGTCTACTTACATGGCGCAGGTTTGTCTTCCTTAGCCTTTGACTGTCCCCAGTCTACTTACATGGCGCAGGTTTGTCTTCCTTAGCCTTTGACTGTCTCCAGACTACTTACATGGCGCAGGTTTGTCTTCCCTAGCCTTTGACTGTCTCCAGTCTACTTACATGGTGCAGGTTTGTCTTCCTTAGCCTTTGACTGTCCCCAGTCTACTTACATGGCGCAGGTTTGTCTTCCCTAGCCTTTGACTGTCTCCAGTCTACTTACATGGCGCAGGTTTGTCTTCCCTAGCCTTTGACTGTCTCCAGTCTACTTACATGGCGCAGGTTTGTCTTCCTTAGCCTTTGACTGTCCCTAGTCTACTTACATGGCGCAGGTTTGTCTTCCCTAGCCTTTGACTGTCTCCAGTCTACTTACATGGCGCAGGTTTGTCTTTCCTAGCCTTTGACTGTCCCCAGTCTACTTACATGGCGCAGGTTTGTCTTCCCTAGCCTTTGATTGTCTTCCCTAGACTGTCTGCAGTCTACTTATATGGTACAGGTTTGTCTTCCCTAGACTGTCTCCAGTCTACTTACATGGTGCAGGTTTGTCTTCCCTAGCCTTTGACTGTCCCCAGTCTACTTACATGGCAGCAGGTTTGTCTTCCCTAGCCTTAGACTGTCCCCAGTCTACTTACATGGCGCAGGTTTGTCTTCCCTAGCCTTTGACTGTCTCCAGTCTACTTACATGGCACAGGTTTGTCTTCCCTAGACTGTCTCCAGTCTACTTATATGGTGCAGGTTTGTCTTCCCTAGCCTTTGACTGTCTCCAGTCTACTTACATGGTGCAGGTTTGTCTTCCCTAGACTGTCTCCAGTCTACATACATGGTGCAGGTTTGTCTTCCCTAGACTGTCTCCAGTCTACTTACATGGTGCAGGTTTGTCTTCCCTAGACTGTCTGCAGTCTACTTATATGGTACAGGTTTGTCTTCCCTAGACTGTCTCCAGTCTACTTACATGGTGCAGGTTTGTCTTCCTTAGCCTTTGACTGTCTCCAGTTTACTTACATGGTGCAGGTTTGCCTTTGACTGTCTCCAGTTTACTTACATGGTGCAGGTTTGTCTTCCCTAGCCTTTGACTGTCCCCAGTCTACTTACATGGCACAGGTTTGTCTTCCCTAGCCTTAGACTGTCCCCAGTCTACTTACATGGCGCAGGTTTGTCTTCCCTAGCCTTTGACTGTCTCCAGTCTACTTACATGGCGCAGGTTTGTCTTCCCTAGACTGTCTCCAGTCTACTTATATGGTGCAGGTTTGTCTTCCCTAGCCTTTGACTGTCTCCAGTCTACTTACATGGTGCAGGTTTGTCTTCCCTAGACTGTCGCCAGTCTACATACATGGTGCAGGTTTGTCTTCCCTAGACTGTCTCCAGTCTACTTACATGGTGCAGGTTTGTCTTCCCTAGACTGTCTGCAGTCTACTTATATGGTACAGGTTTGTCTTCCCTAGACTGTCTCCAGTCTACTTACATGGTGCAGGTTTGTCTTCCTTAGCCTTTGACTGTCTCCAGTTTACTTACATGGTGCAGGTTTGCCTTCCCTAGCCTTTGACTGTCTCCAGTTTACTTACATGGTGCAGGTTTGTCTTCCCTAGCCTTTGACTGTCTCCAGTCTACTTACATGGCGCAGGTTTGTCTTCCCTAGCCTTTGACTGTCTCCAGTCTACTTACATGGCGCAGGTTTGTCTTCCCTAGCCTTTGACTGTCTCCAGTCTACTTACATGGCGCAGGTTTGTCTTTCCTAGCCTTTGACTGTCCCCAGTCTACTTACATGGCGCAGGTTTGTCTTCCCTAGCCTTTGACTGTCTCCAGTCTACTTACATGGTGCAGGTTTGTCTTCCCTAGCCTTTGACTGTCCCCAGTCTACTTACATGGCAGCAGGTTTGTCTTCCCTAGCCTTAGACTGTCCCCAGTCTACTTACATGGCGCAGGTTTGTCTTCCCTAGCCTTTGACTGTCTCCAGTCTACTTACATGGCGCAGGTTTGTCTTCCCTAGACTGTCTCCAGTCTACTTATATGGTGCAGGTTTGTCTTCCCTAGCCTTTGACTGTCTCCAGTCTACTTACATGGTGCAGGTTTGTCTTCCCTAGCCTTTGACTGTCTCCAGTCTACTTACATAGCAGCAGGTTTGTCTTCCCTAGCCTTTGACTGTCTCCAGTCTACTTACATGGCGCAGGTTTGTCTTCCCTAGCCTTTGACTGTCTCCAGTCTACTTACATAGCAGCAGGTTTGTCTTCCCTAGCCTTTGACTGTCTCCAGTCTACTTACATAGCAGCAGGTTTGTCTTCCCTAGCCTTTGACTGTCCCCAGTCTACTTACATGGCACAGGTTTGTCTTCTCTAGCCTTTGACTGTCCCCAGTCAACCTACAAAGCAGAGCGTTTATATATTGCTTCATCTGGTCCCTACTTCTTGACCTGTCCGACATGGGAAACCTTACCAGTAGCTGTGCTATTGTCAGCATAGCTCTTAGGGTCATTGCACGCACAAGCCCTGCCATCGCAACAAGGTGGATATACAGTAGAGGGGATATCTTCTTCTTCTTCTTCAGCTTTCCGAGCTATTGAGGTTCTTTGCTGCAAATACAATCCGTCTCCATTCGTATCTCTGGTGGACCTTCTCTTGCCAGTCGTTGATTCCAAGTGCTTGTAGGTCTGTACATGTATTATCTCTCCACCGTCTTCTTGGTCTACCTCGGGGTCTACGGTCATTTATTTCCTGAGTGTAAGCGAGTTTTGTTTCCCTATTATCTTCCATTCTTTCTATATGCCCCAGCCATTGTAGTCTATTAGCCTTCATGATACCAGTGATTAGCGGGGACCTAAACAGATCATAAATGTCTTTGTTACTTCTTCTTTTCCACTCTCCACTTTGTGTATCCGTAATGGGTCCAAAGATACGTCTTAATATTTTGTTCTCAAAGGTTTGTAACATGGCTTCGTCTCCTTTCGTTATACTCCAGGTTTCAGAGCCATACAGCACAACTGGTCTGATCAGTGTTTTGTATATTGTGATTTTGGTGTTACGAGATAGCGCCTTTGATTTTAGTAGATGTTGTAGTGCATAGTATATCTTATTTCCAGAGTTGATTCTACTTTGTATTTCTTCCCTTATGATGTTGCAGCAGTTGAAGATTGTACCCAGGTATTTGTATGCTTCCGTTCTTTTAATGGTCATATTATCTATTTGCATGTGGCCAGAGTTTTTAGCCATTCCGTCTCTTGAAATTACCATATATTCTGTCTTATCTTGGTTGATAACCAGCCCCATCTGTTGGGCTTTTTCCTTTAAGTGAGTCAATATTTCCAATGTCTTTTGTTCACTTTGCCCTATAATATCTATATCATCTGCATAACCAAGCAGCTTGGATGTTCCTCCAATATCACATTCCTCCTTTATCTTCCTTACAACTTTCTCTAGAGCCAGATTGAAGAGTAGCGGCGATAGTGCATCACCCTGTTTCAAGCCAAATGTTATTTGGAAGGGGTCTGATTTCCTGCCTTTATATGTTACTATATTATAAGTATCTTCCATGCATAGTCTGGTCATGTTGATTAACTTCCTTGGTATTCCAAATTCCTGCATAGCATTCCATAGACTATTCCTATGGACACTATCATAAGCCTTTTTAAAATCCACAAAAATGTTATGGAGATCTCTTTTATATTTCCAATGTTTCTCGGCTATTTGTCGTAAGATAAATATCTGATCTATTGTTGATCTGTTTTGTCTAAAACCCGCCTGGTAGTCACCTAATATGTCTTCTGAATATGGTTTTAGTCTATTTAGTAATACTGCGGATAGTATCTTATAGCTTGTGGACAGTAGTGATATTCCTCTATAATTTCCACATTGGAACTTGTCTCCTTTCTTAAAGATAGGTATCAATAATGACTCTTTCCAGTCATGGGGTAATTCTTCTGTCCTCCAGATTTTTATTATTAGTTCGTATAGCTTTAGATGTAATGCATGGCCACCTGCCTTTATAAATTCAGCAGCAATTCCATCAGTCCCAGTTGCCTTATTGTTTTTAAGTCGTGTGATTACATATAGGATTTCTTCAAATGTAGGTTCTTCAATTTGTGGTTCGCATGTTAGAACCTCTTCCTGTGGGAAAATGTTACTTGGAGCTTCACAATTTAGTAATTCAGTAAAATATTCTTTCCATGTGTTGCACATTTCCTCATTGGTATTTATCATATTCCCATTTTTGTCTTTTAAAATATATGTGTTTTGTTGGTGCCCTCGTTTCATTGACTTCAGTTCTTTAAAAAATTTTCTGGATTCATTTTTCTGGTGATTAGTTTCCATATCTTTGATTATATTACTCATATATTCTCGCTTCTGCTGACTATTTTTGTAGCCTCTTTACATTCATTTCTATAATGCTCTTCCTTTTGGATGTTATTGATGTCATTTAACCATACATGTCTGGCATTCTTCTTCCTAATGACTGCTTCTTCACATTTTTGATTGAACCATCTGTTCTTTCTATGCGTGGTTAACACACCGAGACATTCTTCTGCGGTAGATTGAATTGTATTCTTGATGTTCAACCAAGTTTGGTCAACGCTTTCCTCCGAAGGGTTTTGCAGAGTTTCAAGTTTACATTTTATTTCATCTGTAAATTTCTCTTTGACTGTAATGTCTTGTAGTTTTTCTCTGTTATATGTTGGGTGTAATCTTTGTAATTTAGTATAGAAAGCTCTCTTAAGTTTTATTTTAAATTTTGCTCCAACGAGGAAGTGGTCACTGTGGCACTCAGCTCCTCTATAACTTCTGACTTGCTGTATGTTTGATGCATTCCTGTTGTTAATTAAAATGTGATCTATTTGATTATAGGTTCTCTTGTCACATGATTTCCAAGTTTTTTTGTGTATATCCTTTCTTTGTAGTCTGGTACTGCTAATCTGCAGTCCTTTGGCTTCTGCCAGGTTGATGACTCTCCATCCATTATCATTTGAAGTTGTATGTAGGCTTTCCATACCGGCCACTTTTTTTTTATTAGTTTGCTCTCTACCTATTTTTGCATTGAAGTCTCCCAGCACAATCAGGATGTCCTGTTTGGGGGTTTCTTCTATGACATCTTCCAGATCATTATAAAAGTCTTCTTTAATATCAATATATATATATATATATCCATATATATATATATATGGAAAAAGTCTTCTTTAATATCAATATATAATAGTAGAGGGGATATAAGCAAAATAATTATTTAATGATGAATATGTTTAGATTTAATGTAATTCAGCATTCTATTCATAGTAACATGTTTTATTTCAGATTTCTGCTGGTGGCTTGTCCTATGTCGGCATTTGGGCTTTCAGTACCTATGATCATTTTGATGAAATCGCAGATGCAACAATCACCTTGTTTCCGGCTAGCATAATCCTTGCGGTCAGTGCATTCATGTGCATCATTGGAATCCTGGCCTTTGTTGCAGCCTTTAGGAGCAACAAGATATTGCTTTCTGTGGTATGGAATACATCCATTTGTTATTGTTATTTAGGCAGAGACAAAATAAAGGTCAATATCTTTTTATAAACTTTAAACAAAAATATCTATTGACAAAATTACATGCCAAACAAAAATCACAATCAGCAATGAAGAAATTGAAAATGTCACAAATTGTGAATGTCTTGGCTTCATAATTAATGAAAATAGAGACTGGTTATAAAATGCAGAAGTTAAAACAGTATTGAGAACCTTGGGATCATTACCAGCGAGATAGCTTACAATTGTTGAGAACATACATCTTCCTGTGGTAACATATGGAGGTGAGTCAAGGACCATTTTGCAATCGCCAAAGAAGAAAATTGCGGCTTTTGAGCTGAAATGTTTTAGGAAAGTTCTTGAAATATCATGGACCAAGAAGATGAAAAATACGGCCATTGACAAGATCTGAATATCAGATAAAACGGACTCACATACAACAAGTCTCAGAAGTGAAAATACTTTGACTACATTAAACCTCACAGGGGTTTGGACGGGACAATAATGGAAGTCTTGGTTCCTGGAAAAAGAAGAAGGGGTCAACCAGCACGAAGATGGACACAAGACATAGTAGACATCTTGGGCATGAGGGTGCATAAAGAAGGAGAAATGGCCAAAGATTGAGAAACTTTTCAGCAGGCTATGACTAGAGCAGTATTCTGCTATAGGAAGATTATTTAGATAGAATTCTAATATCGAAAAGTGATCTTGCTATCCAACCTCGTGTGTCGTGGTCTAGAATATGAGAAGGCCTGTCACTTCACAATCCAGTGGCAATGTCTGCTGTGGGACTACCTTGACCTTACAACTGATGATGGTAATCATCACAGTTACTATTATTTATCATTACTGGTGTCTGGACCACTTGTACAAGCAGACTTTATTTCTGAACCCAGACAAATGTCTTCTGGCACACACCAGAAGTGTTTCAGATGCCATAATGAAAACAACAAACAAATAAATATAATCTGTGAACTGCATGGGAACATTTACAGGTTTTATGAAAACAGCAGAGTATCCAGACTTGGAAGACTGATTCAACAGAGGGCAAACAGAGGGTGCGGATGACACTCAAAGCATTGGGAAAAGTGCAAGCAGACACTTGATTTGGTTGCCACTGTTACCATCAGCATTGGGAACTCTTAGTGCAAGTGGACATTTGATTTAGTTGCCACTGTTACCATCAGCATTGGGAACTCTTAGTGCAAGTGGACATTTAATTTAGTTGCCACTGTTACATCAGCATTGGGAACTCTTAGTGCAAGTGGACATTTGATTTAGTTGCCACTGGTACCATCAGCATTGGGAACTCTTTGTTGGCTACAGAAGAAGGAGATGAAACATGTGTGGGAATATCCCTATTGCACTATTGTTGATTCTTGAACTCATTACTGTACACATGAAAACTATTAGAAACATTTCTTCTATCTTGTTTCAGTTTTTCTGTCTGATCTTACTGGTCTTTGTTGGGGAAGTTGTGGCCAGTATTTTAGGATTAGTCTACAGAAATCAAGTAAGTTACTGCTTGTTACTTTCTGGTAGGTTGTAGTCAGAAACCATATATGTAGAAAATGTAAAATGACTTTGTTTATGTGCCATGTTGGGAATAAGGAATTCTGCTTCAGGCCTTTATTCCCCATTGGAGCATTGGTTTGACTTACTTGAAGGGATAAGTCAGTCTAGTTCATTGCATTGAGAGAGATTAGTTAGCCTAGTTTATTTTACTTGGAAGGATACATCTAGTTTGTGTTTACTGTGAGGGATAAGTCAGTCTAGTTTATTGCATTGGAGGATTGGGGGGGGGGGGATAAGTCCATCTAGTATACGTTTACCCCCGAGAAGGTTAACCCGGTGTCAACAAATGCCCGCAGAAATCGGATGTGTCGGCCTAACGGCACAAGAATGCAGCTCTGCTGTAATCAGGCACAACGCAATCACGTCCAGGAAAAAAAAAACCGGATGAACGCAGAAGAAGAAGAAGTATACTTTTACAGGGAGAGATAAGTGAGTCTAGTTTATTTTTCTTGGAGGGAGAAATCGGTCTAGTTTATTGTACTTAAAAGAATATTCCTTTAAAGTGAATTAATTTATAGTAAACTGACCAGAAAGTGTTGTGACAATCATAATCATCCAGTGCCTTGCCGGCTGGTGTGGGCGATCATGCCTCTCCACAAATTACAATCTCCGACATCATGGATCAATTCGTATGTTGATTCCCTTCCATGCCATGACACAAGACTGTCAAGAATCTTCTCACACAGTCTTCCTCAATCTCTCTTTCCGCAAATCTTTCCGGTTGTCACAACATGTTCCAGGTTTTGTCTTCTCATAACGAGGCCAAAAAATGACTGCCTCATTCTGATGTTTGTGGTAAGTTGTCTTTGCGACTCAGCTTCCTCTAAAACGTCCTGAGTACTTTTTTGGCTGTCCAATTAATTTTCAGCATTCTTCTATAAAACCACATCTCCAAGGCTTCCAATGATTTTTTCGCCTGTTTACTAATATTTTTGTTGTGACACTAGAAGTATGACAGTAGCGTTTTACTGTGAGGCATAAAAGAGTATGGGGGTCGTAGTGGTGCAGTGCCTAGCATACTTGCATGCTGACCCAATGGTCAAGGGTTTGAATCCTCATTGAGGTGGGTTTTAAAATTTGACCTCTGCTCCCAGGTCGACCCAGCCTAAAATGGGTACCAGGAATGTCCTTGTAAGTAAAGATGGCCGACATTATATTGACCACATCACCCATCAAATGGCAGTTTATCTATACAAATATGGAGCAGGCACCAGCAACTCAATAGCCTCAAGGCTTGTAGAAGGATTTTTAAAACTTATTTGTAAGCAAGTGTAGTCAGTTAATTAATTCAGCTGAAATTAAATGAATCAGTGTGATGCCATTGGAAGTGTGAAAGAAATGTCATATTGGGCCAAATGTGGTCAGTTTGGTAAATTACAGTAAGTAGCAGTTAAAAACCTATGGGACTCCCTTTACCCACAACAAGTTTTCCCTGGGCATTGGGTTGGAGTCTGTTGATTTCTCTCTCTCTCTCTCTCTCTCTCTCTCTCTCTCTCTCTCTCTCTCTCTCTCTCTCTCTCTCTCTCTCTCTCTGAGATGTGTGTGTGTGGGTGGGTGGTTGGTTGGTTGATTTGCTCGCTTTGAAATCCAGCGTAGTCCATGCTAGATGTATGGGCTAGATTTCCCTATTACTAGTGTCCCTCACCAGCAGGCGAACCCACTCTGACTTCTGAGGTGCTTGTAAATGATGTCCCCTAGTCAAGGATGCGAAGTCAACAGTTTAGTCCATCTGACCGGTGTAAGGGATGAACCTGCTACCTGGCGAGTGCTCTTACCCATTCAGCTGTGCTGACCTAAGTCTTTTGATTATGAAATATCTAAAATGTACGCAGAAAACATGACCAGCCTAGGCCTACTCCCAGTCTTTTCCTAAATTGCTTTAATCTCGACCTAGGCCTACTCCCAGTCTTTTCCTAAATTGCTTTAATCTCGACCTAGGCCTACTCCCAGTCTTTTTTTCATATATTGATTTAATCTCGGCCTCGGCTTACTCCCAGTCTTTTATTAATTTGCTTTAATCTCAGTCTATGCCTACTCCCAGTCTTTTCATAAATTGCTTTAATCTCAGCCTACTCCCAATCATTTCATAAATTGCTTTAATCTCAGTCTAGGCCTGCACCCAATTTTTTCTTAAATTGCTTTGATCTTGGCTGCTCAGCAGCAGCAAACTCCTTTTATTGCTACCATTTTAATCTTTTTGGTTTGAGTAATCTTTACCATGTTTGGTGCGATACCATGTTAATCTGTTTGGTTTTAGTATTTTCTAAAATTTTTGGCGTGAAACCATTTTAATCTTTTTTTGGTTTAATTTCTACCATTTTGGTCTGATACTCATCGTATAACTCCCTTTTGTGCCGTCTAATATAAAAAGCACGTGTGCAGTGCTGAATCATGACCTGGTTACATGCTAATGAACGCCTCTGCAAATTAGAAAAGGTCATAGGCTAGAGGATCAACATCATTGTGCCAGGTTTTACCCCATCTGGCTCAGTCTGTTTGCACAAATGAGAGTATTGCACAAAGGTAAAACTCTGCAGCTCCAGCAGTAACCCCCAGATTTCTCTAGAAATATTACATTCATGGTCTGAATAATGCATTTTATTTATGTTAGAAAGGAGATGGGCACCACGAGAAGATCTCTTGCTGCTGGAAATATTATGATTAGCTTACATTGATCTTCCACCGTAATATCCCTATCATCCCCGATTACGTTGTGGGTTAAATTGATTTGTTGAATCTTCATCAAGGTGGAAGATGTGCTGGAGGATGATTTGATGAATGCTGTCAACAATTACAACCGGACTGCCTACAGAGAGCAGATGGACTTCATGCAACAAAAGGTGCACCAATATCTACTTGTTCCTATATTAGCACTTCTTCTTCTTTCTCAGATTCATGAACCTGCAAGTTACTTTTATGCTGCAAGTTCATCTGTTTTCATCTTTTTCTATTTCCATATTGCTTTAGTCTTCTAATATCTGCTTATTCAGATCCATTATCGTTACATACTTTTGGTTTCCCTTTTTCTTGTTTTAACCATGTGCTTAATGATTTATAACATTAAAAAAATATAGTTTTTTAAATATAGTTGTTACAGATCTTTGTTTATTTTTTGTTTATAATGTATTGCCCAATTTATATTATGATTTTATCCTTTCGTGTGCTAACATTATCAGTTCATGTCACATGCTATACAGTTCATAGTCTTCTCTCTCAACCTTCTCTCTCTGCTATCTCTCTCTGCCTTCTCTCTCTGCATTCTATTTCTATTCTCTCTCTCTACCTTCTCTCTTTGCTACCTCTCTCTGCCTTCTCACTCTGCCTTCTTTCTCTGTTGTCTGTCTCTGCCTTCTGTCTCTACCTTCTGTCTTTGCCTTCTCTCTCTGCCTTTCTGTCCTCTCTATCTACCTTCTCACTCTGCCCCCTCTCTCTCTGCCCTCTCCCTTCAGTCTCTGCCTTCAGTCTCTATTTGACCTCGCTGCCTTCTCTCTCTTTCTTCTCTCTTTGCCCTCTCTCTCTGCTCTTTAACTCTGCCCTTTCTCTCTCTGCAACTTCTCACTTCTTATGATGTACACACATGAGATAGCATGAATACACATATGCAATTTCTGAATAATTATTGTTTATATTTAGTTTGCATGCTGTGGTGTGCACGGGGCCTCGGACTGGGAGAACTCTGCATATTGGAAAGTGAATCACACAGACACTGTGCCGACCTCGTGCTGTAATGTGACCTTCAGGATGTGTAACGCTACGCTGAATTCAGGCACCATTTATCATGAGGTAAATCAAATGTCATAACTTGTCAACATTTTAGTTTGAGACATCACCTCTAGTTCATGAAAGTTAAATAATGACACTTGATGTCATTTGTATATGTTTGTTGCACACATGACTGTCGTAGGATTTATTTTTAAGTTGACATTTTGGCTTGAAGACAATGACAGTGGCTGTTTTAGCGGAGTTGATAGTGAACTGCACTGGTAATGTTATGAGCATGACCGGGCTCGGGTTTGATACCTGCAATGAGTTATGAGCTAAGAACCAACATCACTGCACTCAGGACATTCCCACTCGCACTCTTTCCCCTAATTCAACAGCCAATGAAGAGTCCCCTACTTATCATTCCCACTGTTATCTGATTGAAAGTTCTCTAGGTATTCCCTTTCAGTTTTGAGATTAATTCAGGTTCCCTGCCGATCCCCCGCCATATCATCTTCACCACATACAGGTTCTCAGTCTGTTCCACCACTTTCTGCACCCGGTCTCACAGGTGCCCGACCACCTCTTAGTGGAGAAAGTAAATTGAAGTACTTTGGAATCACCTTTGACAGGTGTATATCTTTTAAGGATCATTGGTGGTGAAGGCTGGTAGGGGACTTAATGCATTGAGAGTTATGGCATCAACCGGATAGAGCAGAGGATGCTTTATAGACTCTTTCAGCTGTTAATAATTTCTGTCATTGGACGCTCTTATAACTGTCAAGGACCTCATGGAAACAATGACAGACACTTCAATAGTTGCACATCATCTGATGTAACACAGAGCCAGTGACTACTGAATTTATAATCCAACTCAGAAATAGATGGGGAAAGGACAGAATTGGAATCATTGTACTGCAAGGGCAGTTACTTGAGGTTGAGAAGTAATCCCATGGCTGACAATGCTGTAGGGGTGTGAAGTGTTAGGCTTTCACATCTATGGTATGATGAGGTAGGGTGACCATTTCTTTTCCTTAGCACCTGTCCTTCCCAGAAGGGTCACAAATGTGCACATTACCCATGTTGTGAAGCTAGTTCGACCATAGAACTGTACTGGTTGGAAAAAGAATCCTGTACTACTAGCTGTTGAATCTGGGCCACTGTTTTCGTAAATAGGCACGCAAATCACATAGAATGAGGTGAGACTGACCGGTTTCCCTTTCCTTGGCACTTTCCCTTGTCAGATAATTTTCAGAAAATTTGGAAGATTTTCTGGTAATCACGGCTGCGTACACATCATCAAATGAGATCTGAGTACCAATATCTTTTTTTTCTAGAGTTCAATTTGTCAGTCATATCCTTATATATATATATATATATATATATATATATATATATATATATATATATATATATATATATATATATATATATATACAAAAAGGATGTATGTGTGTGGGTGGGGATGTGTTTGATGCATTCGATAACAGTCCATCCGATTGAGATGAAATTTTCTATATGTATTCTTTTCATTCCTGTGCAGGCAACTGTCATAGTTTTTTTGTTGTTTGTTTCAGCTATTTACTTACTAAAATTTAATATTTAAATTTACATTATCATTTCCATATAGCAACGGGACTTAACAAAAGAAAAGTTATTTCAAGGGGCATAACTTTTAATAACATTGCTATTATTTTATATATAGATTGTTGCATTGTTTTCAAAGATTTATAAACGCTTTGTCTACAGTTATTTACAGGCATATGAGTTATAATAAATAATGATATAATCTTTAAGGCATTTTCATAGTTTTCATAAAAATAATGTATCTATTTAAATAGTGAAAATTTTCTAACTCATCTTTTCGACTCAAGAAGTTATCTACAGTCAGTAGGTGATTGAAAACAGTTTTCTTTAAAACTAATGGATGGTGTGTGGAAGGACATTCTTAAGTTAATCTTTGTTTGTTACATGAATTTAATGAGACGCTCCCCGCCAGGAGCTGGGCGAAGCCGCACCGGGTCAGATAGATAGACAGACAGACAGATAGTCGGGAACGGGAGCTTATATGACTACTTATATGAATTAAATGAGATGCTCCCCACCAGGCACTGGGTGAAGCCGGGTCAGACAGATAGACAGACAGATAGTCGGGAACGGGAGCTTATATGACTACTTATATGAATTAAATGAGATGCTCCCCACCAGGGACTGGGTGAAGCCGGGCCGGGTCAGACAGACAGCTAGATAGATCCCCGCCAGGATCTGGGCGAAGTCGGGTCGGACAAACAGATAGATAGACAGACAGACAGATAGTCGGGAACGGGAGCTTATATGACTACTTATATGAATTAAATAAATGAGATGATCCCCACCAGGGACTGGGTGAAGCCGGGCCGGGTCAGACAGACAGACAGATAGTCGGGAACGGGAGCTTATATGACTACTTATATGAATTAAACCTTACTTCTGCGCCTCAGAACAGGACACAATAGATTACGCAACCACATGTATACAAAATTCAAGATTGGTGACTCAGCCATGTGCACATGTGGTTTGGCGTCGCAGACAGCAGAGCACATACTCCAGGATTGCCCAAACTACAACATACCCAGGCGAACCTTCTGGCCTAGAGAGACAACAGTGGAAGATAAAATCTATGGACCGCTGAATGAACTAAAAAAGACTGTTAGATTCATACAAGAGACAACATTGCAGTTATAAACATATTTCAGGCGAACGAAAGAAGAAGAAGAAGAAATGAGATGCTCCCCACCAGGAGCTGGGCGAAGCCGGGTCAGACAGACTGGCAGGCAGACAGACAGATAGATAGATAGATTCCCGCCAGGGCCTTGGCGAAGCCGGGCCGTGTCAGCTAGTATATATATATATATATATATATATATATATATATACTTCAATGGCTCGGAAAGCTAAAGAAGAAGAAGAAGATATATATATATATATATATATATATATATATATATATATATATATATATATATATATATATATATATATATATATATAATAAAATTACCCCTGAAATCGAAATCGCTTCGCCTGATGATGAGGGACACTGGTGATAGGGAAAGCTAATCCACACACAAAAATCAGTCTAGTGCCCTAGAAGTAGTAGCACATTTATGGACTATGCTTCAGTTCAAATAGAACGAAAAAAAAAATTATAATAAAATGGAACAGGTTGTCGTGTGTGATCATAGTTATATTGTTTTCTTGAATTCTGCAGGGTTGCTTGGATAAACTGAACGATGAATTTAGCCAGAACCTCATTTACCTCACCGGTACTGCCATCTTTCTTGTGGTTGTTCAGGTAACAGAACATTTTTTGCTGTTTCCTTCACAGTTCTTTTTACTGAAGTAAATGCTGAAACTTCCATGAAGAAGAAAACAATATTATCTCAGGTTTTACTTACCTGGTTTAACTTATACCAAAGGGAGCCCTAAGACTGTGGGACTGTTTGATTCATGTATGAGTTCTGATGAACTGCAATATCCATTTTCTTGAGACCCAGATCGCCTTTGAGGTTCTGATAGTTTTTTTTTCCCTATGTGCTGTCATAAGAAGACACCACCAGTGATGGGAGGCTGTAGACTGGCATTGAGAAGCTAACAAGGATACATTCATTTCACACTGAATGTTAACATTACAAGATCATATTGATTTGCACACTAGACATATGTGCCCTTTAATGCTCATGTGCATACAACAATTTGTATTTATATTTAAAAAAATAACTTTATACTAACATTTCATGAAAGAAATGGTCTTTGTAAATATAAAGTACTAGAAATATCAGATCAGATCAGTTGCCATCTTCACATTTCATTGAAGTATCCACCACTGAAGTAATTACATTTTTTCTCACTTCCTTTTCTGTCCTCAACTCCTGGGCGTAATAACTTTATAAATAACCATGGTGATACAGTTTAGCGTTAGAATATCATAATGAGAATTTTCTGATGTTGAAGTATTTACCACTGAAGTAATTGCATTTGTTTCACTTTCTTCTCTATCCCCAGTTCCTGGCTCTAATAACTTTATAAATAACTTTACACTAATATTATCATGGAAACAAATGTCTGTATGAATATAAAGTACTAGAAATAGATCTAATCAGTTGAAATCTCCACATTCCGTTGTTAAAATATTTTGCCACAAGTAATTACGAGGGAGCTTCTAATGAAAACATTAAAAGTGTGAAATTACAATAACCACACCATTGCCTTGTAACCTGTCAGTTTTGTTGTTAAGGGTGTAAAGAGTGTTATCACATGACATAATTTTGCAGACTAACAAAAGGACAGTTTAAAAATGGCCGCCCCACTTGTGGCAGGCACCAAAGGCTTAGAACTAAAACCTTAAATGTTTGTGTGTGTTAATGGCATGGTTATTGTAATTTCTATCACAATTTTAAGGTTTTCATTAGTAGCCCCCCTCTTACATTTGCTTTACTTTCTTTTCTATCCCTGGTTCCTGGCTATAATGACTTTATAAATAACTTTAAACTAAAATTGTCATGGAAATAAATGCCTTGGTGAATATAAAGTACTAGAAATATCAGATCGGATCAGTTGCCATCTTCACACTGGAGGTTGGCTGCAATGATTCTTTAGTATTTTCTGTGTCTTCCATGATGATAGTTTAGGGCTAGTATATCATGAGAATTTTCCGATGTTGAAGTATTTACCACTGAAGTAATTCAATTTGTTTCACTTTCTTCTCATTCCTTAGTTCATGGCTGTAATAACTTTATAAATAACTTTATTCTAAAATTGTCATGGAAACAAATGTCTATGTGAATATAAAGTACTAGAAATATTAGTACCGCTGAATAAATTACATTTGTTTCTCTGCATCAGTTCCTGGATGTAATAACTTTATAAATAACTTTATACTAAAATTGCTACAGAAACAAAAGTCTTGGTGAATATATAATACAAGAAAGATCCAATTGCCATCTTATTTTTGTTGTTGAAGTATCCACCATTGAAGTCATTACATTTGTGTCATTCTCTTCTCTGTCCTTAGTTCCTGGCTCTGCTCAGCACATGTATCCTAGTGTGCAGAACAAGAGAGGAGCAGCAGTACCAATCCCTGATTGAAGACATTGGAGGAGGCTTGACAATTTAGTATTAACATGTGTATCTATATTGTGATGTGTACACAAAACGTTACCCTCAATATACAAATTAAAATGATTCTATTTTCACACAATGAGTTTAAGGAGTCCTGTAAAGCAGCAATTTTCAACCTTTTTGTGTCCATCCCTGACCAACCACTACCAACTGTGGTGTGGGATAGCTAGTAATATCTCTAGTGATATTTCAACATTTAGCTGACATTTTATTTTAGCAACTGGCACCTGTGACTTTTTTGTTTTGGCACTTGCACGCTTTGAACTCAAGCGTAGTTCATACACGCAACTTCTAATAGCACTGGACTGAATTTTGCATGTGGATTAACTTTCCCTATTATCAGTGTTATCAGAAAATGTTAGCAGGAGATCTTTGGAAAGTATCTTTAATCTTTAAGTATATAATATTATTAAAAAAAACAAAAACAAACTACATTTGGATAAATAATCTGTAAAAAAATTACACATAAAAGTCTATTCTTCTCCAATACTCTTTTAAAAGGGGTGCGTCACATCTATTTATGCACCTCAAAGGTCAATGCATCCTACTTTGGTATTGATTTGTGTAAAGTTTACTTCGTTTATACAGATTCGATCCAAGTTAATTGGCTGAATCCACCCATCGGTAGGGTTTTATTTCCTAATAATTTTGCCAGAACTTTAGCCTTATGGCCTACTATTTGTAATATCCAACTGCTGTCAGATTTTTAACACACACAACTTGCACACAGGACCTCCTGTCTTGTGACCTTATCTGAGAAGACACGGTATCTAATCCCACTACCCAAGAGATCATGGGAGAGTTGTAATATCATTAAGTACCAGTGGCTCTTTGACAAACTCCCATCCATTTCTGAGATCAAACTCAATACTTTCTGACCCTGGAGTGGGCATTGTAACCTCTTTAAAAGTATACGTAAAATTTCCTGTCAAAATCCTTACTGTAAAAGAAATAACGACACAGACAGTTATTAGTTTAAAGTTAAATGCTTAAAAATTTACTCACATGTTCATATTATCATTGACCTTCAGTTATGGCCCCTCAGGATACATGGAGCAGAAGTTGAAAACTGTTGCTTTATAGATTTGATTTCAGAGAGTGCAGAAAGACATTGTTTTATATAGTGGAATAATTTTGTAAGTTAGCTTTGGTCAAAGTATAAAGCTTGTACACACCACCTGATGTGGTTGCCAGTATGTTTGGGTCGACATGCCAGGTGTTGGCTTCTGGTTTACAGAGACAATGATTGTATATATAGTTGACTGTTCAGATAATTTATATTTGTGATATTTCCACATCCATGCAACACTTTACTAATTTTGTTGAGATTTTGTTTTCTTATTTGTTCCAAAGATTTTAATTGTACTTTTTATATGTGTATGTAATTGTGTATTTGTAAAATTTCGTAAATTACTCCACTTTTAACATTTATTTTGTATCAGTTATTTCACTTTCAGATTAACTGTTATTTTTATGTTGTTATTTAATCAGAAGATATAATTTAATTTTCAAATAAATAAAAAATCTATTCTTCTATGCCTGAAACAAAGTAACAGCAAGATGCTAATGAATGAAAGTACCCCTTCAAGAGCTGTGGTGGCGTAATGGAGTGTGCTCCGGATAACCAAGGCAGTGGTCCAGTTTCAATCCTCTAGCAATATCAGTAATTTTTTTCCAAACCTCTTCAGCTCTGAGGTTAACCCAGCCTTATGAAATGGGAACTGGATGAGTTGAAGAATTTTCTAGAAATTATCTAGATAGGAAAGGCTGCTAGGATTGGAATTTAACATGTCACCCCAGTATGTGCTAAGATATTACCTTTCACCTTTAGTGTTATTGTCCCCTTCTGGTATCAGTGGTAGCAGCCTGATTAATGGAGTGGCTGGGTAGGTAAGATTCCCCTTTGTCACATCAGGAAACTTTGGTTCTAATCCCTGGTTCAGATACAGGATTTTTAAACAGTGAAAGAAAAATAACGTCATGGTTAATTCTGGGGAGGCTGCCTGGCAACTATGGTTCATTCTGGAGACAGTCTGCCAGCTTGTTATGGTTCATTCTGGAGACAGTCTACAGCTATATTTAAATTACCTAAAGAGTCTTTTTCAAAAACTATAAATATGAAGATTAGAGAAAACAAACGTCACGAAAATTGCAAAATAAGATTTAGAAGCAAAGATCTTTACTGAAAATTAACAGTTGTAGCAAACCAAAGAGTTTATTTACCTGACAACTTGCAGATGTTTAAGGTATTTATTTTGTACTTAAGAATTTTGTCACATCTGATTAAGCAGGAAACTAGATGTCAAAATTGGTTATCATAATGTTCTATTCAGTTGTATACCTAAGTCTCTGATTATCTACATTGTATGTATCTTATACAACACCTATCTTACATTTTATGTATCTTATACAACATCTGTCTAATACATTGTATGTATCATATACAACATCTATCTTACATTGTATGTATCTTATACAACACCTATCTTACATTGTATGTCTCTTATACAACACCTATCTTACATTGTATGTCTCTTATACAACACCTATCTTACATTGTGTGTCTCTTATACAACACCTATCTTACATTGTATGTCTCATATACAACACCTATCTAACATTGTATGTCTCTTATACAACACCTATCTTACATTTTATGTATCTTATAAACATCTGTCTAATACATGTATGTATCATATACAACATCTATCTTACATTGTATGTATCTTATACAACACCTATCTTACATTGTATGTATCTTATACAACATCTGTCTAATACATTGTATGTATCATATACAACACCTATCTTACATTGTATGTATCTTATACAACACCTATCTTACATTTTATGTATCTTATACAACATCTGTCTAATACATTGTATGTATCTTATACAACACCTATCTTAAATTTTATATATCTTATACAACATCTGTCTAATACATTGTATGTATCTTATTCAACACCTATCTTACATTATATGTATCTTATACAACACCTATCTGACATTGTATGTCTCTTATGCATGTCTGCAAAAGGTTAATGAAAGTAGAACATTATATATAACTGTAAAAAAGAGGCAGTATTCTTTGGTCACATGATGAGAAGAGAGGTATTGGAAAACATTTTGCGACTGGAAATACCAGCAGTAGAAAAGACAGGGGAAGATCGAGAGAAAATGCCAGATGACCTACGAAGCTAGCATGGAGGAATATCATCAATATAACGAATCCAGAACACAGAGGACCGAGATCTATGGTGATGCCTAAATGCCTATGCCATTTGAAGGGGCACATGATAATGCTATCTATCTTATGGGTGTTGTTTTATTGTTATTATCCTGAAGTCTTCATTTGTGTTTTATTGTTATTATCCTGATGTCTTCATTTGTATTTTCTTTCAGATCTGGCTTTTGCTCACTCAGTTTATCCTTTCCTGTAATAATGATATTAAGTTCTAACCTTGTTGAAGTGAAGATATTACACTAAAATGATCATTAAGAAAATATATTTGACACATAAAGACACATAATGCAAAAATAACATAGGAGATGCATTTATTGCTACAGTCTCTGTTGTGAGTCTTGTTTAAGTCTTAATTAGTGGGTAGTTTTGTCTGTAACGTACAAGTCTGTGAAACGACTAAATATTTTCTGCAACATTATCATTTGTGTCACTAGTTTTATCACAAGTGTATAAATATATAATATGCTATTATGAACTTATAAATGTATTTAATGTTATCTTGTGTGTGTGTTTTTGTTTTCAAATTTATTGCAAGTTTTGTAACACACTTTTAAATCTGTGTCTGTACTTAGTTTTCTTTCATACAATTATAAATCTGTTGAACATCATGAATGATAAATTTGTGACTACACATGATTTTGTCATATATTTATAAATCTGAGACTATATGTAGTTTTGTCTTATATTTATTAACTAATAGATTTTGCTTAGTTTTGTTGTAAAAATATAAATTTGCAAGGACTTTCATTGGATTGTTCTAAAAGGTTTCTGGTGAATCTGTAATGCGTCTTGGATCAGCTCAGTGTTCCTGTCTCGACCATGCCATGTGGCCAAGCCATCCAGTATTTACTTCTCTCTGTCTTCCCCTTAGTCTGTTCCCTTCGATATATATATCTATCTTAATTAATCGTTAAATATCTACTGTTAATAATTATCAGTGTGTTTAAGACTCATATTGTCACATTTTGGTTAGCAGAGAATGGAAATCTGGCCAAGAGGAGCAACCCTATAAGACAAATTGCGGGCTGCTGGTGAAGACAGAGTGTATCGTTCTGTTCAGGAGCTCTGGTGAGATAGGTACAGTGTTATAGGTGACAGTGTTATGTAGAACCTGTTTTTCTGTGTGACAGTGTTATGTAGAACCTGTTTTTCTGTGTGACAGTGTTATGTAGAACCTGTTTTTCTGTGTGACAGTGTTATGTAGAACCTGTTTTTCTGTGTGACAGTGAATCATTGAATATTAATGATCAAATTAGGAAGAGCTTGGAAGCAGTGGCTATGTGGTTCCAGAATTGAATGTTGCAAATACCTTGAACTGCCAGACTAGCTAACAATGATTGCCTTGAGGAGGCTAATGAAAGTAGAACATTGTATATACGGGAGTCTCAGTGGCGAAGTGGTCAAGCCGCTTGACTCGGGCTCCGAAGGTTGTGAGTTCGATTCTGGGCAGCGTCCTTCGGTTCACGAGTTAAATTTTTCGGAGACTCCTGTGGGTCGTCGTTAGAGCTACGGAGTCCGTGCTTTGTGCGACGCTTTCTGCGCTGCGGAAAGAAACCGAGCCATATGGGATAGAACCCGGTGCAATGAAATCGACCCTGTTGACTTTTAAGCGACTTTTTTTAAGAACATTGTATACAACTATTAGAAAGAAAAAAACAGCGTCTCTTGTTGATATAATGAGAAGAGAGAAAATGGAACACATTGTGACAAATAGAAAAGATCAGTGGGAGAAGAAACAGAAAAAAACCAAGAGAAATGATGCTGAATGGACTGAGACATCAGCATGAAGGAATATCATCAACAAAGTTGATCCAGAACATCAAGAACCGAGATCTGTAGAGAGACATGAACACCTAAGCTGCAGGCACAGGATGATGATGATGAACAATAAAAAGAAGAATGTTATTTTATTACATTTAAATTTCATAAACATAAAGCCACTATTTAAAATCTTCAGTGACTTTTGAGATATGTTTGAAAGGCCAAACATAGAGACGCCGGCTGCCTGGCCGAGGGGTTAGCAGCTTTCTCCGTTAACCCCGAATACTCTCGTGGTTGACGTGAGCGCACAAGAATTAGAAGTGGTTCGAGTTGCGCCAGTGACTCATGAGAGTATGGAGCCGGTTGCTCAGAAAGTCGTGGCGTGCTGATGAGCGTAATCTAGTCTAGGAATCAATATACAGCTGAAGGATGCTGGTGTTGACCGCAATATCCTGAAACAGGATGGAAATGCAGGGAAAAAAAAAATAGAGACACAAGCGTGGGCCAATAAAGCAAACATAATTCGACATGTGCCATCGTATGATGATGACCTTGCACTGTCAGTTTGGTTTTCCCTATCACCATCCGCTAAATATTTAAACTGAATAACAATTACATTACTGCAATTACTATTACATTACTATCAATATAATCTTTCACGAAGTCCTTTAAATCAGAATCACTGTCATTTAAAATTGTTTCAAATAATAAACTGATTTGAATTTACGAGTTTGAGAACTAGTGGGCATTGCCATTTCTGAAATCAAAAAATTAATCACAAAATTTTCAATGCTTTCTAATACTGAGCAAGCCTGACTGCTATTTTTCTATAAATAGGAGTGAAGATATTCTCCAAAGTAAATTTCCTTTTACTGAACATTAAAATTGTGGAACAGATCAGGACAAGAAACAATACAATGAAAAAATTATGATAATACATAAGCCAAATTACAGACATGGGCCATCACTTACAATGATTAATCATCACATGGGCCTTAATCAGTTAAATGTAATTGCTAATATGAGATTTTGTGATCTAGTGTTTTTAATTCTTTGTTTCTGTTTGTGAACTTACATGTGAAAATTATGTTAATATTATTTATTTATATTACTAATAGTCTTCCATATTTCTTTTACTGCTGATTTCTTCTGGAAAATAAAAACACTAAGACGGGTATCCGTCACTTAAACAAAATTTTAATTTCATTATTCACATTAACAATGTTCTTTCATACTTTCTTTCTGAATTGTTTGAAGTCAACAGATATAGTTTATATGAAGCAGCTTCAAAAGGTTCTTGAAACAGTTGACTACTGTTTTAGTGATTGATTCTGTCTTGTAAATCATATTTTTATAAGATGATATTGACTTGAGGAAACAACATTGCTGATGTAACTCTCATTTACTCTGAAACCGAAGTGATACAAGTTTGTGTATTGTGCATTATTGAAATTGAACATATCCATGAATTGATAGTGGATATGTGTTGCATTTTGTGCTTTGTTGGAGAACTCATTCTTAGAGACAACAGCCCTGCCTTAGAAAGCATAAGGTAATACTGCAGTGCAGAAATTGTAAGCTTTTAAGTGGCACCAATATTACTGTGAAGGTCATGTTAGTGTTAATCATGAGCCTTGTACTGGATGAGCACTTGTCTTGATAAATGGTTAAACATTTTGTGTGTCAGGAGAATTGTTCATGTTGAGAGGATATTGTGCAAGGAAACTAGTTTCAGAAATATCAGTTGGAAGTTGCTGCAGTATTCACCACAATGAACTGTCAACAAGTAAATCTGAAAAGTTACTTCCTCAACTGAAAGAGATATTAAACAACACCCTCCTGATCCTCCCAGTCTGGTGCTGTTTAATTGTATGCATTTTTCCTCATCTCTGATTGGCACTGTAAGGACAGCATAAAAAAAAAAACGAGTGAGTTATCAGCATTGTAACAATGGACCTGAGAATACTTTCACAGAATGGGTTCTCTTGATGATTCCAAAAGATGGGCATATCTTGGCTAGAGTGTGTAGCTGTCAAGGAGAGTGATTATGAAGGAAATGCAGTGTAAATGATTGTATTCTAGCCACTATTTATACAATGAACATATTGTGTGAACCGTTTGAAGCCATTCGAAGACTCACATGATATATATATATATATATATATATATATATATATATATATATATATATATATATATATATATATATATATATATATATATATGCAGTTAACTGTCTGGTTGGATAAATTCAAGGCTCATCTTCATGGCAATTGATATTCTCTAATAATGCTCCGATGGATACATTCAAGGCTTATCTTTATGGCACTTGAAATGCTCCAATAATGCTCCGATCTAATCTATTTTTCTCCAATTAAATTGGGACATTCTTGGCTGAGTTCACAAACTCTCTAGCACCATTGATGTGTATAACATCATCATACATATTATAAGCATTCAGCTGTGTGTAGATTTGTTAGTTGTTGATGTTTGTCTGGGCAGTGGCAGGTATGGCTTACTCTTGTTGATTTCCAGCTACTGAGAGATTTGCATATAGGTCCTCCTATTTTTTTGCCCTTATCTGAGAAGGCTGGACACCTGGTTTAGTACACACAGTTCCCCCGGTTTAGTACACACAGTTCCCCCGGGAAGGTTAACCCGGTCAACAAATGCCCGGAGAAATCGGATGTGTCGGCCTGACTGCGCAAGAACGCAGCTCTGCTGTAAACAGTCACAACGCAATCACGTCTGAAGAAAAAAAAACTCCGGGTGAACGCAGAAGAAGAAGAAGTACACACAGTTCAGGAGTGATTCTAGCATTCCCAGGTGTCTGTTTGTTTTGTTGCTAGAAACAGACATTGTTTTGAGATTATTTGAAGTATTTTTCATGTATGAGGGCTACTGTGGAGGGCGGACATGCCATGGACCAGGCTGACATTCTGAATGCTCTACGAGAAGTAAGACTTTTGCGAGAACCAAGTGATGACTGTGAATCTACAACAATGGTCAGACTGCGAGAACAGCAAACTAAAAGAGGGGTGGCCAAATAAGAACACTACGCAGGAAGCCAAAGAAGATTGATAAACCAACACAGAAATGGTGTCGTTAGCCGCTACACGCTGCGGGATTTGCTGAGGAGGTGATCGGAGCACTTATGGACTGAATGGTTCGATGTGCCATGAGGATGATCTGTCGACTAACTAACTAGCTAACTAACTAACTAAACTAACTATGCTTGAGGAAGACACTAAAGCTGTAAGCTGCAGTGACACCAGTTTGTAATTATTGTTAAAGGAAGATACCAGGAATCATTACAACGTACACACATTTCTTGTTGTCTCTTTATATGGAGTATAGTGAACAAACAAAATAGTATGTATTAACTGGCCCTTAAATAAAAGAATAGAATATAAAGGCAAAGAGGAAAGTTAAAAAGGATTAAAAGAGGATCAACTTCATTGCACCAGGTTTGATTGCATATTGCTCAGTCTTTCTGTGCAGAGATGGTAACTGCCTGCAGAAATGGTCATGCAGGGCATTAACTCTGTAGCTCCAGCAGCGACCTCTTTGGCAGCAGTTTCCCAAGTGTCATGATGAATTCCAAAAGCTTTTAGTGACATCTTCAGAATGTCTTTAAAGCGTTTACCATAATGCAGCTCACCATAAAAAATTTGTTTAGGGAGCCTGTGATCTGGCATGTGAGTTAAGTGACCAGCCCAGCGAATCTGATTCTTCATTAATAGAGTGTGGATACTGGGCATGGAATCTCTTTCTAGGACTTCAGTGTCTGGCATCTTGTCTTCCTAGGCAGACTGGAAGCAGTTTAATTTCCTAACGCGTCACTGATAAACAGTCCAGGTTTCACTTTCAGCTTTGTTTGCAGGCTTATTCCATTTCTGTCCCACACATTCACATACAGCAATTAGTCTATGACAATTCACCTTGATATTTGGCACTGTGTGTTTATTCCCTGGAGCTGGCTGGTACATAAATAAAGTCTTCTCCAAGTTGATATTGAGCCCAAAGTTGGCACAGGCATATGAGAAAACTGAAACATTGTGTTGCATGTCTGCCTCTGAATTGGCATTTAGAGCACAATCGTCAGCAAACGAGCTCTCTGACGGTGTCACTGTTAGTTTTGGTTTTAGCTTTCAGTCTTCTGAGATTGAACAACTTTCCATCCATGCAGTAACTGGTGTCTATTTCATTGTCGTTGTTCTCGAAGGCATTCATCAGCATAGTTGAAAACATGAGGCTGAACAGTGTAAAAAAAACAATAGTACAATAGAAACAATAGAACCTCTTTGATGATGTTAATATGTTTGTAATTGTCACTTATAACCTAGCAGAGCTCTTTTGTGCAGTTATCTGAATTACATAAGGTGGCAAAGAACATTGGGCAGCTTCTGGAGCATCAAAAGTAAAATGTAAAGTAAATTACAAGTGCTCAATGGACTCATAGAATATACAGGACTGCTAGAATGGATTAGGACTGCTCATTGTCTCAAAGAGTCAGCTGGTGAAATTAGAGCGCATACAGAACGAAGCTATGCGGGTCATTCTGGGATGCACCAGAGACACCCCTAAAGTGTATATGCGTTACATCCTTGGTCTGCCGACTGTTGCTGGTAGGCACAAGGTGATGCAAGCGAAGGCATACCTCAGAGTAGCTGCAGACACAGATCACCTGTTGCATGAGGCGCTGGACGCAATTATGGGTCAGCGACTGATAAGAGGGAAATCATGGATGGCTCAGGCGAAGGATACAATCAGACAGGTGTGCCTCTTGGAGAACATTAGGAGAGGAGAGGAGTGGGTCAGAATGCCAGCGAAGCAGTCAGATTTGTGCAGAGTTATAATCACATTGAGAAGGGAGTGGCCAGCAGGGGCCACGGAAGTGGAAATCCAGCAACTAATTCAGGATAATGCTCGCTCGGGTGATGTGGTTATCTACACAGATGGGTCGGTGTTGAGAGGTAGGAGAAGTGCCTGGGGGTTCTAAGCAAAAGCTAATGGTCAACGTTTGGTGCAGGAGAGCCTGGCATATGATATCACAACATCTAGCTTAAGAATGGAGGTGGAGGCGGTCAGTGCAGCTTTCCGCTGGATGGAAAATACGATACACACACACATCGTGATTGTAACTGACTCAGAGAGCATGCTGAGGAAGGTGAGGACAGGCAAGCTTCGGACAGAGTGGCTTGCTTCGATTTGGAGGTCACGGGTGGCAAGCATCGCCTGGATCTTTTCTACGGGGCATGCCGGTGTGCTGGGGAATGAACAGGCGGACAGATTGGCTGGCTCTGCAAAACTTGGTGGAGTATTGATGCATGACAAGGCAGACGTGGTTGCGGCCTTGTGGGAGCATGTGTACACCTTGGAGGAGCAAATGGATTACCATGGTCTGGCAAGAATGAGACAGCGAGGAGTGACGAGGGGATCTGGTCGACGCTCAGAGGAAAGACGAGACGGACATATAATCAGATTGCAACTTGTACTATAGGTGTTGGAACTCTTCACTGGCTGCTGAGGATGGGGATGGAGCGCTTATGGGAATGCCCTGAATGCTGTGATGTCGGTTCCTAAATCAATCAATCAATCAATCAATCAATCATAGAATATACAGGATCTTGCTTTTAGTTTTATTAATTTTACTCCAATATTTAACAAAAACTGGCAATGGGCAGTCCCGTGTCCTGACTTTTCTTTTTTACTAACTAAATAATTACGCATATTGCTTTAAGCTAGTAACACATGGGTATGTATGTAACATTCAGTTTTCATACATTTATTTTGCTTGTTGTTTAATTTATAATATTCATTTAAATATTGTAAAATAAAAGCTAAATACACTTTTTTCTAAACATGCACAGTATGAGTACTTGTAAAATGATTTGAAATTTCTGTTTATTATTTGTTTTAAGAACATTGCTTTTTCACAAATTTGTAATACAGTATATGTTGCAAGTGATGATTTGTTTGTATGTTTGCACATTTTGACGTATAATAAATTTGTGGGAGAACTAAATTTAAGTGGCTGTTTATAAAACATGTAGATGGGGTGTCTCTCTGGTGGTTTTATAGCCAACAAGATTCCTTCTTTCTCCCACCTTATGCCATATATCCTCCCAATGGAGCTCTATTGTCACAAACTAAGCCCGCCTGTTCTTTGATATCCTGTATAATTCCTCCCATGTTCTTCACATGTCTATTATCCTAGAGTTTTTGACAATTGACACTTGTCAATTCTCATGTTATTGTGTTGATGGTAGTATTTTCTTCATGTTGTTGTATATGTTCATAGATGTTTGTTTTTGCTGCCTGTAAGGTTCATCATCATCACGTGCCCTGCCAACTGGCATAGAAGTTCATGTTTCTCCACATGATATCCACAGATCTCAACCCCTGGCGTTCTGGATCAGTTTTGTTGATGATATCCACAGATCTTAACCCCTGATGTTCTGGATCAGTTTTGTTGATGATATCCCAACATGCCCCCATCTTAGTCTGCCACATCATTTCTCTGTCTGCCTGTTCTACCGTTGATGTTTCCAGTTGTCACAATATTTTCCATTGGCTCTCTTTTCATTATATGACCAAAGCACATTGTCTGTCTCCTTCTTATAATCATGATAACATTCTACTTTTGTTATTAGTCTTTTCCAGGTAATCATTGTACGTTACTCTGGCAGCCCAAGCTATGCACAACATAGTACCAGAAACTACATCTTCATTGCCTCAATATTCTTTATAACTTGCTCGTTCACTGTCCATGATTCACTGCCATACAGCTGAAATGGTTCTATATGACATTTCAGTACTTTCTTTCTGACATTCAATGATAGTGACTAATTGCGTAAGATGTATAACATTAACCTGTAAAGATAAGATAATACTAATATTTAAATAGCAGTATTGGTATTTTATTTAGTTAATAACACTATCAGCCTATGCACAAATTAAAGTAATACTCTTAGACACCTAGTAAAGAAACTCTTTCATTTTGTGAGACATATTGGGTAAATGCAACTTTTTGTATAGGAAACCAACGCAAGGAGTTCTACTTCCAAATCGCCCGCAACAGTGTTTTGAATGCAGTATACAGGGTTACTAATTGCATTCGTTACCTCTTCACCATAGACAATTACAAAAGAAACACATTTACTGCATATAACATCTAGATATCCCTTGTACAATGATGACCATCGTGTGCCACGTCTGGCAACTGTGGGTGATCTTCGCTCACTATCTCACAAAATCATCATTCATTAATTAGGTCTTGTGTTTTTTCTCTGGTTATGCCATTTAGCCAAGCCATCCAGATACTTATCTCTATGTCTTCCTTGTGCTCTTTCCCCACCAAGTTTTCCAGTTCTGCTTTAAACTCAAATGAAACAGCTTGTTTTCTGTCCTCAGGCTGTCATTGGGCTTAGTGTTTTTATTGTGTTTGTGTTTACATTTTCCACCAGCAGATATTTTCTGTAAATACTTCACATATAAATGTTTAGTGTTGCACTTTGTCAGTCCGGATTTTGAGATTTTATATTTTGTTGGCTACATGCCAGAAAGGGAAAATATTTATTTTGTGGACATTGAGGGAAATTATGGCAACATGCCTGGCATTTCATTTTATGGCAAACCACTTGGAGAAATCCCTCGGTAAGTGCTTCTAGGATTCTTGTACTACTTTGTTCCGTGGTAATTACTTGTTGTAAATATAACATTAATTTGTCTGGTTTTAGTTGTTAATAAAAGATTTGAAATTTCTGCCAGTGCATTTTGAATTGATTGTAGAATGCAAGTGGATATACATATTTTGCTTCATACAATTGGTCAATGCTGTTTTGTAAAGATATTGAGGTTAAGGTCAATCATATTATTTTTTTTTAATTTTTCTTTAGTCACTAGTATTGAACTCAAGGGTAACCCATACACACACTAGTATTGAACTCAAGGGTAACCCATACACACACTAGTATTGAACTCAAGGGTAACCCATACACACACTAGTATTGAACTCAAGGGTAACCCATACACACACTAGTATTGAACTCAAGGGTAACCCATACACACACTAGTATTGAACTCAAGGGTAACCCATACACACACTAGTATTGAACTCAAGGGTAACCCATACACACACTAGTATTGAACTCAAGGGTAACCCATACACACACTAGTATTGAACTCAAGGGTAACCCATACACACACTAGTATTGAACTCAAGGGTAACCCATACACACACTAGTATTGAACTCAAGGGTAACCCATACACACACTAGTATTGAACTCAAGGGTAACCCATACACACACTAGTATTGAACTCAAGGGTAACCCATACACACACTAGTATTGAACTCAAGGGTAACCCATACACACACTAGTATTGAACTCAAGGGTAACCCATACACACACTAGTATTGAACTCAAGGGTAACCCATACACATGCAACTAGCTCTAACAGTTACCACTACTGGGGAGTGCACTGGACTGATGTTTGAATGTGGATTAACTTTCCCTATTACCAATGTCCCTTGCCATCAGGCGAATCCACTCCAACATCTGAGGTATTTGCAATTTACATCCCCAAGTACAGGACGAGAAGTCAACATTTTATTCTAACTGACCAGTGTTGGGGTTGATCCCACTACCTCGGCATCAGCACACTGGAAGTTTAAGAGCTAGTGTTCTTATCCATTCAGCCATGCTGACCGGGCAGTCATATGAGTTATTGTTATGGCGACATCAAGTGTTAAACTGTTCAGGAGCAAGTACTACTAGTACTAGATTTATGAGGTTGAGTGGCCATCTCCCTTGCATTTTGCTTACAGTTAGTTGAAACATGGCCTGTTAAAAATTATATATGGCATAGATCGGGAAATCTTATATGTTGTTAGTGTGTGTGTATGTGTGCTCATGTGAGTGAGTACTTATTGCCTCTGAGGTAAAATCTCCGCCACGGAGCAAGCACAAAAGAAAACTTCTGATCATCAGAAGTTTTGTCCCCCCTAAATGAATGTGGCGGTTCATTTAAGATCTTGACATCCTCAGGGGATGGGCACATCCGGGTCATGACTCCTAGGTGTTTTTGTCCTGTCGTGCATATTCACCTTTGAGATGTTTGTTTATTGTTTGTCGTACATATCCCGTAAACCTTGTAAACCTTTTTACTCCTGTGCTCATGAAACAAACACACAAAATATTGATCTGATCCAGGTCAGTCAGTTAAGTACCTCTGTCATGAAACTGGCAATTCCAGGGTTTGTATTCAGATGTTCTGTGCTTGCTTGACATCATCGGAATGCGCCTTACAAAGTGGTATAGATGTTAATGTTTCTACATAGATTTGAACTTGTCTTGTATAACCAAAGCCATTATCACAGTGACAAATCAATAACATGAAGCTTTCTCATGCAATCTTGGTGTAATCGTTAAACCGTTACACTGACAATACATTAAATGTTCTATACACAAGTGAACAAGTGAAGTTCTCAGGCCAGACCAAGGGAGGTGTGAGTAGTGGGTTTCGTTGTAACTAATTAGGTTTTCTGGATTGACCTTGCTGGATTTACCCCAATCCAGCTCGGTCTCGGAGCTGGGTTGGGTTGAGTAGGGTAGGGTAGGTATCTAGGTCATATGTAAGGGCAATAATTCTAATAAAAGACATGTTTTCTAAGGGCAGATAACTGAGTTTGTGTATAATATTGTAACTAATTGTAAAAAATAAATAAAAATAAATAAAAGACAAACAGGGACGCGCGGGCAGCGGGCACAGGAGCGAGCGCGTTGGATCGGTCGCATGGAGCGGTCGGGGTCAAATCCAGTAAAACAGTGTCTTGTAGTAACCACTTGGCCAGTCATTGCTGAGTGACCACTAGGCCGGTCAATGACGAGTGCGAGTGGTGGGGCTAGGTGGGTCAAACCCTCGAGCCGCGTTGGGTGTCATATGAAAATTGTAATAAGTAAAAAGGTAATTATCTCGTGTATATGACCTGTAGTGTGACGTACTGGCTTATACACTATCGTCATGTAGGTTAACCTCTTCAGATGAAAACCTTTAAAAAGTAAAGACTGCCAGTATTAACGGCTTCGTGGTATTCATTGTTAAGGGGTGGTTGAGTAGCCAAGTAGTTAGATAACGGCTTCGAAACACTATCATCATATGGGTTACAACTCTTCAAATGAAAACCTTAAAAAGTAAAGAGGACCGATAGTAAATGTTGTAGTGGGTGTGGCTTAGTGCTATTCGTTGTTAAGGAGTGGGTGAGCGGAAAAGTAGCTAAAGAAGTGCTTCTGGACATTCCAAAAGGGTGGTGAAGTGGCTAAATGAATGTGTCGGTTCCTTGCTAAGAGACAGAGGAGTTGCTAGATAAAGGCTCCGGTCATTGTTAAGGGCTAGGTGGGTGTAAAAATAGCTAGATAACTGCTTCTTATCCTTGTTAAAAGGTGGGCGAGAGGCAGCTTGGTTAGATAATTATTCCCGTTCCTTGGTAAGAGCCAGGGTGATCGAGTGGAGAAGTGGGTAAATAAAGGCATGGAGGTCTACCACAGACAAATTCAACGCATAATGGCGGCGTCGGTCGTCATAAGACCTAGGATATTTTCATTATATGTCTATTGTAAAGTGGTCGACTGTTTATTATAGCGGTGGTTACTATTATCTGTAGTGGATGGGACTTAAATACTATCATCATACCGGCTACAGATCTTCAAATGAAAACCTTAGAAAAGTAAAGATGGCCAATTATACTGGTTTTAGTGGGTTTGACTTTGTGATATTCGTTGTTTAAGGGTTGGGGTGAGTGGATGGGTAACTAGATAAATGCTTCCGAACACTATCATCTGGTTCGAAGTTCAGTGGGGTGGTCTAGTGGTAGAAGAAATATTGCTAATACTTGGTTACTTAGTTGTGATTTCGAGCTCTGGTGTTATTAACCCGGTTATGTTTTAAAAATAGGAGAGGTGATGTGCTGGTTGGGAAGTATGTTTAGGTGGTACCCCAGAAACCGTGGAAGTGGAAGGTTCGAATCTTGGTACTTTGTCGTGAGTAAGATTGCCAGTCATCAATGTGTGGGTGTCTAGTTGATCATAGGGGTTAGGGTTAGGGTCGCTTTGTCCGGCCCTGTCGCCGCCGCTACAAACATAGCTATATCTACAAACCAATGGTGGAAATGGAAAAAGTTAAATTTGTGTGATTAAATTTTAATCAAAATTTTAAAATAATAAATCACAATTTTATTGCGCGTTTCACATAATATACAGATATAGGGTAAGTATAGTTATAGGATAGGTATAGGACATATATCAAGCTTACATCTTGCGCAATAAAATTGGGAGTTATTAGTTTTAAATTTTTATTAAATTTTAACTTTTTCATTTCTAATACTGGTTTGTATCTATGTCTCTTAAGAAAGAGCTTGTTGTATAGTTAGGGTTATGGTTAGGGTCATGGTTAGGGTTAGTAAGAAAGAGTTTGTTGTGTTTGCTGTATATAATGCTCTATTTTCCTTAGGCTCTTTTAGACGATCATCATTAGTTACTCTGGTAGTCCAAGGAATGCAACTCATTCGTCTTAGGAACCCAATCTCTGTTGTTTTTTTTCAAGTTCTGCCTAGGGGTGATGGTTGATGACCATATTCGTTGTCTAGAATAGCGCCTAGTAGGTTAGGGGGACAGATGATTTATCTCTATTAGGTTGGAAAATCTGCCTAGTCAGCAGAAAATCGGCTGTTCTGTATTGCAAGAGAGTGTTAATGTTATTTGGTATGAAACGTTGAAAGTCGGTTAGAAGATGTGGTAGAGGGTGTTCAAGGACTCAATAAGGCAGACATGGCTTTAAGAAAGGTCGACTTCATAACAGACACTGTTGGTTGGTTGCAGACTTGCTGCTATTGCAGCTGTGAAATGACAAAGTGTGATAGAGGTGGACAAAGTAAGCAATGTTATGTTAGCTAGACTTCGGGAACACTCTTTGTATTGTTGAAAGATGGACCAATGGAAGGTTAGTGTAGCAGACATTGTGGTATAGAAAGTTGAAGATGTCAGTCATGGAAGTGGATCTTTGCTGATGAATACTCAGATGATATTGAAACTATCCCAGGTGGATCCACAGATTGCATTGCCATAAATGTTGTTATGACTGTTTCATTAGAGCTCATGTGCAACGAAGGTTTGGAGTTCTTAGTGGTGCGACATGGAAAAACTGTGAAAGCTATCTGTGAAAGAAAGAGACATTTTGTGTTAGAAAAGAAAAAACCAAGAGTGTGAAGAGATGGGTGATTAGTATGTATAAGTGCTTCTTTAGTGGGTACTCTGGACTGATAAGTTGAAGCTTTCAGTAATGTAAAAGAGGGAAAGTGTTGACGTTGATGATTATGTCTTGTGAAATGTCTGTTCAGATAAATGTTCAAGTCACGTTTGACATAACTACAGAAGCAATATTTGTTCCTACTTTTTTATAAGTTTACACAAGATATTTATAAGTTCGGTCGAGATGTTTCATGTTTTGGCCAACATTTTCCCCCATTTGGTTAACACATTTTCTTACTTCGGTCAACATTTTTCATAGATTAGCCCATATTTTTTTCCCTTTTGGTTAACAAATTGTCCTTCTTTTCAGAAGTTTGGTGTAAATTTTTCTTTACTTGGTCAATAATTTCTCCACTTGGTTAACACATTTTCCTAAGTTTTTATAAGTTTTGTGTAACTTTCTTTCTTCCCTTGGGTGATATTTTTCTCATTAGATTAACACATTTTTCTAATTTTTATAAGAATGGATGAGATATTTCTTGACTTGGCCAATATTTTCCCCTTTTGGTTAACACATTTTCCTAATGTTTATAAGTTTGGACGACATATTTATAAGATTAGATGAAACATGTCTTTACTTGGACAATATTTTTCACATTTGGTTAACAAAGTTTCCTACTTTTTATGAGTTTGGACGAGAAGTTTCTTTACTTGGTCAACAGTTTTCACCTTTGTCTAACAAATTTTCATACATTTTAAAAGTTTGGATGCGATATTTCTTTACTTGGCTAATATTTTTCATCTTTGGCTAACAAATGTTCCTACTTTAGTCGACATATTTTCCTACTTTTTGTAAGTTTGGTCGAGATATTTCAAAACATGGTCAATATTTTTCCTAATTTGGGTAACACATTTTCTCATAACGGTCGATATCGTTATAAGTTTGTCCATCGTTTTGCCTATTGTATTACTTCAGTCGACATATTTCTTGATTTCACTAGAACGTTTTCTTACTTGTTATAAATTCGGATGAGATGTTTCTTTACTCGGCCAATATGTTTCACCTTTGGCTAACAAATGTTCATACATTTTATAAGTTTGGACGAGACATCTATAAGTTTGATCAATATTTTTCCTATTTGGCTAACAGGATTTCCTACTTGCCCAATATTTTTCACATTTGACGAACAATTTTCCTACTTGTGGTCGAGATGTTTCCTATTTTGGTCACCTTTTTTAAGGCGATGCTAACCTGAAAAAATTAACTTCTATAATATTTAATTTCTATGTTCTGTTATGGTATAAGATTTCATACTGAAGAGTGATGATTGATAAAATACTGTCAAATTGACTTTGTACGTAACGGTTGCCATGGAAACCAAGATAAACAGCGGCCATATTGGATTTCTTTAATGTGGTCTAAAACAGTTATTTATTAATTTACAAGCTTCATATTTTGTATATGGGTACAGAAATAGAATATGTACATTCTGTCAGAAGCTTTTTGTGATATCCCTTGGATATTTTTTTCTTCATAATTAAAAATAAATTTCAACATTTTCATATACAATATTTTTGATTATTTTTACTACTGCACAAAAACTAAATCTTAGTTTTAAAAAAGCTCTTGACAAAATGTACATACTACAATGAAAAATATTTCTGCTAAGTTTCATTGTAATATGACTAGCCGATTTTGAAAAAAACTGAAACAAAGTAAAAAAATATGGCAAAATGAGAAAACGGGGAAAAACAAATTATTTTCATGTTTTTTTGTACTAAAAAGTTATCTTAGGGTCAATTTCAGACTTTTCTGTAATGTTTAAGTTCTGGTAGGCTTTTCGGTGCTTAGGAGCATTTGCCAGTTATTGACTTCGTGATTTCTTACGTTGAGAATATGATTGTATGTTAAATTTCTTGGAACAAGGCATTTTTCAATTCGCGTGTGGATCGGTTGCCAAGCGAAAACACAACAAAACAGCCATCTTGGAAACCCACGTGATCAGTTTCCGCCAACGAGCGTTGCGCATTCGGCGAGGTGTTCCATATATGGGATTTTCCGGAAGATTATTGATTCGAAAGAAACTGTCCTACACAGAAGAGCTCTCAATTAAACGAACTCGAAGTTTAACGAACAATTAGGGGAGTTCATGACCTTTACAGTGATGTATGAAACACCCGGATCGTGCGTCGGCGAGACATCGTTGCTATGGTTTAAAAAAACGTCAATTTCGTTGCAATTTTCAATAATTAGACAATTCTACACCTAATGTGGGTTCAGTAACATATGAATATTGCATTAAATAACAGTTTTTAAAGAAAAACAAGTACCAAATCTGATAGAAGACATGCTAAGGTGTTTAAAAATGAACCATTCCAAAAATTGCCAAACTGACCAAAAATCGATATTTTTTGAGGTTAGCATCGCCTTCATTAGTTTGGTTACCATTTTTCCTACTTTTTATAATGTTAGTCGAGCCGTTTCTTATTATGGCCAACTGTTTTGTCAGTTTGGCTAACATTTTTCCTACATTTTATAAGTTGGTCGAGACGTTTCTTATTTTGACTAACAGTCTTGTCAGTTTGGCTAACAATTTTTCCTACATTTTATAAGTTGGTCGAGATATTTCTGTATTTGGCCAACATTTTCATTAGTCTGACTAGCCTTTTTCTAATTTTTTATACGCTTGGTTGAGATATTTCTTATTTTGACCACGAGTTTTATAAGTTCGGCTAACAAATTTTACTATATTTTATAAGTCTGGTCGATATATTTCTATATTTGGCCAACATTTTAATAATTTGGCTAACATGTTTTCTTATTTGACTGTTGGAGTGGAACATAGAACCTGTACTTTTGTCTGGATGTGAAATGTGGCAATGAGCCGACACATTGAAAAACATATATTGGCATTGGGAATGGGTTTCTGGGGAAAGATGCAAAGACCCTTTTGGCCAGGCAGAAGAGTTAATGAAAGTGTAAATGTATGCTCTGAGACACGATAACTTCGCTGGTCAGGACAGCAGGTACGTGATATGTCCTGTTATATGAGCCGCATAAGATTGATCCGGGGAAACTTGTGTTCACAAGTAATATTATACAGGTGATAAAAATAGCTAAACACTCGTGGGTATATGACCCGATAGCTGTTAAGTAAAAGGTACACCTTCCCCAACTCTCCTCTATGTCTACGAGAAAGGGTTAGACGAACACAATGATGACTTGGTTATAGTTGTGTATACTGTATTAGAAGCTGTCTTGTGGTGTATAGAGGCCTCGGTAGTAGTAGTTTCCTGTTCTTTGCTGTTACTTGGTGACCCTATGACGACTCGGACATAGACACGCTAGAGAAGGGAGCCCCTTTTAAACTTCCGACGCCATGTTGACGAGGGGGGAAGAATCACTCCCGTACTTGGTGGTCATCATGAGTTAGATCCCCTGGTATGACCACCAACGGAACACTGATTTTTGTTCTGTGATATCCGTCTTAGCCACGTGTCCCTTACGCATGTAACAGGAAGCAATGCCTTCTTTGACTGCATGTAACCATTACCAACATGTCCCTATACGTGGTGGTATTACATGTCTATCTTGTGAGATGTTGGTTTAGTTTTGCCACACTAATACATGCGCGCAGAGACATGGAGCTTGAAATGGGGAAACAGTAGCCAAGAGACTGCAAGGAAAGAAACTTGTTGAACAAAAGAAAAAACAACAATGTCTGATGGGAGGTGGCTTTAAAGCGTTGGAACAAGAATCGCTGTGATGAAGGTTGTCTTTTGCACGTTGGAAAACATACTGACTAATATAATGTTGTCAACTGTAATGAGAAATAAAAGGAGTGTTTAAGTACTACATAGAACCCGTACTTTAGTATGACTGTGAAGCGAGGTCAGTGAGCAGACAAGTTGAAATGCCTCTAATGCCAGTGGCGTTGTGGATTCTGAGACATCGTTTTTTTAAATTCACTAGACACTTGCATGAAACTCCCTCCAAATACTACAATGCAACATAACAAAACATACAACGTAGCAGACACATAGACACTATACCAGCTCTGTAAGGCATCATACTCTGATAATGTTTACATAACGGCCGTTTTCCAATAATACTGCACATATCTATAAGCAGTGGTAAACTCGTATACACAGACACAATACATTCCTAAAGTAGACTCTAGCCAAGTTCGCAGTGCAGCTATATAGAGGCATGCATATTGAGTTGATATGAAATATGTTTGATTATTTTCACACCCGGATGTGATAGGCGACAACTCACAACACAGCTATGAAGCGCTGACAGGGGTGACATGTATCACCTTCACATATTGGTCAATCTATAAAGACCACCCAGTAACGTAGTGCACCATCCTTTTTCAAACCCCAAGCGCTTTCAATTTCACAAGAATAACGAACTACTGATATTTAAGATCAAAGTGGCACAGGCTGATACTGTTTATTATATCTCCTACTTATACCACCTTTTTTTTTAAAACTAAATAAGGACGCATACACCTAAGCCATAATCCCCAACCGGCAAATATGAGAAAAATCGAGGGTAGTGTTGTTGATTTGTGTTGGATGTCCCGACAATAGGTGTTAATCCCTTAATCCCCTTCCAACCTTTATATGCACCTTTATTAATATCGCGAACTATTTGCAATCGCGGAGATATAAGGAATATTATTAACCCGATTTGGTCATTACGATGACGATAAGCCCCTGGGTTAGCCGTTATGAGAATAAGTATTGATTTTTTTGCAACATCTGTTGAGGTTATGAGTATATCATATTCTGATGTTTAAGTTAGGTTATTTTTGTGACTCGTAGGTACAACGGTGAAATCTGTTGCCTGTGTTTTTCATCAGCGGTGGGACTTATAGCGGCGGCGACAAGGCCGGGCAAAGCGACCCTAACCCTAACCCCTATGATCAACTAGACACCCACACATTGATGACTGGCAATCTTACTAACGACAAAGTACCAAGATTCGAACCTTCCACTTCCACGGTATCTGGGGTACCACCTAAACATACTTCGCAACCAGCACATCACCTCTCCTATTTTTAAAACATAACCAGGTTAATAACACCAGAGCTCGAAATCACAACTAAGTAACCAAGTATTAGCAATATTTCTTCTACCACTAGACCACCCCACTGGACTCCGAACCAGATGATAGTGTTCGGAAGCGTTTATCTAGTTACTCATCCACTCACCCCAACCCTTGAACAACGAATATCACAAAGTCATACCCACTAAAACCAGTATAATCGGCTATCTTTACTTTGTTAAGGTTTTCATTTGAAGAGCTGTAGCCGGTATGATGATAGTATTTAAGTCCCACCCACTACAGATAATAGTAACCACCGTTATAATAAACAGTCGACCACTTTACAATAGGCATATAATGAAAATATCCTAGGTCTTATGACGACTGACGCCGCCATTATGCGTTGAATTTGTCTGTGGTAGACCTCCATGCCTTTATTAACCCACTTCTCCACTCGATCACCCTGGCTCTTACCAAGGAACGGGAATAATTATCTAACCAAGCTGCCTCTCGCCCACCTTTTAACAAGGATAAGAAGCAGTTATCTAGCTATTTTTACACCCACCTACCCCTTAACAACGATCGGAGCCTTTATCTAGCAACTCCTCTGTCTCTTAGCAAGGAACCGACACATTCATTTAGCCGCTTCACCAACCCTTTGGAATGTCCAGAAGCACTTCTTTAACTACTTCTCCGCTCTCCCACTCCTTAACAACGAATAGCACTAAGCCACACCCACTACAACATTTACTATCGGCCATCTTTACTTTTTAAGGTTTTCATTTGAAGAGTTGTAACCCATATGATGATAGTGTTTCGAAGCCGTTATCTAACTACTTGCCTACTCAACCACCCCTTAACAACGAATACCACGAAGCCAGACCCCTTACAACCGTTAATACTGGCAGTCTTTACTTTTTAAAGGTTTTCATTTGAAGAGGTTAACCTACATGACGATAGTGTATAAGCCAGTACGTCACACTACAGGTCATATACACGAGATAATTACCTTTTTACTTATTACAATTTTCATATGACACCCAACATGGCTCGAGGGTTTGACCCACCTAGCCCCACCACTCGCACTCATCAATGACCGGCCTAGTGGTCACTCAGCAATGACTGGCCAAGTGGTTACTACAAGACACTGTTTTACTGGATTTGACCCCGACCGCTCCATGCGACCGATCCAACGCGCTCGCTCCTGCGCCCGCCGCCCGCGCGTCCCTGTTTGTCTTTTATTTATTTTTATTTATTTTTTACAATTAGTTACAATATTATACACAAACTCAGTTATCTGCCCTTAGAAAACATGTCTTTTATTAGAATTATCGCCCTTACATATGACCTAGATACCTACCCTACCCTACCCTACTCAACCCAACCCAGCTCCGAGACAGAGCTGGCTTGGGGTCAATCCAGCCAGGTCAAACCAAAAAAACTAATTAGGTACAACGAAACCCACTACTGGTGTGGCCCTAAGGCTATCTAAAGAGGCTGAGACAGTCTCTAATAGAGTGGAAAGCAGTGAGTTCTAGAATAATAATAGCAACACTTAGAACCACCAAAAAGTAAACGTGATCAAGTGATACGCACCAACAGTAATAAAAAGGTCGTTTTCTTCAATGTGATCAAGTGTTACGCACCAACACTAAGAACAAGAACGTTTTCTTCAACGTGATCAAGTGTTATGCACCAACAGTAAAAACAAGAATGGCGCATTGGTGAAATGGTTAGCATGTTACACTGGCAATGGCTTGAGCGCAGTCAGATAAGGATTCGATGTCGCCGATCACTAATTAGGGTGGTTTCCTAATGCTGTCTAAAGAGGCAGAGAAAGTCAATAGAGTGGGAAGCAGTGAGTTCTAGAATAATAATAGCAAGATTTAGAACCACCAAAAAGGACGTTGTCTTCAACGTGGTCGTATGTTACGCACCAACAATAATAAAAAGGACCTGTTTCTTCTACTTGATGAAATGCTACGCACCAACACTAACAAAAAGGACGGTTTCTTCAACGTGATCAAGTGTTACTCACCAGCACTGAAAAAAGTACGTTTTCTTCAACGTGATCAAGTGTTAACGCACCAACACTAATAAAAAGGACATATTCTTCAACGTGGTCGTTTGTTACGCACCAACTCGAATAAAAAGGACGTTTTCTTCAACTTGATCGTGTGTTACGCACAAACTATAATAAAAACGACGTTTTCTTCAACTTGATTGTGTGTTATGCACCAACACTAATAAAAATAATGGCGGTACCTGAGAGTTGCCCCAGACAAGGATCACCCGCTGCATGCAGCAATGGATATGGTTAAGGGTCATAGACTAAGACGAGGCAGGTCCTGGATAGCACCGGCAGAACTTTCTATAAGTCAGGTGTGTGATCTAGAGACGATCAAACGTGAAAGAGAGTGGGTTGAAGTTCCGGAAGACATGACGGACTGGCACAATGTAATAATAACACTGGGTCGTGAGTGCAGAGAATGGGCAGCGGGCCGCACTGAGTTTGAAGTGCAACAGCTAATCCAGAGCAAGACACATCAAGGTGACATAGTCATCTACACCGATGGGTCAGTGGTGAGAAACAGACGTAGTGGCTGAGGCTTTATTGCAAAGGCTAATGGGTGTCTTGAAAAAGGAGAGTCTGGCATATGAGACTACGACCTCCAGCATGAGAGTGGAGGTGGAGGCAGTAACAGCGGCATTCCGGTGGCTAGAGGAGACTACTGCAACACAAGTTGTAATCATTACGGATTCCAAGAATATGCTTAGCAAGGTGGAGAAAGGAATGTTTCGTGTGGAATGGCTCTCGTCGCTTCAGAGGTCACAGATCGTGAGAATTGTATGGATATATTGCCCTGGCCATGCGGGTGTACGGGGGAATGAACAGGCTGATAGGCTAGCAGGGAAGGCACCTCTTGGTGGAATTTTGCTTATGGACAAAGGGGAGGTAGTCGTACGCTTGTGGGACCGGTGGAGAAGGCGGAGGAACATATTGAGAACCCGTATGTGGAAAGAATGAGATTGCAGGGGATCGACAGGGGTTCTGGAAGATTCTCAAAACTGAGAGGGAAGACCAGGAGAACTTTTAATCAGATAGCGGTGAGAACGATTAGTAGTATGACTCTTCGCTGGCTATTGAACGAGGGGACGGAGCACGTATGGGAATGTCCTGAGTGCAATGATGTCGGTTCTTAACTCAACTCAACTCAACAACTCAACTCATGGCGCGTTGGTGTAATGGTTAGAAGGCTACACTGACAATGGCATGAACGCAGTCAGACAAGGATTACATATCAGCCTTCGTCGTTCGCTAAGGGAGGAAAATGCCACCTATTCTTACGTGCAGTCAGACCTACATAATGTAATGGTCGTAACCTTTCACGCACCCCGAATATATCCCTGCTAGGGGATTATTTCTTCTGCTGCAACCACAATATTTGAAGAAGGTTTAAGTTTATGTACATATGCTGTGACACCGCAGTTCATGAAGGAACAAGATTATTCCAGTTGCGTGGATCTCGTTTACAACACGCCAAATACTGGCCCACATGTCACATATTCCATCTCCTACACATGGTCTGACTACACATCTCTACATGTCTATCTACATTTCTCTAGATGAATGTCTACACATCTCTAGGTGTCTGTCTACACATCTTTGGATGTCTATCTACACATCTCTAGATGTCTGTCTACATATCTCTATATGTCTATCCACATATCTCTAGATGAATGTCTACATATCTCTAGGTGTCTGTCAACACATCTCAAGATGTCTGTCTACACATCTCTATATGTCTCTCTAAGCATCTCTAGATGAATATCTACACATCTCTAGGTGTCTCTCTACACATCTCTAGATGAATATCTACACATCTCTAGGTGTCTCTCTACACATCTCTAGATGTCTATCTACACATCTCTAGATGAATGTCTACACATCTCTAGGTGTCTGTCTACACATCTCTAGCTGTCTGTCTACAAATCACTCGATGTGGATGTATAGGTGTAAACGCTTTCTGCCACTAAGAGAATCAGCGTATTCATATCATAGAGTTATAATGGTGATGCAAGAGCAGTGGATCGAAACAGACAGTAACAAAAGTCAAAGTGCTAAGTGCATACATATTGTTTGTGAAACAAATGTCTGTGAAACTTGGTCGTGTAACAAGTCAACTGGAAAGCACATATGCGTCTTACAATGTACTGAAAATTCATTGGATGAAAAGGATAACAAACAGATCTATCCATTAACAGCTCAGTATTAAAGACGCTGGGGATAAGCTTGGCCAAATTGATAAGAACGCTAACTTTTAAACTTCCGGTGTGCTGGTGCCGAGGTAACAGGTTCAACCCCTACATCAATCAGTTGGACAAACAATGTTGACTTCTCGTTCTTGACTTTGGGACTTAAATTACAAGTAACTCAGACGCCGGAGAGGGTTCACATGATGGCGAGAGACATTGGTAATAGGGAAAGCTATCCCGCACGCAAAATTCAGTTTATTGCACTGGAAGTAGTAGCCTATAAAAGTCACGCAACTAACTTACATTTTAGCGCTACATCGTACATCAAATAGTTCTACCAAAATTCACTCTCCGTGAAAAACGAATTCACAAGCAGACGTGTACATCGCTTGAATTTCTATATCAATTTTATGCTAATCAGTTTCACCGTGCACTGAACGCTGTGCGTTTGTATATTTGTTAGGTAAACATTTATACATGAAACTTGTTTCATTCACCACTTCATATCTCCAGTGTGGTTGTTCATACCGAAATTAACTGGCAAAGGCTTTTAAGGCCTGATTCAATGATGCCTTATTGCGGGTGTACGATGTGTCTTCTGGTGTACATTCAGCGCTGCCTGGCACAAACGTATACTGCATAAAAGAATAGTTATATTTATGAATTAAATGTATCGGAACGAAGGCATTACTCAGGGTGCCTCAAAGATGCAACTTGTAATGTCCACATATACACACTGATTCTAAACATTATTTATACAGAGAGTTAGGAAATTGGTAAATTGATTAGACAAATCAGACTTAGACGGTCAACATCTTTTGGGCATGTTATGAGAAGAAATAAATTGGAGAACTTGGTGACAATTGGCAAGATCGAAGGAAAGAGAACAAGGGGAAGACAGAGAAATAAATACATGAATGGCTTGGCCATGTGGCATGGTCAAAACAGAAACACTGAGCTGTTCCACGACTCTGGTGATCGAGTGAGATGGCAAAACATGACCGCCCACGCTTATCGGCACGGCACATGATGGATGGATATTTCTCTTAAGTGTTTAATGTTAAAGTTAGTTGCATGTCCCTTTACAGGACGTTGCATCCAACTCTAGCAGTTACTGGCTGTTTATGATTTTTCCCATTTTTAGTAGTTTGCTATTGTTTTCTGAACGACCGACACCTTATACCATCGGAATATAGTATGTGTGTGTGTGTGCGTGTGCGTGTGTGATATACAGTATTTGTTCATGTTCAGACTAATCTGCACTCGGCAAACGACATGACCAGTATCACACAGATCGTCTCTACTTCCCAAGCCATTTCCTGGTACACATGTTAGGCTAGATCGATCTGGCAGCCCTGGTCAATTTTGCAAATTCGAAACCACCGCAATGCGGATCGAACTCTTGATCACCGACACGACAGGCGAGCGTCTAACCACCAGGCTACCGCCACCTCCCAGGCAGTCATGACCGTATATATGTCACAGAAAACCAGACTGGGATGAGACGTCTGTACTGTGTTACTTTCTGGCGTCAGTTTTTCAGTGATGCAGAAACACCCGTAGAATACCTTGGACCAAGACGAAGACAATTACTAATATTCTTCAAGATCTGAAAGCCAAAGAAAACTGGCCCATACCCAACCCTGTGTCTCGAAATGACTTAGCCGGAGTAAACGTACCAAAGAAGTAAAGTGGGGCTCTTGAGATAAAATGTTACAAAGAAATTCTGAGAATATCGTGGACCGAGAAGAAAAAAAATATTGAAATTGTACAAGACCGGAATATGGAAGCAACCTGATTCATAAACCATATCATGTCTCTGAAACTGAAATACTTTGCCCATATGAAAAGTCACAGTGGTGAGTGAGAGAGAGAGAGAGAGAGAGAGAGAGAGAGAGAGAGAGAGAGAGAGAGAGAGAGAGAGAGACAGACAGACAGACAGACAGACAGACAGACAGAGAGAGAGAGAGAGAGAGAGAGAGAGAGAGAGAGAGAGAGAGATAGAGAGAGAGAGTAAAGTATAGGGTGTATTGTTAATGTCTATGCAGTGTTTGAAAATATTGCCTGTCCAAGTTTTGTAATTACCTATTTTGTTGCATGAACTTTACAGGGGCTGAATACACAACTTGGACCGGCAATGTTTTCAAACATTGCACAGTCATTAAAATACACCATGTTTGAAAAGAAAAGTTTTAGACAGCTTGGTTCTTAAAAGAAGCGGCGGAGATCGGCCAGCACGAAGGTGGGTAAGGGACATGGAAGTCACTTTGGGCAAGGAAATTCGGAGGCAGTCGAACTGGCAAATTCTGTCTACTGTCAATTATAAGAGGATCATTCTTCAAAAGACCCATTTCTTTCTCTCAACACGTTACATGTGACCTTTAGACATGTAAACCAAGTAATTACGGCACACAATCTTTGTAAACAACTTGTATTTACGGTACTAGTCTAAATGCGCAATTTAATGTTCGCACCTATTCGTTTCTATATAGTTAAACAAGAGTTTAATGCCTTTGAACTGTCAAATTTCTTTCTCGGTAGTTTTCCTTCTGACAAATAAATTATAGCCTATATAAATAGTAAAGGTAAGGATTGTCCCATAGTATATACTGCCTTTGGGTGTGAAGTGTTATGATTTTACATAGTCAAGGCCATGATGTATGAAGTGAGGTAGCGAACTCCCTTTCTCTTGCCTGTCTTTCCCAAATAATTCCCAGAACATTCTGAAAATGGTTGTGTACCCGTTCTTATTTGGCTGGGTCGACCACAGGACCAGACTGATCGGAACAAATAATCGCGCTTCTGCTGGGGATTAAAGCCGGACCACTGACTTGGTAGGACAGCGCACTGATCACTATACCACCGCGGCTCCTATCTTCTATAAAAAGGGCTGACAAAAAATTAATGTATGGCACGCGCAACTGTAAAGATGGTTAACACTAAATAAAGAAGAAACAGCATGATAAGAAAAAAATGCACATAATGAAGTGCTAATAAAGGGCAAAGGGTTGGTTAAATGAGAAATGCATCAGACACACTACAGAGACACGCATATAGCGCATGAACAAATAAACGAACCAGAGACAGAAGAGCACAAACAACAAATAACAGGAAGGAACAATATTAATTGGACAAACATAGATTATGAATACAAATAGAATCCTGACATAATAAACATCAAGATATAAATATTCGAGAGGTCAGCAGGGCTTAATACGCTTGCGTGCATTTAACCTTTCGGTGCGCTAACGGCGGGGTTGTGGGTTCATTCCACACCTTCCAGTCTATTGGACTAAAGCGTTGACTTCTTGTTCAGAAAGCACTGACAAACTACTCCATAGTTAATGAACCTAGGTTTGGGTGTTGATCGCAACCGGCTGCAATGGACATACAACATTACATTTTCGAAATAGTAGTGGATGTGTTATAAGGTATGAAATAGTAGTGGATGTGCTATACTGTATGAAATAGTAGTGGATGTGCTATAATGTATGAAATAGTAGTGGATGTGCTATAATGTATGAAATAGTAGTGGATGTGCTGTAATGTATGAAATAGTAGTGGATGTGCTATACTGTATGAAATAGTAGTGGATGTGCTATAATGTATGAAATAGTAGTGGATGTGCTATAATGTATGAAATAGAAGTGGATGTGCTGTAATGTATGAAATAGTAGTGAACGTGTTATACTGTATGAAATAGTAGTGGATGTGCTATAATGTATGAAATAGTAGTGTATGTGCTATAATGTATGAAATAGTGGTGGATTTTCTATAATGTACGAAAAAGTAGTAGATGTTATATAATGTAAGAAATAGTAGAGGATGTGCGATAATGTATGAAATAGTATAGAATGTGCTATTATATATGAAATAGTAGTGGGTGTGTTATAATGTATGAAATAGTAGTGGATGTGCTATAATGTATGAAATAGTAGTGGGTGTGCTATAATGTATGAAATAGTATAGGGTGTGCTATAATGTATGAAATAGTAGTGGATGGGCTATAATGTATGAAATAGTAGTGGGTGTGCTATAATGTATGAAATAGTAGTGGGTGTGCTATAATGTATGACATAGTAGTGGGTGTGCTATAATGTATGAAATAGTATAGGATGTGCTATAATGTATGAAATAGTAGTGGGTGTGTTATAATATATGAAACAGTAGTGGATGTGCTATAATGTATGAAATAGTAGTGGGTGTGCTATAATGTATGAAATAGTAGTGGGTGTGCTATAATGTATGACATAGTAATGGGTGTGCTATAATGTATGAAATAGTATAGGATGTGCTATAATGTATGAAATAGTATAGGATGTGATATAATGCATGAAATAGTAGTAGGTGTGTTATAATGTATGAAACAGTAGTGGATGTGCTATAATGTATGAAAAGTAGAGGATGTAGCTAAGTTGAGTGGAGAACTGACATTACAGCACTTGGAACATTCCCATACGTGCTCCGTCCTTATCTTCAACAGCCAGCGGAGAGTCCCAATACTAATGGTACCAGGTGCAGTCTGATTATGTTTTTGTCTGGTCTTTCCCGGGAGTACTGATTGTCGGGCAGATCCTGTAGTCACTCCCTGCCGCCCGATCTCTTCAGGCTATGATGATTTATCTGTTCTACCACGCTGTATGCAATTATCTCAAAGGGTTATGATCACGTCTGCATTAGCAAAGGTCAGTAAAGCACCCAACGGTGCAGACCTAGCCAGTTTGTCCGTCTGCTCTTTACCCGCCACAACAGCGTGTGTTGGGGAAAAGGTCCAACAGATGCTCTCTATCTTTGACTTTTGAGTTGACGCATGGCACTCTGCACATAGCCTCCTGTCTTCACCTTTGTCAAGATGCTCTGTTGGTCAGTTACAAACACGACATGCATGTACTGTTTGTCCTCCAACCAACAGTATGCCGCTGTGACTTCCGCCACTGCCATTCTCAGACTAGAAATATTGTTCTAGGTATCAACGTTTATGAGGTGGTAACATATATTTTAAAACATCATGTCTGAAAAAAAGGGAAAGAATTAGTATCATTACGTTGAAGGAATTAAGGGTCTTGAAAAGTTATGGCATCAAAATAAAAAAATTAATACGTTAATCAAGTTTATAGGGTTGGAATTTACAAAAACAAATCAAAATCATTGGGTTCGTCATTTATCATCTAGTGAGTTGTGTTGCATTGTTTCGTCAAGTCTGTAGCTGAGTACATACAATTTCTTCAAGCACTGTTCGGGTCTACTTTCTCTAGTCTTTGACTGTCCCCACTCTACCTACAAGTCAGCAGAATGTATCTCTTCCTTTGGTCTCTAGACCTTCACCATTCCGAGACGGGAGACCCTATCAGTAGCTACTCTACCGTCGGTATAGCTCTTGGTGGGAGAGGGGGGGGGGGAATCCACTGGGACACGTAGGTCCCTCTGCCACATCGAGGTGGCTACCCTACAAAGGGGAACCATTGGTTTTAAAAGATTTGTTACGACCCCATAAGATTGAATACCAACATTCGCGGATAATTGCAGTAAACAGTCACCGCGAACAAATTCCACAAGAAGGGATAAAACCTAAGAGTAGATGGAATTAGTTACCTTGAGTAGACATTGTAGAGGAAATATATTAAGTACGTAGAGCGCCCCGTTTCACACCTTGCGATGTCATGTGTCTATAGTGCGATGTCATGTGTCTATAGTGCGATGTCATGTGTCTATAGCGTCATGTGTCTATAGTGTCATGCCATGGGTCTATAGTGAGATGCCATGTGTCTATAGCGTCATGCCATGGGTCTATAGTGCGATGCCATGTGTCTATAGTGCCATGTCATGTGTCTATAGTGCCATGCCATGTGTCTATAGTGCCATGTCATGGGTCTATAGTGCGATGCCATGTGTCTATAGTGCCATGTCATGTGTCTATAGTGTCATGTCATGTGTCTATAGTGCCATGTCATGTGTCTATAGTGCCATGTCATGCGTCTATAGTGCAATGTCATGCGTCTATTGTGCCATGTCATGCATCTATTGTGCCATGTCATATGTCTATAGTGCCATGTCATATGTCTATAGTGCCATGTCATATGTCTATAGTGCCATGTCATATGTCTATAGTGCCATGTCATATGTCTATAGTGCGATGCCATGTGTCTATAGTGCCATGTCATGTGTCTATAGTGTCATGTCATATGTCTATAGTGCCATGTCATATGTCTATAGTGCCATGTCATGCGTCTATTGTGCCATGTCATATGTCTATAGTGCCATGCCATATGTCTATAGTGCCATGTCATATGTCTATAGTGCGATGTCATGTGTCTATAGTGCCATGTCATATGTCTATAGTGCCATGTCATATGTCTATAGTGCCATGTCATATGTCTATAGTGCCATGTCAAGTGTCTATAGTGCCATATCATATGTCTATAGTGCCATGTCATGTGTCTATAGTCCCATGTCATATGTCTATAGTGCCATGACATATGTCTATAGTGCGATGCCATGTGTCTATAGTGCCATATCATATGTCTATAGTGCAATGTCATGTGTCTATAGTTCCATGCCATGTGTCTATAGTGCCATGCCATGTGTCTATAGTGCGATGTCATGTGTCTATAGTGCCATGTCATGTGTCTATAGTGCCATGGCATATGTCTTTTGTGCGATGTCATGTGTCTATAGTGCCATGCCATTTGTTTATAGTGCGATGCCATTTGTCTATAGTGCCATGCCATGTGTCGATAGTGCGATGTCATGTGTCTATAGTGTGATGTCATGTGTCTATAGTGCCATGCCATATGTCTATAGTGCCATGCCATGTGTCTATAGTGCCATGCCATGTGTCTATAGTGCCATGCCATGTGTCTATAGTGCCATGCCATGTGTCTATAGTGCCATGCCATGTGTCTATAGTGCCATGCCATGTGACTATAGTGCTATGTCATCTATCTATAGTGCCATGTCATGTGTCTATAGTGCTATGTCATCTATCTATAGTGCCATGTCATCTGTCTATAGTGCGATGTTACGTGTCTATAGTGCGATGTCATGTGTCTATAGTGCATGTCATCTGTCTATAGTGCCGTGTCATCTGTCTTTAGTGCCATGTCATATGTCTATAGTGCGATGTCATGTGTCTATAGTGCCATGTCATGTGTCTATAGTGCCATGCCCATATTGTTATAAACCAGTCAGCAAGCCATGGGTAGTATGATCAGTGTCACGCCGTCCACTTTTGCTTCCCTAGACATTCCCTGGTACCCATTTTAGGCTGGACCGACTTGAGAGCTGGCTGAGGTCAAGTCATTTCAAATAAAACCCGTCTCTTTTGAGATTCGAACACACGGTTATCTGTTATCACCATCGCCATCCCGACTGTATAGAGGAATTAGTCCCCACCGCCGTGTGGTGTATTGGGTATAAGGTGCAAACACCATATTGTTAGATGAACAGTGAAATATTCTGGGTCATTAATATATTTACTCCATCAAAATGAAACAATCGACATTACGGTAAAGAAAAAAGAAAAGAAGAAGAAGGGGAAAAAGAAACACGTAACTAGAGTATTAGGACGCATTTTAAATTAAAGAAAAGTCTTGTCTATGAAGTTATAATGTTTTGACGTCTGATGGCTTTCTTGGCAAACATTCCACTATGCTGCTTGTACAGTATTCAAAACCTGGTCTGCTAACATACGAGCTTTCTAAGAAGCATTCAGCCCCTTTCACTCGGTACATTTTCATTGGGAGCAAAGAGTTCATTGATAAATACCTACCCCGATGTGCTAAACTAACTACATAATACTTTGGTCTGGAATGTACACTGCTGATATTGCAACACGGATAGTATACGTTATATATTTGTATTATATCAATGTTACAGATAAAAGAATAGACGGTTATTTGCTAAGTGAAGACTCCATTTTGAATATGGTCCTTGTTCATTACCAGGTCGAGAGTTCGAATATCTGCACTGCTGGCGATTTGGGAATAGATCGTGTCGTGTTGATTTTGTTGGTATGAGAGTTGGTCGTTTGTAAAAAATGGAAACTACTGAATGTGAAAATTGAATAATAAATCATAAACCGCCAATAAATTCTGGGGTTGATTGGAACGTTATGTAAAATGACATGCAACTAATTACTTTCTTTTTAACTATACAAGCATAAACTACAGAGAACGAACTAGCAAACTTTATTTTCAGTGTCATAAATAGGGCACACAGGCCCGTCTTACATTCGGCCCTTCCAACCGCTCATCCTTCGAACATCAATAATATATTTTATATTATGCATTACATTCACTAAGAGAATAAAATAACCATTTATCTCAGCGAACAAGTAAGTATATATCTATTTCAAGAACCACGATGTCAGTGAACAATCCTCAAAGAATTCTTCTTGCATTCATTCATTCATTCATTCATTCAGTAGCATGTCCTTAGCGGATACCTCGCTCCCATAACAACCTTCCGGAAAACTTTCCGGTCATAAACAAGATGTCCCGCGTCCGATACACCCATCTGGAGATCATCTGCCACATCCTGAACCCATCTTCTCTTTGGCCGTCCTCTTCCTCTCTTCCCGGACATATACCCTTCTATTATTGTTCTCTCCAAACACGCTTCAAGTGACCACAATATTTCAATTTTCTTGTTTTATCGTCTTCAGTAGCCACCATTGTTCAACATTCACATCTTGTCGTAAGGGTGCATTTGTTCTTGCCTGTATCCAAGATACTCTTCAAAGATTACCTGGCTATAATTCTTTCTCCTTCTGAGAAATACATTCACGATATAAATTCACAGAAATTGATTGACACCCATAGAAACAGACGTAAGAAGTATAGATTAAATGACACACTATACTATATAAATATTTAAAGCTGTACTAACTACACGGGGTTCGAACCTGTCGCCTCCAAATAACGACAGCTCCTCCGGTAGGAACTAGCGAACGTCGACGCAAGGCTAAACATACACCTTTAATCAATTACTTGCCATGTGATAATGAATCGTTTTAAGCTATTTCCCGTATCTACCGTGGGGTTATAAATCGCTGGAATATTGTCCTTGCGTTATAATGCAACGTCTGTTATCATATTAGTAACTTTTAAGCCGTAACTATGACACACCCCTACTTTCCATTTTCCGTCTTTCATTTTTGTTTGGTCCAACCCTACTTTTTGTTTGACAAGAATCTGGTAAAAGATGCCTTTACTAGCCTGTAGTCCGTTTTCTTCTTTCGTCCTTTAATCCCCATTGAAACATATGCTGTCAGCTACCCAAAGTATTTCAGGATCCTCGCCGGTTCTACGGAGTTCGTGCACTGAGCTGAGTTTCTCAAGACTCAGGTTTGAGTTAGGAGAAGAATGGAGCACTTATAGGTTGCACCCGTGTGTCGTGATGTTGATCCATCGACTAAACTAAACTAAACTAAACTGACCCGAAGCCGTCTTGTCGTTTGTATATCATGCATCATCTTCCTTGTTCGATTATTGATTTCTGTCGCTAATACTCACCCTGTATTTTACATACTAATCTCCCTGTATTTTACATACTAATCTCCCTGTATTTTACATACTCACCTCCCTGTATTTTACATACTAATCTCCCTGTATTTTACATACTCATCTCCCTATATTTTACATACTCATCTCCCTGTATTTTACATACTAATCTCCCTGTATTTTACCATCGACGCCTGTTTCCGTTGTCATGTGGTTCCAGACAAATGAGTTTCTTACTTTAAGTGCCAATTAAGCAAACTTCTCTAGGTGAAAGGAAGCGCATCTGCGATCCGAACTCCTTACGAATGTGTCCTCATTGCCTCAGTTTTTATAGAACAGCCTCCCTTTGTTTTGTGGCTTATTTATTCTTTTTCCCCTGATTGTTAGGCGTACTCATAGTTGGTTGAATTTTGCAACTGAAGTGTTTTTTTGTTCCCAACGGGATCTGAAGCCAGCCTCACACATCCTTAGTCGCTTCATTACGATACGTATGGTAGATTACAGTGTGCTTTTCTTGTTTTCTTATGGCGGAAACCTGTAATCACATGTCCGGTAGATAGTTACTATTCTTTGCTTCTTTCTGCCTCGTTGTCACACATTCGCAGTTATGCGTGTTTAATGTACATTTCTGAAAGCTGTCATGCTATTTTAATGACCCCGGATTACGTTCTGTGTATACTGTGTTAGCCCCATATTTGTTATACCCATACACTTTCGCTGGGTGATGTGGACAAGGACATTTCTCACCCATGTTGTGTCTTCGTGTTGCGACTTTTTGTTGTTTTATGAGTTCCTGTCCATAATGAGTTTAGTATGATAGTGTTTTCAAACTTAAAAAACAAAACAAAACAAAAGAGTTGGCACGGCCAGACACGAGAGGCACATCGGGAGAACGAATGGTTTTGTCGACCAACACAGAACTGGCACTATTAGCCGCCGACGCTGATGTATCTGTGGAGGTGGGGGTATGTGGGGATCTGAGTACATACGCGCTTGTACGCAGTGCAAGGATGATACCACAAGATATAACAGATAACAGTGTTTATAGAGCAGTGTTTTTTCTTTTAATTTATGTCAACGCGTTTCCACCACGATCCCTAAATATTCAAAACTACTCAATTTCTGTAGTTTTCTCTCCGTTGATAAGACATCTGTGACAATATTTGTTTTCGCCCATGTATTACTCGGACACATAGCCAAAGCAAAGAATAGTGACTCCGTAATCTACCTTAATGTCGTAGGAGGCCACCAAGCAAGGTTGGCGGCATCTAGCAGCATAATTAGCTGCACAAGCCAGCCAATCAAGACCACGTCTACACCGGTCTTGGCATGAGTGGACTGAGGTCTGCTGATCCATTGTGACGCGAAGGGAAGAAGAAAAAGAGGAAGACATTTGTTTTCTCAGTTGTCATAATGTTTGATATTGTTGCATTAAGATATCGATTTTGTTTCACACTTAGTTCTTGTAATGACTTAATAACATGTTTTTGTATTATTTAGTTTAATTTAGTTTAGTTTGTATTGTCCCGGAGCAGTTTTCTGCTATGGGTCTGTATGATTGTAGTTTTGTAATTCTCATTTGTGTTGTTGATAACAATGTTACGCAGTCGTCATATCGACGTCATGTTATTTTTACTTCCCAGCTTACAAATATCGTATTGTTCGTTTTCAATATTTTCTGTTACCTTCTTAATGACGGTTTCTATACACAAGATAAACAGATGAGGGAATAAAATGTGGTCATGTCTGACTCAAGTTTCTACACCAAACAAATCTGTTGTATCACCACATTTTCTCACGGCTGCCTTTGGTCCCTTGTAGCATCTAATTGTGATATGTATTAGATGTCATAGGAAACACATTTCTGTCATTATGTCTCACAATTATTCAAGCTCCACACGGTCAGACGCTTCACCATGGTTTATATAGCAAGAGAACATATTGAATAGCATGTGCATGTTGTTCATCAGCAATGGTGATCCGATGGTATTGCTGAAGTCCCCGTGTTTCACAGTGCAAATCGGGACTCCAAAGAAGGGTCGGGTCTTGAGTAAAGACTGGGAATCGCTGGTCTAGAAGCGCGATGCAGTGGCACACGACTATGATAGCTCTGCGTTACGTGACTGAAGCCTGTTTTGCCATGTTCACTCAGATTTGACTTCTAACAGCACGACGCCCTGCAGGCAATGTTTGGACAGCGGGGCTCCTGCTGGCTGGAGAAACCTTACAGAGAGGATTTGTTTCCAAAACTTGTCCGTCAAAGTTCTGTGTAGTAGAAGATAATTGCTCCGCCTGTTTTTATTTTATAACAGACTACAAAGAAAGATTCTGTGCACCTGGCACTTGTGTCATAGCTGTGCTATTTGTCAGGTTGGGCATCTGGGCACTTTTCTAGTCATGGCGTTGACAAGCGGTTCAAAAGGTTAAATACTGTATTTGGCAAGCAGAAGTAGGAGCTTCAACGCTTCTCTGTCTGTCTGTCTCTGTATCTGCCTGTCTATCTGCTGTGTATTTGCCTGCCTGCCTGCCTGTCTATCTGTCTGTCTGTCTGTCTAGTCCCATTGACTAACCCAGGATGTGAGTCGCAGCAGTGTCATGATGGAATCATCAGTAAAGAGAGACCTCCACTGCTCTATGTACTCATCAACACACGAAGGTGTGGAACTACACCTTGTCGACTCCTGATAGTTATCACTACATCCGCTTGCCCTCAACTGTACCATAAGGATTACCTTTGAGAGGACATCATGACGTGTGACATGCCCAAGGCAGGCGCTTTTACTACGGTTCGCCACCAGATGTGATTCTTGGTGTCAAGGATCTTTGACACGACTTGCGACTATTGGGCTTATGATGATACCCCGATAATTGTATAAACCAATCGGCACTCAATGGATGATGTGGTCACTATCAAACCAGCCGCCTTGATTTCCCTGGACATTTCCTCCTGTCCTTTCTAGACTAGAGAGGCATAGGAGATCAGGTGAATTAAACATATATTTTAGGCTAGAGAGGCATAGGAGACCAGGTGAATTAAACATATATTTTAGGCTAGAGAGGCATAGGAGACCAGGTGAATTAAACATATATTTTAGGCTAGAGAGGCATAGGAGACCAGGTGAATTAAACATATTTTAGGCTAGAGAGGCATAGGAGACCAGGTGAATTAAACATATATTTTAGGCTAGAAAGTCATAGGAGACAATGTTACTCATCTTAGAGTCCCAGGCTGTACTACTAACAAGTAGTAGTACAGTACTAGTAGTCCAGCCTGGGACTCTAATACAAGTAACAGCATTTTGTTCATATTTTCATTGTCTCTTCATTGCTCACATTTTGTTTTTCACCGTTTTATTCTTCTCATCCCGTCCTTATGCCTTAATGTAGTCACCGGAGTATCTTCTCTTGTACTATATGTTGTGCTTCATGCATGTATTTGTTTGCTGATGAAGGCTAGTCGCCGCAACGTCCTGTACGTGTCGTATTTCTGTTATGTAAAGCTGCATTACTTTGTGTTATTTTATATTGTTTACATTTCCACAGCTTTACTACAGGTCAACCAAATTGTAATCATAATTTACATTTTAGGCCAGAGAGGCATAGGAGACCAGGTGAATTAAAATAAAAAAAACACACACATTTTAGGCTTCAGAGGAATAGGAGACCAGGTGAATTAAAACAAGCATGTTTTAGGCTACAGAGGCATTGGAGACCAGGTGAATTAAAATAAATATATTTTAGGCTACAGAGGCATTGGAGTTCAGGTGAATTAAAACAAATATATTTTAGGCTACAGAGGCCTTGGAGACCAGGTGAATTAATAAAAAAAAAATACAAAACAATCCGATTCGATGCGGATTTGAATACATGACCACCAGGTCGGCAAGCACGAGCACTGGCCTCTGCGCCACCACTACTATTTGTTTCTTAATGGCCTGCGCACACTCTCTAAAATAGGCATATCTTTTGTGCTGCCCATACCTTCTCGTGAGCAGATCTTTCCTAAGGCATTTGTAATTAATATACGCCCATGAAATCTCTCGAAGCTTCAGTGATGTGGTTTTACAAATGAATGCTGAAATTTCCTTAGACATCAAAAATAAATAGGATAAATATTTTGACAGAGGCTGCTACATCAAGGCAGCTTATGACACAGATCAGAAAAAGACAGTTATCGTTATTGGCCGCATTAAGAGAAGAGGAACACCGGAATGTGTTGCTACAACTAGAAAGATTTGTGGAAGAAGAGATAGCGGAAGACGAAGAGAAAAGATTCTTGACAGCCTTTTCTAGTGGCACGGAAAGGTATACAGACTAAATGGAACCAGATGTTGAGACCGACTATGTAAATATGGACAGAGGGAATAACAGAGTTCATGGTAATCTCGATATATAGAGCCCATAAACGGACACTCTTCCGCTGTTTATGCTTCACCTCGACACCGCAAGGTACAAGAGGAACAACATCAGATGAGGTGATGGCTGACAGGTATCAGCAAACGAAATGATACATGGTGTTGAAGATCGCAAGATGGTTGTCCACACCAGTCGGCAAGGCACGTAATGAAATATACCAGGTGTTTGTAAAGTCTCACTACACTTTATATGTAGAACAAATATGAAAAGTTCTTTCTTCCGTTAATAACACAATTCTGCTTGGCGTGCAAAGAATTACTCCAGCAGACGACAGTATTCGCTGCATATTGCTTCAAGATGGATTGTGGAGCACACTTTTTTATGACATCATGTACTTCAATTTTCAAATTTATTCTACGTATAAAGTGTAGTGAGATTTTACAAACACCCGGTATATGTGTGTGTTTTATTATTTTGTTTTCCTTGTTCATCACTAACTTCCCGAAATGTCAAATCTGGACTTCCCCGTATGTAGTGTGTTACTTAGACACTAAAAGATACCTACGCAACAAGACAGCTTATGGATACAACATACAAACTCGTAAGCAATGGAACAATACAACATGGTTCTGGCATAATGTTGTATTATACAAATGTTAGGTTAATTAAATACATATTTATAATAAAACTATAGTAACAACCCACTAACCACATTGACAATTTTAAATCTTAGAACGAAATTTCTTTCTTTCTTTCTTTCTTTCTTTCTTTCTTTCTTTCTTTCTTTCTTTCTAACTAAGTTTGTGTTATACCGACCGCCTTGGCATCCCATTACATTTTCTGGGGGGCAGGTCTATTTAAAAATAGCCCTACCTCACTGGAGATTCGAAAACATGGCCACAGGACTGTCCGGCAATCGTGCTAGGCACTGCGCCACCGCAGCCTCCGTTGGTATCAAATGGAGATGTTTTATACCGACGTGTTTACCCACACGGTGTGACCTGCCCGCCCGTGCCATGGCGTGTGCTATCCTGCAGTAGGAACTGAACCCTTGCCATTCACGAACATTACAGGTGTTTTCAGCTGGCGTTGTGACGATGGGATTACGGACGCAATTCGTAATTCCCAGGCTTGTCCATGGTACATAATTTTCCAACCATCCCATCCGATGGTAAGTTATGTCTGTCCTATCCCATCCCATGGGATCTTTCCCATGGGATTAACATTCCCATGGCCAAGCCTGGTAATTCCCACACACCACGTTAGAAACACAGCTGCGGGAGATTCGGAAGCAGACCGCCTTACAATGGTTTTCATACCATGGTATGAGAGCCGGTCGTTTAGAAAGCAATGGCAAACTACTGAAATTAAACTTGTTTAGAAATCACAAACAGCTAATAGATGCGAGGATTGACTGCGACGTCCTGTAAAAGATATGTGATTATCCATTTCCGCTATGCATAGGAGACCCCACAGATAAATACTGAAATATTAATAGGACTATATTAATAGACTGATTGATCGATTGATTGACGAACTAAAATCGATGTCACTGCACTCCGCGACACACCCACCTAAGCTCTGTTTTCTAACGCGTTTCCATATCATTGATACAAGTTTAAATTATTCCGTGTGTCAGTTTGTTCTCCAATAGATCCCTTACCGTTGGAGCGCTGATGTTTTGTTTGTCCATGATGGTAAGATAGTTGCATATCCTTTACAGGACGTAGCAATCAACCCTTGCGCATTTTTTTGACTGATTTCTGAACGACCGACGCTCATACCGTTGTATGAAAACCAGCGCAAGACGGTCAAATGTCACCTGTCATGTCGAGTGGGTTCCCAGCTGACTGATTAGACCAACGCTATTTATGTGGATTAAAAAAACACATAAGGAAGCAGATACACGCATCTATATTTTCGAAAGAAGAAGTATTAGATACATCATATTGGCCCCAATTACAAACAAGTCGATACACTCGAAAGTTGAACGGGGCCATTCGTCTCAAGCAAAGCAAGCAAGCAACATGGACAGTCTAGTTACGTTGTTGGTTACATTATTCTGTCTAGTGACTGTAACGTTATCTTTACTTCCTTTATTGATAATGTTGCTTGTTCTTTGGATTCTCTCTCTCTCTCTCTCTCTCTCTCTCTCTCTCTCTCTCTCTCTCTCTCTCTCTCTCTCTCTCTCTCTCTCTCTCTCTCTCTCTCCCCCCCCCCCCCAGTGTAAATGTAACATTCATTAGATAATTGGTGTTCGACAGATTAGTGATTGGTAGGGCCGAAAGTAAGACGGGCCTGTGTGCCCAATTTGTAACCCTAAATAAAATAAAGCTCGTTTGATCGTTCGATCGTTCCTTCATTCTTTCGATGATATTTTTATTGATGACTTCGTCATACTGAAAAACAGTCCACTCATAATGTATCTTCTTTACTCTTGCCATGTTTACCACGTCTGTGCGAATAATTAGAGTCAGTTGAGAAGCAATCTTTCATAATTTGCCTTTTCTATTCTTGTGATGTTTACTATTTCTTTGCGAATGTTTAGAGTCAGTTGTTAATACTTACTATTCCCTAACTCGGCCACTGTATCTTCAATCTTTAAAATCTGCTGACTTGTTTATTTATTTGATTGTCTAAAATAGACGGCGACATATGCACAGAGCCGACGCTGTGACTTAGGGTTAATGAGACGCGCAGTTTCATAATTCCTCGACATAACGAGACGAGGGTTCGAAATCAGCTGCGGGCGATTTAGAAGCAGACCGCAGTTCAGAAAGCAATGGCAAACTGTTGAATTAACATTGCCTAGCGAACCACAAATAGCTAATAAATGTTGGGGTTGCTTGCAACGTCCTGTAAAGGACATACAACTAACTTATCCATCACCAGACGTGGAAATGTGGTAGAGCTGATAGTTTCCGTAACGCACTGATTGTGAACACGTGTAAGTTGTTCCCACATCCCTAATACTTCCGATGCCTGAGATCCTTATGTCTGGTCAATTTCGGTGCTAACTTGCTGCAGGCATTAAGTATAGGTCTCATAATGTATGTCCACTGGAATCCGTGGCTAGAAAGCTTGACTGCCGGCCCGATGGTCATGTGATCGAATCTCCATAGAGACGGATTAAACAAAAACGTTACCAGGGCTTCCTGGCCGATCCAGCATAAAGAAGGTACCAGGAAACGTCATGGGAGGTGAAGAAGACATCGCTGATTTGTGCCGATTGGTCTATACAATCACGGGGCTTGCATTCTATATCCAATAGGACTCTATGCGAGTAAAAGGGTCCATTAATTCTGGTTATTGCAAGTGTGTCCATGGGTTATGGACGCAAGTCAGGAAGGCAAGGCTATCTGCAAAGCTGCGATAATCTACTTCATCACAGCTCAACGATGTCAATTTGTGATGCTGTATTTCGTCTTCTTAATTATCTAATCCAGTAGTTCTCAACCGGTGGGGGATTCCTCCCCAGGGAGGGGGGGGGGGGTTTAGGGTTTCCGGGGGGGGGGGGGTTAAGATTATTTCAAGATCGCGTTAATACAAGAACCGATTACTTGATATTGTTTTTCCTTTCATACTTTATGGTTCTGTACGTCTCACCTTTCTAAAATTCATGTTATAAAATAAGTAGACCCACAAATCAAGTTTTATGTGAACGTCTAGACTTGTGTTAGTACGTGCTATTAAATTTAGCGTCCATTATTACGTATACTGTGTAGGAGCGGGGGGGGATCTTTAGGTAGCAAATATGAAAAGGGGGGGGGGATGACGTTCTGAAAATATCGTGAAGGAGGGCACGGGCCAAATTGTTAGGTAGGAAATACGAAAGGGGGGGGGGGTGACGTTATGAAAATACGGCGAAGGGGGTACGGGCCAAATAAGGTTGAGAACCACTGATCTAATCCATTGTGGCATGATGTCTTCAGACGTTCGCATCCCCAGTCATTTACATTTCTCAATACTCAGTAGTTAACCACGTAAGCCGTCGTGATACCCTAACTAAAAATAGAATCGTACATTCTAGATCGAGAGAGGGTAGATGAATGGTGGGGTCTCAATTTGATTGGGTAACCCTTGGGCTGGTAACGCTCCTTAATACATAATTAGCCCGCCAGTCGAAGCCTTGATTCCATCCCGTAAGGACATGTTCAAGATGCAGTGGTAAAATTTGCCCAAAAGCATTCTTTGGGAGGTGGTCATCTGCACTCCAGGTACCTAAATCATTTAATATGTTATGTGTAAACCTGATGAAGTGAGAGAGAGACGAATGGCCGAGTATTTTCTTGAGAAAATGTAAAAAGAAGACAGGACTTCGTACAGTGACTCTAAAACTGCCGCTCAAAACCTGTCATGTCTACCGCAGTGAAACATTCTTACCATGTCTATTGTCTGTCTGATTTGATGATTTGCTTATGCTTATGACTGTAAACCACGCTCAATGCATATGGCAAAACCTTTGTGCGCTCTGAACATTCGTGGAGTGCCTATCATGACCATTCTTAACCAAACTGTACATCGCTCTTGAGAGTTACCTTTGGCAGTTATGTTTCAGAATGTGTGATGCTATATACTGCATGTAATTTCTCCCTTATAATGGCTGAGAATGTTTGAGTGAATGAGATGATAATTATATAATTAACTTCTCATATTTGTAAAAGTAAAGACACTTATCAAATCCATGTTTGCAGGACTGCATTGCACTGTGGAAAATAACCTACAGTGTTTGTCAGCTGAATACATGGGAAGGCTCATGCTATTTGTCAGGGAAAATTCATGTTTTCTTTCATTATGTGTATTCCACATGTGAAAGCATTTCTAGTGCATGATTTCTGCCATACAATGCCTACATCTTGGTGCTTAATCACACTGTCTGTTCTCATGGTACACCGGTCCCTGTGATCTACTCATTGTGAGAATTTACAAGATAATTGTGTGAAGCTGCCTCTGATTAGGAGTATGTGCCTATGACTTCACGGTTTTGGGGATGAACCTGGAGAAAGGATATCACCCCAAACCCCCAAATAAAATTGCACTTCATCATCAGTGAGAGGCGGGTGTTCGAATATCACACTCCCTTTCCCCTCCCATTCCTCTCTGAATCTGTGATAGTACTGTATAACTGTGACAATGGTTCAATAGATGTAAAACACATGTTGTGCCTTTGTTTATTAACAGAGAATGAGAGAGATGGAGGAGGCCCTTTTCAATTACCAGGACAACTCCAGGGGAAGTCCTGAGCTCTAGTCTTCAACTCCAGCTGAAAAGTCAGACTCCAAAAAGACCAAAATGAACAACAGGTTGCAAATGGTCAGCCTGAATCCACTAATTCTGGCCTATACAGATGGCACTGAAGAAAAGTCTTGATTAAAAGCCTAAAACAGGGATACTCTCCAATTTTGTAAAAGCCCAGGCTATATCTTCAAGATAAATTCAAGAAGAAACCTTAAGAGGAGAGATTACCTGGTCTTCAGCATGTCACTACTGGCTAAGAGTGGACATTAAAGGTGCACTTGGAGCTGACCCTATCACAGCTTAATATTAATATTGGCTGAAAGCTAAAGGAGCAGAAGTTAATACATAGAGCAAATTTCCCAAAATGGATTAGTGATAAGTCGGTGTGGTGATTCAATTACATCAGAACCTGTTGTGGGAGATAGACTGGCAGAGAAGAATGATGGGACATCATAGTTTTTAGATCTTCCTCTGCTGGAAAAGTAAAACTAATCCCAAATTATCAACTTTGCGAACAGTCTACTCACCCTTCGGAAGGACATGTTTGTCACTTGCTTCGGCCTAGTCAAAGTGGGGAATGGCCGAACTGAAAAACATTATGGGGAAAGCTGAAACCTGAGACATTCCCAACACCTTCATGGTGCTAAAAGATGGTACACGGATCAGTATAGCAGTGTCTCCCTATACTTGTGCCCGGCTATAGGTTTATCATGTGTTTTCCTCATTTGACGGTTGGAAAAGTGATAGCATGATTAAAGTGTTGTGGTGTAGAATAACCTATGGTGTAGAGAAGTGAAGGAGGAGGGTGTATTTAGATTGATGTTTCTGTGGGGATATTGAGTGAGGTGTTTGGGTTTTCATAGATAATGTCACTATAATTTGCATATAAACATATTTGAGATGTAAATTGTTGGCAGAATATGAAGCCTGAGTCTTCACTTGACCTCATCAAACATTAATAAATGATTAGTAGTAAGAAAACAGTTTTTGAGGTACATGTCTCTGTGAATGTCTTGTACATTGTTGAGAAAGAAATGTCCAACTGGTGTCAAGCATCTTCATGGTGACTGTTACTCTACTGTTGCTGTTGGTTACAGAGATTGTGAATGTTCGTCCAACTGTTGTCAAGATCTTCTCATGTTGTCTTGTTCAACCAGTGTAAAATACAGTTGTTGTTGTTGTTAGGTTCACTACAATGGTACAATTGTCAATGTGATCATTTGTCCAAGTGTCTTGTGTCACTTGAAATAAGTAATGAGATCAAAAATGAGGTTGGCGACCAGAGCACAGTCAGCTGGAAGATGAGAGAACTGCTTTCATTGGTTACTGTGGCTAACTGCCAAGATCTATATATATATATATGGCCTAGAAGAGAAATCATCTATAAATAATTCTGTGTAGAACTTAACTTAGGTCTAATTTCTCACAGTGGGGGTACTCGGTGAGCCAAAATTCTGAATGGTTTCTCTACAAGGGTTATGCGAGAATGACTATCAATACCTCTAGACGACACTTGCTGTTACTAACCTGTATCTTTTATAGAGAGATATACTTTATAGAACTTCACTCATTGGAACTTCTGTAATTCTCTATAAACCCACAAAAAAAACCCCCATGTTGGAGGCTCGTATCCGCGATTGAACCCCGGGAACACCCCTAAAGGTGCTCACATGTTGGAGGCTCATATTCGCGATTGAACCCCGGGAACACCCCTAAAGGTGATCACATGTTGTGGACCCGTATCCGCGACTGGACCCCGGGAATAACCTGCTAAAGGGGATCACATATTGTGGACTAATATAGGCAATTAGAACTCTGGGAACACCCCTCAAGGTAATCACATATTGAGTGCTCTATGCACTAATTGAACCCTGGGAATACCTTTTATGGGATTCACATAACGAGGTCTGGCGACTCGGGATGTAAACTATGGGTATACCTTGTCTGGGACTCCTGTGGAGGATATCTATGTTTGTATTAGAATCAGGGAGTAACCTCTCGCAAAATTAAACCTATTGCTTAGAGTTTTATGATGTGGTTAATGGATCTCGTCACATAAATGTGGACAAAAGGTCCAGATGTTTAAACCCACAAGTAAATCTCGGGTGGTGGTTGTTTCATCAATGGTGGTAATATTGCATGTATCACTGTTCACAAATGTCACATTGTACAATGTAGTTGAACAAAAATGTTAATTATCTTATGGGTCAACATGTTTGCTATACCCATGATAATGTTGTGTTTCAAGATGGGCTGATGTAATGGACTGTCAATAATGTTGTGTAATTTTGTGCATACTGTGTTCACTATGAGTATCAAAGGTACCTGAGAACCAGAAGACACAAATTATTTTTAAATAACATGGACAGCTAATTTCAGGATAAATTTGATTTTTCTTGAGATAAATTAAGACACTTTATCCAGGGAATTAATAGGGGGCCTACTCCATTTTCTAACTTATTGGCTAGCATGGGAGAAAGGGGAATTAGTGTATTTACATTTCAATATCACTGCATCACATCATATAATGGGTACTTAATTCCTCAGTCCCCATAACATGTTGGCAACACTGAGAGCAGAGAGTGTGAACCCTGATGGAAAATTTGGGCAACCATTAAGACACCTCACTAACAATCTCTCTCAGTATAGTCAGTATTCGTACCGGCTAATGTCCAGTGTCGATTCGACGTTGAGTTTATTCTTCAGTTGTGTAATCTTGTCGGTAGCCCTGATCAAGCTGCTGAGAAAGTAAGCACGATTGAATCTCCAGGAGAAACATCCTTATCAACTCAGTCACTTGCCATTCCTGAAGTAGTGGTATTATTAAGCGTACTTGATACGTAATGGACGAGATGAAGGGAAGATTCTACCTGATGTCATGGTCAGTCACTCATGACCCGACCACAGTCTGGTGTCTATAAGACATTAGTCTATTGTTCGATGGTGTGATCTCTGGTGTACTAGGATCCAAGTCACTAGGAGTGAACTCATTGAATCTCCAGGAAGGCCATCAAAATAACTGGACCCCTAGCCATTCATATGGAAGTGGAAAGCGTACGCAAAGTTATGTGTCCAGGAAACGATGGATAAACAACCTGATGTCATTGGCGTATCATACGACTAGGAGCATAACGTGGACAACCTGAAAAATTTCATGAAGAGATAAAACAGGATCCGTCTCCGACGTCTGCCGTCAATTCATCCTCAGTTGAGAAAGCATTTCTGCCTGAAATGGTGGAGATTAAAGGACGGACAAAGTTGAGTACAGCTGATGTCATTCCCCTTTTTCATTCTCAATTGGGAAGACCTTTCTGCCGGAAGAAGGTGGGAATGTAAATAAGGATTACTGTCTCCAAACAGTTAACTCTTATATGGTAGAGCTCACTGCAATTCCAGCAGTGACACTCTATACACAATGTCTGCGAAAGTGGACTAACGAAAGATCACTGTTCTCAAACAGCTGACTCCTTTCAAGATAAAGATCTCTGCAGGTTCAGCAGTCGACTCTTTATATAATAAGAACCATGCATTCCGCAGTGGAATCTTATATTATTACTGATCTGCGAGATGTCTTCACAAGACCTGGCCAGTCCTATCCTCAAAGTCAGTAAAATTGCTTCCAAAATTCCAGTCAATATTGGGATCTATGAAGCTATACCCACATAATCACACCCCTTCAAAGGTAGCTGTGATAATGACGGACTTCTCTATGGCTGAGAAGAAACGCCTTATTCGCCAAAAAGTAAACGTTTGCTCATGTGGGAGAGAAAGAACGGATACTTTCCCAGCCACTCAAAAGCATTTAGCTCAAGCATGGCTGAAGAAAACAAGTTGGAAATTCCACCTGGGATTCTAGCTTAGTGGATGTTAGTATAACTACATCTACAAATCAGTTGCTACGTTAGAAACAGCTTACACATGATGGACGCTGAGTGGCCAATCCACGGACAAGTCTGAAATGAGATTGTTCACTATTGTAACTATCTAGCAACTAAGGAGAGAAAATGCTGTCACTTCTCACAACAAAACAAAATAGAGGCCTAACGGAATGAGGAAATCTCAACCAATAAGTGCACCTCTAAATCTATGGTAAGACTACAGAAATTTTTTTTTTTTTTTTTTTTTTTCCCGCGTTTCCATCCTGTTTCAGGATATTGCGGTCAACACCAGCATCTTTCAGCTGTATGTTGATTCCTAGGCTAGATTACGCTCATCAGCACGCCACGACTTTCTGAGCGACCGGCTCCATACTCTCATAAGTCACTTTTGCGATTCGAACCACTGCTAATTCTCGTCGCGTCACGTGACGAGAGTATTCGGGGTTAGCGGAGAAAGCTGCTAACTCCTCGGCCACGGAGCCGGCAGAGACTACAGAAATAAGTCAAGGAAATATAATGGGAAATTGCTACTATCTGCAAACACAAGAGGCTTATTGGAAAGGTAGACCCTGTGTCCAACGCTAACCAAATCTGCACTAGTAGATTTTAGTCTTAAGTTCTGCAGCGGCTGCTATACAGTTCACCCGGAAGTGATTGTTTTTGCTCCGGTGATGATCAAAAATTGTAACCCAGTTCCAAATGCCAAGATTACTGTTGGAGAAAGTGTTCAGTTAAATACACTCTCACAGGATTATCATTCTCCAGAGGCGAGAGGAAGAATGAAGTTCTGATAAAGACATGAGTGAGAGACATATGGAATTATATCACTCTCATCAGACATATAGAAGTTGGCTTAATTGCAAAGCATTAACTTCTCATAATGAATCTCAATGGTACTCATGCTTTGAAAGTGTGTGACTCTGAGAGATCATTCATCATAGACAGGAAAAATAGCATGGAGATTGACTGTGGAGCATTGTCAGAAGTGAGTTGGAGAGCAGTTCACTGATAAGTGTGGTCATAACTCTTCATACTTCCAGTGACTAAATGGAACTTCATGCAGGACTAACTTCATGGTCTTTGCAGATGCCACCAAATTCATGACTGATGAATATTGGAGCAGATTTTCAGGGAAAGAATCAATTGGTTCCATATGCACAGCTCTTGTTGGAGTAATGGGAGATGAGTAAATGATGACACCACTTATAGGATCTGGGAACTGTGAACGCCTGACCTATCAGTCATTGTATCCATGACAGTTTAATGGGGAGGCTATGTGGCATGATGTCTTCAGACGTTCGCATCCCCAGTCATTTACATTTCTCAATACTCAGTAGTTAACCACGTAAGCCGTCGTGATACCCTAACTAAAAATAGAATCGTACATTCTAGATCGAGAGAGGGTAGATGAATGGTGGGGTCTCAATTTGATTGGGTAACCCTTGGGCTGGTAACGCTCCTTAATACATAATTAGCCCGCCAGTCGAAGCCTTGATTCCATCCCGTAAGGACATGTTCAAGATGCAGTGGTAAAATTTGCCCAAAAGCATTCTTTGGGAGGTGGTCATCTGCACTCCAGGTACCTAAATCATTTAATATGTTATGTGTAAACCTGATGAAGTGAGAGAGAGACGAATGGCCGAGTATTTTCTTGAGAAAATGTAAAAAGAAGACAGGACTTCGTACAGTGACTCTAAAACTGCCGCTCAAAACCTGTCATGTCTACCGCAGTGAAACATTCTTACCATGTCTATTGTCTGTCTGATTTGATGATTTGCTTATGCTTATGACTGTAAACCACGCTCAATGCATATGGCAAAACCTTTGTGCGCTCTGAACATTCGTGGAGTGCCTATCATGACCATTCTTAACCAAACTGTACATCGCTCTTGAGAGTTACCTTTGGCAGTTATGTTTCAGAATGTGTGATGCTATATACTGCATGTAATTTCTCCCTTATAATGGCTGAGAATGTTTGAGTGAATGAGATGGTAATTATATAATTAACTTCTCATATTTGTAAAAGTAAAGACACTTATCAAATCCATGTTTGCAGGACTGCATTGCACTGTGGAAAATAACCTACAGTGTTTGTCAGCTGAATACATGGGAAGGCTCATGCTATTTGTCAGGGAAAATTCATGTTTTCTTTCATTATGTGTATTCCACATGTGAAAGCATTTCTAGTGCATGATTTCTGCCATACAATGCCTACATCTTGGTGCTTAATCACACTGTCTGTTCTCATGGTACACCGGTCCCTGTGATCTACTCATTGTGAGAATTTACAAGATAATTGTGTGAAGCTGCCTCTGATTAGGAGTATGTGCCTATGACTTCACGGTTTTGGGGATGAACCTGGAGAAAGGATATCACCCCAAACCCCCAAATAAAATTGCACTTCATCATCAGTGAGAGGCGGGTGTTCGAATATCACACTCCCTTTCCCCTCCCATTCCTCTCTGAATCTGTGATAGTACTGTATAACTGTGACAATGGTTCAATAGATGTAAAACACATGTTGTGACTTTGTTTATTAACAGAGAATGAGAGAGATGGAGGAGGCCCTTTTCAATTACCAGGACAACTCCAGGGGAAGTCCTGAGCTCTAGTCTTCAACTCCAGCTGAAAAGTCAGACTCCAAAAAGACCAAAATGAACAACAGGTTGCAAATGGTCAGCCTGAATCCACTAATTCTGGCCTATACAGATGGCACTGAAGAAAAGTCTTGATTAAAAGCCTAAAACAGGGATACTCTCCAATTTTGTAAAAGCCCAGGCTATATCTTCAAGATAAATTCAAGAAGAAACCTTAAGAGGAGAGATTACCTGGTCTTCAGCATGTCACTACTGGCTAAGAGTGGACATTAAAGGTGCACTTGGAGCTGACCCTATCACAGCTTAATATTAATATTGGCTGAAAGCTAAAGGAGCAGAAGTTAATACATAGAGCAAATTTCCCAAAATGGATTAGTGATAAGTCGGTGTGGTGATTCAATTACATCAGAACCTGTTGTGGGAGATAGACTGGCAGAGAAGAATGATGGGACATCATAGTTTTTAGATCTTCCTCTGCTGGAAAAGTAAAACTAATCCCAAATTATCAACTTTGCGAACAGTCTACTCACCCTTCGGAAGGACATGTTTGTCACTTGCTTCGGCCTAGTCAAAGTGGGGAATGGCCGAACTGAAAAACATTATGGGGAAAGCTGAAACCTGAGACATTCCCAACACCTTCATGGTGCTAAAAGATGGTACACGGATCAGTATAGCAGTGTCTCCCTATACTTGTGCCCGGCTATAGGTTTATCATGTGTTTTCCTCATTTGACGGTTGGAAAAGTGATAGCATGATTAAAGTGTTGTGGTGTAGAATAACCTATGGTGTAGAGAAGTGAAGGAGGAGGGTGTATTTAGATTGATGTTTCTGTGGGGATATTGAGTGAGGTGTTTGGGTTTTCATAGATAATGTCACTATAATTTGCATATAAACATATTTGAGATGTAAATTGTTGGCAGAATATGAAGCCTGAGTCTTCACTTGACCTCATCAAACATTAATAAATGATTAGTAGTAAGAAAACAGTTTTTGAGGTACATGTCTCTGTGAATGTCTTGTACATTGTTGAGAAAGAAATGTCCAACTGGTGTCAAGCATCTTCATGGTGACTGTTACTCTACTGTTGCTGTTGGTTACAGAGATTGTGAATGTTCGTCCAACTGTTGTCAAGATCTTCTCATGTTGTCTTGTTCAACCAGTGTAAAATACAGTTGTTGTTGTTGTTAGGTTCACTACAATGATACAATTGTCAATGTGATCATTTGTCCAAGTGTCTTGTGTCACTTGAAATAAGTAATGAGATCAAAAATGAGGTTGGCGACCAGAGCACAGTCAGCTGGAAGATGAGAGAACTGCTTTCATTGGTTACTGTGGCTAACTGCCAAGATCTCTATATATATATATGGCCTAGAAGAGAAATCATCTATAAATAATTCTGTGTAGAACTTAACTTAGGTCTAATTTCTCACAGTGGGGGTACTCGGTGAGCCAAAATTATGAATGGTTTCTCTACAAGGGTTATGCGAGAATGACTATCAATACCTCTAGACGACACTTGCTGTTACTAACCTGTATCTTTTATAGAGAGATATACTTTATAGAACTTCACTCATTGGAACTTCTGTAATTCTCTATAAACCCACAAAAAAACCTCACATCCATGTTAAAGACAATTTCAGTGTTCGAAAGTTATACAGTTGAATAATATAATGATTAACAAATTAATTAAACAAATTTGACAAACTTTACCATTCGCTCACATGGGTGTCACCCCACCCTCTTCCCCAGCCTGTGGTCTCCTATGGTGTTGATGTGGCAATCGGTGGGCTTGAGGCGTTATTAACCTTAAGCCTCTTGACCCCCTTAACCACATTTCCGGTCCAACCGCTTTGTTGGATTCATTCACGCGGATTTAATGAAAAACGTGTCCAGTTCACAACAAGATACAATTGAGTAAATTTTATATTTATATTTTCATATGGTGTTTGTCGTGTAGCTGTATCGGGATCGGCTTGTTGTTTCTGTTCCGATGAAGGCTTTGGCCGCAACGTCCATTTTGTCACTTGTGGTCGTGTTCTTGTAAGTTCTGATCTACTTCTCGTTTGTTTTGATGATTCATACATCATACAGGGGGGTACGGGGTGTCAGGCATTGGTAGCACCTTTGGTAAGGATGACTCTCATGTCCTTTCAGGACCCATCCCCCACTGGTCCAAGTCTGACACCCAGATCACGCCTGTGGCTCCTAGTAGCTGTCAGCATGCGACAGCGGCCACCCCCCCCCCCCCCCGGGCAACAGCTGTGAGAGGCTGGCTAAACCAGGCATGGGTATCCCATTTGGTGTCAAACCAAGAGGTAAACTAGGGTATGCCTACCCAGCATGTGAAGACAGGATTCGGCAGACTGCGCGGAAGAAATCATTCCTGATTCAACGGGCAAGACGGCGTTTACCTGCAAAGCGTTGTGGAACGTAATGAGCAAGGCAAGGCACGTAGAGCGCCCTGGTCATCCACTGCACCTGTATTCGTCTCCAGTTGTCTCGACTTGTCTTGCCACTGGACTCAGATGGACTCAGGCGAGAGAGTGAGGTCGACGAATTGCGCAACTCTTCCTCACTTTAATCCAAGTCATCGCGCAAGTCATTCTTCATCCAACATCATACAAGGAGACGTTATATTTAATAACATCTGAATACACAAACCATTACTACTGATATCGAATAAATATTTCATGTTTACGCAACCAGAAGCTTTGTGTTTGTAACTGAAAGATATAGTTAACATTCTTGTCAAACCCCCCATTGAGAACATTGTTTACTACATGTGTAAAATAACTGTAAACTATTTACGACTCAGGTGAAGAACATAGTTTTGTATATTTGTACAGCTAGAAGTATTTTTTACAGAACATTCAAAAGAATAAATGTCATATTTTAACACAATTAACACGCTGTGATGCTTTAAAAATGTTACACGTGTACACAAGATGAAATTTAGGATTGAGGAAAACAATACGTTTCACGTGGCATCAACATGGTACACGAAAATGAGAATTCATAGTTAACAAAATATTATATATACTATGATAACATAATAACTGAAAATGACAAGTAATAGTTAACAAATAATATATCAACATGATAACTGACAATGACAATGACAAGTAATAGTTAACAAAAAATAATTTATCACCAAGTCAATTTCACGATGATACTGTTAACAAAGTTACAGTATAATCTCAAACATATTACATCCAGCCATACTATGTCTTATATTTCATGCTCTTCTTAATATATATATATATATATATCTGGACGTACTCTTTGCTTTTTGTTTTTACATATAATACTTTAGGTACATACTGCAGAAACCACAAATCATAAACTGAAGTAAGTAGATAAATCCCTCAATGTGAAATATACAAGACACATATTCACACAGTATTTCAATTTGAAGGATTTATGTTATTAATTCAAGCTTTATGATTTCTGAAGTATGTACCGTACCTGACGAGATGCAGCGACATATGCCAGGCCATAAATCATGCAATCTACTATTTGTGTCTTCGTTATTCAAATTCACTACGATAAAACATTGTTTTGAAAGCAACAATATTCTGCCATTATGGTAAAGCTTTCCAATGTCCACTAACTCAGACACTATCAGGACTCCTGACTCCGTTAAAACAATAAAGCGACCGAGCTCCCAAAGTAATCGCTTTGAAGGGCATTCTAAAGTATTTCCCCCCCCCCCCCCCCCCCCACCTTTCTGTCCTTTATTCCCCAACCAAAACATAGATTATAACTGAAGCCAGGGCCACCCTATCCTTTGCTGTCTACTGTATGTCCTCTCATTTCGTCCAGATATGGCTCATCTCTTTCTTCACGTCTTTTCTCTGCGTGTGTGTATTTGTATGACCACATGCCTTTTTACCTGGTGGGGTTCAGATGAAAGAGTTTATCCAGCTATACCATGAATGTGTTTGCCGTATCATATGTTAGCGGCCTTTTCGACACACTCTGAAGGCTATTTGAACAATACATACTATTTAGACTCGCACATAATCTTATATATAAATTAGGATGTGCGTATCTCTGTATGTATTTATGTATCTCTGTATGTATGTATGTATGTCCTTTATGCGCTCGCGAACGGCCCATCCGATTGAGATGAAATTTTCTACACGCCTTCCTTTCATTCCAGAGATGCCAACTGTCGTAGTTTTTTTTTCTTCTTCTTCCTCCTCCCTCCTCCCTCCTCCCCCTCCCAAAATACGTACGTCCAGGAAATGGTCTTCTACATAGACACTTCTCTCTGAGGTCCGCGATAACATATTAACCTGGTGGGATGGCAATCAATCATCCTACTACCTCCTCCCTCCTCCTCCCTTCTCCCTCTTCCTCCTCCCTCTTCCTCCCTCCGCCTCCTCCCTCCTCCCACTCTCTACTCCTCCTTCCTCCTCCCTCCTCCTTCTCCTCCCTCTTCCTCCCTCTTCCTGCTCCCTCCGCCTCCTCCCTCCGCCTACTCTCTCCTCCTCCTCCCTCCTCCTCCCTCTCCCTCCTCCTACTCCCTTCTCCTCCTCCTCCTCCTCCTCTCTCCTCCTCCCTCCTTCTCCCTCTTCCTCCTCCCTCCTCCTCCCCCTCCACCTCCACCCTACTCCTCCCTCCTCTTCCTAATCCCTCCACCTCCCTCCTATTCCTCCTCCCTCCTTCTCCCTCCTCCTTCTACCTCTTCCTCCCTCCTCCTTCTCCCTCCACCTCCTCCCTCCTCCTCTCTCCTCCTCCTCCCTCCTCCTCCCTCTCCCTCCTCCCTTCTCATCCTCCCCCACCTACGTTCTCCTCCTCCTTCTCCCTCCTCCTCCCCCTCCTCCTCCTCCTTCACCCTCCTCCCTCCTCCTCCTCCTCCTTCACCATCCTCCCTCCTCCTCCTCCCTCCTCCTCATCCGCCCTCCTCCCTCCTCCTCCCTCCTCATCCCTCTTCCTCCTCCTCCTCCCTCCTCCCTCCTCCTTCTCCCCTTTCCCCCCTCTTTCTCTTAATCCCTCCTCCTCCCTTCTCCTCCCTCCTATTCATCCCTACTCCTCCTCCTCCCTCCTCCTCCTCTCTCCGCCTATCTCTTCCTCCCTCCTCTCTCTTCCTCCTCCCTCCTCTCTCTTCCTCCTCCCTCCTCCTCCCTCTTCCTCCTCCTCCTCCCTCCTCCTTCCTCCTGCTCCCTCCTCCTCCCTTCTCCTCCTCCCCCTCCTACCCCTCCCTCCTCCCCCTCATCCGTCTTCCTCCCTCCTCCTTCTTCCTCCCTCCTCCTCCCCCTCCTCCCCCTCCTCCTCCCTCTCCTCCTCATCCCTCCTCCTCCATTCTCCTCCTGCCTCCTCCTCCTCTCTCTACCTCCTCCCTCCTCCTCCCTTCACATTCCTCCTCCTCCCTCTTCCTCCTCCTCCCTCCTCCTCCTCTATCCTCCTCCCTCCTCCCTCCTCCTCCCTCTACCTCCTCCCTCCTCCTCCCTTCACATTCCTCCTCCTCCCTCTTCCTCCTCCTCCCTCTCATCCTCTTTCCTCCTTCTCCTCCCTCCTCCTTCTCCCTCTTCCTCCTCCCTCTTCCTCCCTCCGCCTCCTCCCTCCTCCCACTCTCTACTCCTCCCTCCTCCTTCTCCTCCCTCCTCCTCCTCCCTCTTCCTCCCTCTTCCTGCTCCCTCCGCCTCCTCCCTCCGCCTACTCTCTCCTCCTCCCTCTCCCTCCTCCTCCTCCTCCTCCTGCGATCTCCTCCTCCCTCCTTCTCCCTCTTCCTCCTCCCTCCTCCTCCCCCTCCTCCTCCACCCTACTCCTCCCTCCTCTTCCTAATCCCTCCTCCTCCCTCCTATTCCTCCTGTCTCCTCCTCCCTCCTCCTCCCTCCTCTTCCCTCCTCCACCTCCCTCTTCCTCCTCCCTCCTCCATTTACCCAAGACAGACAGACATACAGATAGTCGGGAACGGGATCTTATATGACTACTTATATGATTTAAATGAGATGCTCTCCACCATGGGCTGGGCCGGGTCAGACAGACAGACAGACAGACAGATAGATAGACAGACAGACAGACAGACAGTCGGGAACGGGAGCTTATATGACTACTTATATGAATTAAATGAGATGCTCCCCACCAGAGTCTGGGCGAAGCCGGGCCGGGTCAGCTAGTCTTATATATAAATTAGGATGTGCGTATCTCTGTCTGTATGTCTGGCCTTTATTTGTTCGCGAACGGCCCATCCGATTGAGATGAAATTTTCTACACGCCTTCCTTTCAATCCAGCGCTGACAACTGTGATATTTTGTTAGTGTGAAATCGCCTGCTTACTCAGTATTATTTCATTTTTCATTTTTCATCATAATTTCATATATCTCAGGGGACCTAACTCTGTAAAAGTTATTTCAAGGGGCATAACTTTTCTGTATAACTTATAGTCATATTGTGGCATCGTTTTCAAAGATTTATAAACTCTTTGTCCATAGTTATGTACCGGCATATGAGTTATAATAAATAATGATACAATCTGTAAGGCATTTTCAAAGTTTTCATAAAAATGATGCACAATGCATAACATTGTAACTCATCTTTTTTTGCTTAAGAAGTTACTGTAGTCATGCAGGTGATTAGAAAGAGTTTTCATTAAAAATAATGGATGGTGTGTGGTAGAACGTTCTTTTAAGTTACATTTTTTTTTGTTGTATGAATTTAATGAAGCCGGACAGGGTCAGGCAGACAGATAGACAGACAGACAGACAGATAGACAGTCGGGAACAGGAACTTATATGACTACTTATATAAATTAAATGAGATGCTTCACACCAGGAGCTGGGCGATGTCGGGCCGGGTCAGACAGACAGACAGACAGACAGACAGACAGATAGTCGGTAACGGGAACGGGAACTTATATGACTACTTATATGAATTAAATGAGATGCTTCCCACCAGGGACTGGGCGAAGCCGGGCAGGGTCAGCTAGTATAATATAATGTTTGGTTTACACGAGAGAGAATAGTAAATTGGTTGGTTGGTTGTTTGCTTGGTTGATTGGCTGGTTGCGTGATTGGCTGGTTACTTGGTTGATTGCTTGGTTAGTTGCTGGTTGCTTGGCTAATCCTCTGGGTGAGCGAGGTTTAAATCTTAAGTCTGAAGTATTGGCCTGCACTTTGTGTGAGCCCCGAACAGGACTTGCACCTATCAGAATGTGCTTGATGCAGAGACTTTGCCCCGGACACGGTACCCATGCGCCTATCAGAATGAGCTTGACGCAGAGACTTTCCCCCGGACACGGTACCCATGCGCCTATCAGAATGAGCTTGACGAAGAGACTTTCCCCCGGACACGGTACCCATGCGCCTATCAGAATGAGCTTGACGCAGAGACTTTCCCCCGGACACGGTACCCATGCGTCTACCAGAATGAGCTTGACGCAGAGACTTTCCCCCGGACACGGTACCCATGCGCCTATCAGAATGAGCTTGACGCAGAGACTTTCCCCCGGACACGGTACCCATGCGCCTATCAGAAAGCTTGACGAAGAGACTTTCCCCCGGACACGGTACCCATGCGCCTATCAGAATGAGCTTGACGAAGAGACTTTCCCCCGGACACGGTACCCATGCGCCTATCAGAATGAGTTTGACGAAGAGACTTTCCCCCGGACACGGTACCCATGCGCCTATCAGAATGAGCTTGACGAAGAGACTTTCCCCCGGACACGGTACCCATGCGTCTATCAGAATGAGCTTGATGCAGAGACTTTCCCCCGGACACGGTACTCATGCGCCTATCAGAATGAGCTTGACGAAGAGACTTTCCCCCGGACACGGTACCCATGCGTCTATCAGAATGAGCTTGATGCAGAGACTTTCCCCCGGACACGGTACCCATGCGCCTATCAGAATTAGCTTGATGCAGAGACTTTCCCCCGGACGCGATAACCATGCGTCTATCAGAATGAGCTTGATGCAGAGGCTTTCCCCCGGATACGGTACCCATACGCTTATTAGAATGAGCTTGAGGCAGAGACGTTCCCCAGGACACAGTACCCATGCGCCTATCAGAATGAGCTTGATGCAGAGACTTTCCCCCGGATACGGTACCAATACCTATCCGAATGAGCTTGATGATGAGACTTTCCCCCGGACACGGCACCCATGCGCCTATCAGAATGAGCTTGATGCAGAAACTTTCCCCCGGACACGGTACCCATGCGTCTATCAGAATGAGCTTGATGCAGAGGCTTTCCCCCGGACACGGTAGCCATGCGCCTATCAGAATGAGCTTGAGGCAGAGACTTTCCCCCGGACACGGTACCCATGCGTCTATCAGAATGAGCTTGATGCAGAAACTTTCCCCCGGACTCGGTACCCATGCGTCTATCAGAATGAGCTTGAGGCAGAGACTTTCCCCCGGACACGGTACCCATGCGCCTATCAGAATGAGCTTGAGGCAGAGACTTTCCCCCGGACACGGTACCCATGCGTCTATCAGAATGAGCTTGATGCAGAGACTTTCCCCCCGACACGGCACCCATGCCTATCAGAATGAGCTTGATGCAGAGACTTTCCCCCGGACACGGTACCCATGCGTCTATCAGAATGAGCTTGAGGCAGAGACTTTCCCCCGGACACGGTACCCATGCGTCTATCAGAATGAGCTTGATGCAGAGACTTTCCCCCGGACACGGTACCCATGCGCCTATCAGAATGAGCTTGAGGCAGAGACTTTCCCCCGGACACGGTACCCATGCGTCTATCAGAATGAGCTTGATGCAGAGACTTTCCCCCGGACACGGTACCCATGCGCCTATCAGAATGAGCTTGAGGCAGAGACTTTCCCCCAGACACGGCACCCATGCGCCTACCAGAACGAGCTTGATGCAGAGACTTTCCCTCAGACACGGTACCCACATACTATTTCAACGAGGACTGTGTTGTGGAGTTCTCCGTCCCCTCTCCAAGCTCATAATTCAGCGGGGCCGGTACTGGGACTTTGCATCTGCGGAGAGGCATGTTAGGATGAAACCAGGTCATGATTCTACACAAGACACACCAACCGGCAAGGATTAGACCTAAGTCTATAATGTTTACTCCACGGTGGTATGCATTTCATTGTCCGCAGACTTGAAAGAACGTTCAGAGGGAAATCAATTTAAATCCCTAGGGACAATAACGAGTGGGCTTCAAATGAAAATCTCAAAAGTGTGATAGAAATCGCAATAACCATACAATTGTCTTGTAACCTGTTAATATTCTTGTTAAGGATGTGAAGAAAGTTAATACGTGACATTACGGTGCAGACAAATACGGTGACGTAAAGGACAGTTATAACATGGCCGCCCCTCTTTTGACATGTACCAAAGAGGAGCAGCGTTCTGCTGTCCGTTTTTGTGATCAATGAAGGGGTGAAGCCTATAGACATTCAGCAGCGAATAATTGTCTAGTATGGCGATGCATGCCTGTCAGTCCAGCAAGTGTATGGGTGGAGTAGGAATTTTCAAAACGGCGTGACTTCTGTGACAGACTGTTCACGACCGGGTGAGGCACACAGTGTAGTGACTCCAGATAATTTTTTTTTCTACAGGAATCTAAGCACTTTATCGGAGGAATTGAAATGAACACAGTTGTGACTACATAGAGCAATGATACATTTGTTCTTTACTGTTATTTTCAGAATATATTTACCCCCCCCCCCCCCCCAAAAAAAAAAAAAAAAAAAAAAAAAAAAAACAACAACAACAACAACAACAACGCATTCAAGGTTTTCATTTGAAGCCTCTTTGTATAACATCAGATGGAAGATGTACACCAGAGATTAAGAGCAGAAAACAGGAAGCAAAAGCTGCATTTCTGTAAATGAAAAGTATCTTAGTAATAAGTCATTAAACTACTGAACGTAAAATTTGCCTAGTACATCAACAGTAGCTGAAAAATGCTGATGTTGACTGCAATGTCCTGCAAGGGATATGCAACATAAAAAAATAAGTCACTATCATTGAATGTAAGAAAGAAAGGGAGGGCTGAAATGCGAAAAAGAACCGGTTTTGATTTTTGGGAATGAATCTTGGAGCGCAAATGTACATATTAGGAAAAACTTAAAAGCAACACAGATATGTTTCCTGAGACGAACGTTGCGTATCCCTTGGACTGCCAGAGTAACTAACAACGATTACATGAAAGGGGTTGATAAAACTAGAACATTATATACAGCAATAAGAACACGAGAAATGGCTTTCTTTGGTCACGTGAAAAGAAGAAAGGCATCGGAGAACATCGTGACAATTGGACATATCAATGAGAAAAGAGGCAGAAGCAGACAAAGAGAAATGATACTGGATGGATTAGGACGGTGGCAAGGCGGAATACCATCGAAAGAGTTGGTCCAAACGCCAAAGACCGGGATCTGTGGAAAGACACAGCTCCTACGCCAGTGGTTCTTAACCAGTGGGGAATCTCCCCCCCCCCCAGGGGGGAATTTTAGTGTTTCCAGGAAGGGGGGGGGGAAAATAAGATTATTTCTAGATTGCGTTTATACAAGAACCGATTACCTGATATTGTATCTCCCTTCATACTTTACGGTTCTGTACGTGTCACCCTTCTTAAATTTATTTTATAACGTAAGTAGATATGCAAATCACGTTTTATGTAGATGTCTAGACGTGTTTTAATATGTGCTATTAAATTTAGCTTCAATTATTACGTATACTGTGTAGGGGCAGGAGGAATTTTTAGGGAGGAAATACGAAAGGGGGGAATAACGTTCTAAAAATATGGTGAGGGGGGGGGGAAATGACGCCCTAAAAATATGGTGAAGGGGGGCAAGGACCAAAAAAGGTTGAGAACCACTGTCCTACGCCAACTGGTAGACACATGATTTGTTTTAATGCGAACATCTCTGTGGAAACTAACCGCCAGCTTAAGAAGGAAAACAAGGAAAAAACCTGCAAATTAAAAGACAGTAACCACAGATCCCCGTGTCGTACCAGAAGAAGACACGCACAAATATTTAAATGCATTATTACATTTAGTGAATTTAAAGACATAAACTACAAACAAATTGTTGCACGATTTATTGATTAGACAATTAGGCTGTTCCAGCCGGTTTTATGCAAATAAAAAGAGTTGGTGTTAAATTTGAAATTACCACGGGGATAACAAATGAACAACGTTCAGACGATACCCGTGACTATGTGTTTTAAGTGTTTATAAGTTAAAGTATTATTCATGTATTCACATCATATGATATGTAACTCTGCATTATGCATCTGGCGAGATATTCCAGGCAATAAATCCTGCAACACATTGTTTGTGGTTCAGTGTTTACACAATAATTCCGCTGGTGCAAACTGAAAAAAGAAACAAGTATTACTATAGTCTGTTTACTTTTGTCTGCCTCAATATAAAATTCCATATCTCAGTAACCAACTGAGGGAAAATAATGAGATTTAGCATATAACCTTATCATTATGTCCACCCAACAAACACATTTCAAAGTTTGTTTACATGTAATACATAATTTACGGGTCAGAGATGAAGTGCATATTATTAAATGTATTACACCTTCACATGGAAACATTAGCGTTGAATAGTTAATTTCCTCGTGGGACACGGGATTAGTCTTATGACAAGAGCCTCTCGTAATGGAACGGGGAGTGTTCAGAGGTGTTGTCAATAATGTGGGTGCTTTCATGAAACCTGATTATTTTTTTTGGGTTAAATCTTACCATTTATCGCTTACATCTGAATGTGTGAATATTGTTGAATGGGATTGAATGTGAAATTTTGTACACCTCAAAGCATCGGTATGAAGTTGTACACATATTTGTATCAAGAAGCTGATCGCCGGAAATTGTTTCATATTCTATTACAAATCCCGAGAAAAAAACAACAATGCACGCATTGGGTTTGAGTAAACGGTCATTTCGTCGATTGGTGCTGGAATCTGGAATGAAACCACCACCAATAAGCAAATGGTAGGTAGAAAGGCAATTGTTGACAGCTTTGACAAGGATGCCATAAGGCGAGCTATGATTACAATGCTGGATACCTGTCACAGACTCACATTGTACGGGAAAATCAACATGAGTTAATAGATATTAGCCAAGGGCTACAACTCCCGTCCAAGGGAAAGAAGTAAGTCACTCGAAGGCCAGAGTAATCCAGAACCTTCTCGAAGGACTGGTCAGTGAGCCCACTGTCCCGTGGACACTGATGTGGCCCACCTATTACGGGGTCCACGAGGAACTCGAACAGAGTTACCACCCGTGTCGGATTGCGACACGGGTAAATCGGCAGAGACAGACGGGACATCGGAGAGGCAACAGGGCCTGCCTTAGAGGGACTTAATAGTTTAGACCCATATAGATTTAGGGTCATAGACATATGCTAGATAGTTGCTTAGAATGTTTGTTACAATCATGTGTGATGTTAAACCTCTGTGATATGCAACGCCTCAGTGCGAGCTTGTTAAACCCACTGCGCCAACGCACTGTATATTAACGTTCATTAAAGTTGCTATATTATGTTTAACGGAGTTATTGTTGCCTGTTTTGAGCCCGAGTCTAGATCCCTAGACATCCAACACGTTGACAGGCTTTTTGGGGGCTAAGCTCCGGTTTTGGCACTAGCTTTACGTTCAGACGGCTATTGATTGCCAAGTAAAAACTCAAAAAAAATAATATCAAATTTATTTATAAAAAAAAATTTGAATCGTTTGCAGCTATCTAGAGTAATAAACTAGTATTAATATTAGTCCCTCTGCAGCAAGTCTCTCCATGATGTTATTTCTATAAACGATTTTGACATGACTGTGACATTTGACTGTTATTAATGTTTTTTCATTCTACGAGCAGATTGTTCCGCGAAGTGTGGTGTGTGTAAACTTATGTAACCTATCCAACAGTGGCAAGAGAAGAAGACAACATTCGCAAGTTCTTGGAATATAAGATAAGTTTCATATCATGCCCATTGTAACCCTAAGCGGTACTTATCACCATCCATCCATGTAACATTTTTGTATTGCATTGATTTATATGTATATTCATAACCTTGTACCAACATAACTTTGCATTTGTATTTGCTCGTGTAAACATTAAGGGAGATAACTAAATTTTCTACTCCCCAACATTTTTCTAAGGGATTTAACTTCAGTAAAATTACCAACAAGTAAAAGACAAAATGTCTACGTTAGAAAAATGTATTGAGTTAGGTATGAAATTAGGTTATAAAGAAGAAAAACTGTCAGAATGGGCACAGAAGACACACGCAGAGAACATTGCCCGTGAAGAAAGAGTGATAGAACGGGAAGAAAAACAGATGCAAATGCAGGCAGAAGAAAAGAAAATGCAAATGCAGGCAGAAGAAAAGAAAATGCAAATGCAGGCAGAAGAAAAGAAGATGCAAATTGAGGCAGAAGAGAGGAAAATGCAATTGCAGGCTCAAGAGAAACAAATAGAGCTTGAGGCGGCGGCCAAACAAGCCCAATTGAATGCCGATACACAGATAAGACTAAAGCAAATGGAGATTGATTCCAACGTAGAAATATCTGTAAATAAACTGAGAAGCAAGGAAGAGGAACAAAAATATAACAAGTATAAAGGCCTCGTGAAAGCATTTTGCTCAGGAGATTCTATCAGTGCATACCTGGAAAATTTTGAGTGCCTAATGTCCTACCATAAGATCGTAAAATCAGATTGGGCATTTATTTTAATGAGAAACTTATCTCTGGAACCATTAAAAGTAATAGAAACAGTGCTACAGGAAATGAGAAAAGATTATGATTATCTAAAGCAACGCATTCTCCAACATTTTTCATTAGATACAGCAGGTTACCAACAACAGTTCGCAAAATTATCCCCACAACCAAACCAAACCTTCATAGACTACGTGTCTACAGTTCAGGACGTTTGCACAAAGTGGATTAACTCAGCTAAAACTAACAACAGCCATGACAAACTTAAAGAACTTATTATTATTGACAAAATAGTTAGTACAATCCCAACACCTTTTGCTAAATTTTTGAAACAAATGGACTGTAAAAGTATTCAAGAAATAGAAACCAAGGGGAATGAATTTTTCACAGCGAACAGAGATATTTTTCAATTAAACCTAAGTCAAAACGAAGCAGCAGCAGTGGTAAATACTAGGTATTCTAAACCAACGGAAAGTAAGTTTAAACCACGCTCGAATGTCAGAAAGCCAGTTAAGTGCCAGTATTGTCATCTGACACATGAAGAGTACTCGATGTGCGATAAATCACCCAACTATCCACATCATCTCCAGATGATCGTGGAGAAGCAAAAGAATAAGAGAAATGCTTACCAGAGAGCAGTAAAATGTTATTTTTGCAGTAGCTTTGGGCACTACAGTCGGTTTTGTTAAGGCCGAAAGAGATTGAAACAGGCCAATGCGGCACTAGTGGAAACGTCCTCAGACGAAGATATTGAACAATTGAATGAGTGTGATAATCAGAATGAATGTTTGAGTGAGCTAGGAAATGCTGTGCAAATTATTGACACCATTACAGACAGTAAGTGTAACACCTGTACGAAATTCCAACTTGACACAACATTGCTATGTGGCCACACGATCCCTATTTCGAATGTGAGAGCCATTGATTAAGGATATCCCAACTCGTGACGCTTGGAGATAAGCCACACATTCAGCACACACTTTACACAAAACTCAAAACTGAACACTATCAATTAAAATACAGTCACTTTATTAGTAACATCAACTTATTAGTCAACACACTAACAAGCCAACAGGGACACATGTAGTTAGATGGGATAAAATAACAGCGTAACTACATATTCAGCATTATACAACATACGAGAGTAAAAGTGTATTGAAATGCACACACAGAACAAGATTTGAAGGTGTACTTAATTAGCCAAGACTTTTGTCTTGTTAATCCTCTAGTATAGAGGTTAATTATCTTGGTATCAGTAGGATACTTTGAGAAGGACGGGTTGTAGAAACAACTAGTAAACGTCACGTAACTTCGGTCAGATAAGCATTATTAAGGACACAGGAGAGAGAGACCTCCTCAGCAAATCAGAGAAGTGGTGCATGGGAGAATACATGAGTGTTGATGTCAGTATGTAGTTTACTAAGTTACTGTCCACCAAACTACAAACACCGTCTTTATATGATTCTGTGACAGAATTAGTGCAGAACTAATTACCCTATAACAACCCATCAAATCAGGGGAGAGGGGGGACTCCTGTCACAGACTCACATTGTACGGGAAAATCAACATGAGTTAATAGATATTAGCCAAGGGCTACAACTCCTGCCCAAGGGAAAGAAGTAAGTCACTCGAAGGCCAGAGTAATCCAGAACCTTCTCGAAGGACTGGTCAGTGAGTCCACTGTCCCGTGGACACTGATGTGGCCCGCCTATTACGAGGTCCACGAGGAACTCGAACAGAGTTACCACTCGTGTCGGATTGCGACACGGGTAAATCGGCAGAGACAGACGGGACATCGGAGAGGCAACAGGGCCTGCCTTAGAGGGACTTAATAGTTTAGACCCATATAGATTTAGGGTCATAGACATATGCTAGATAGTTGCTTAGAATGTTTGTTACAATCAAGTGTGATGTTAAACATCTGTGATATGCAACGCCTCAGTGCGAGCTTGTTAAACCCACTGCGCCAACGCACTGTATATTAACGTTCATTAAAGTTCCTATATTATGTTTAACGGAGTTATTGTTGCCTGTTTTGAGCCCGAGTCTAGATCCCTAGACATCCAACACGTTGACAATACCAAAGAAACAGTAACTGTAAGAAAACGTAGGGTTTGGCTGAGAAAGAACAATGACATAGAGCTATCCAAGACAACTTAGTGGAAAATTATAAGGACATTAGGCTTCACGTTTAGAAAGTACAAGGGAGGTAGAAATATCATTTGCGGGCAACCGCTTTTAGGACCATGAGAAGCAGATACCTATGTGAAATAAGGGAAATATACAAAGAAAATTATGACATAGAGTATTTGGATAAAGCCTGGATCAATGCGCACCACACACGTGAAGAGGAATGGCAATCCGTGGATGGAAAGATAAAGCGATATGTGACCAGTAGTATAGGACAGCATTTGGTCATAGCCCATGCTGATAGTACGCATAATGGCTTACTACAGAATGCTGGACTCGTGTTCATATCAAAGCATACAGACAATAGGGATTATCATAATAAGATGAATAGTAATGTATTTAGAGATTGGCTCGAGAATATAGTGCTTCCATCCCTAGATAGACTGTCGTGTCCAATTGTGGACACTGCATGATATCACAATGTTGTTGCCCAAGAAGACAACATACCTACAGCATCGAGCACAAAGGGAGCAATAAAGATATGGCTCCGAATGGAAAACATACCATTTCCAGAAACGTATTTCAAGCTAGAATTGTTGTCCCTTGTAAAAAAAAAAAAAAAAAAAAAAAATTGTGTTGCGTATCCCTTACGGGACGTTGCAGTCAACACCATCATTTTCAGCTGCTGTTGATGTACTAGGCAAGTGTTACGTTCAGTAGTTTGCCATTGCTTTCTGAACGACCTGCCCCTATACCTTTTTCGAAAAAACCAGCATCGCCGTGTTTCGAACCCGGGTATACGGGCTCACAAACCGCGTTCACAAGCCCTTAAAACACAGACATCAAAAAGCAAGAAATATCAAAGCGACAAGTTGATAGAAGAGCATGGCCATGGGTGCTTGAGACTTCCACCGTACCATTCTCATTTTAACTCTATAGAACTTGTGTGGTCTAAAGTCAAAGGACAGGTTTTTTTTTTTTTTTTTTTTTAGCATATCCTTTACAGGACTTAGCTGTCAACACCAGCATCTTTCAGCTGTATGTTGATCTCTTGGCAAGATTACGCTCAGTAGTTTGCCATTGCTTTCTGAGCGGCCGGCTCACATACCCCGTAAGTTACCGATGCGATTCGAACCACTGCTGATTTGAACCGTCATCACGTTACCTGACGAGAGTATACGAGATTACGGAGAAAAGTCATAACCTCTAAGCCACAGGTTGCAGCTGACAATACTATATTCAAATTGTCTGACGTCAAGATACTAACCCAGTCCGCGCTATTAAATATTGATTAGTGGAAAGCTAGTGGAAAAAAATGTGAGAACCATGTGTTGAAAGAGGAAGATGACTATTGGAGAAAGGATGGATTGAATTTCATGCAACCGAGAGCAGTCATCAACCTACTGGAATCGTGCGATACAGATTAATCCACATGCATAACAACTGGGATATTTTTGCTCCAACTATTCAGAAGAAGAATTGCAGGCCCTTAACATGACAGCATCGGCACAAACAATACAACTTGTCAATGGCAACAGTTTGAATTCCACAGTGATGAATTTTCAATTCCGTAAGCACCACCCCCCCCCCCCCCCCAACGGTGACAAACAACTGGCATTGAAAAAAAAAGCTCTAGACGCATTGAATACCAACCGAAGAGTAATATTGTGGTGGGAACTGACATATTGTATCATAACAAGAAACATGAGAAGAAACACGTTGTCAAATGAAGGGACAACATACGAACATACGAATCAATCTATAAACTTAAATGAAAAGAGGACCAACATCTTGACCGTTAAGAAGGAAGCCCACTACAGAGACATTTACAGCTATATTCGTCGTGCAAAACATGTAATCATGTTTCGTCTCGGCAGAGTAGACATTGCACCTACTCCCATACGAATCTGGATATGCCTTGTGTTTGTCATCCGAACTGGCGGGGCATTGGCATTACTGTAAAACAAGTTTGTTAGCGAGAAATCACTAGTTTTTCACCAAAATATCAAAGAAATGTCGCCGCTTTCCATGATTTAAGTTGCCTTTGGACCTATCAAAGACATATTCCTTGGGTGGGGGTAAATATAAGACGGCAGGAAAAATTTCATAACGATGCAACGGACAGTTTTCAAAATAATTGATCGTGAATGAAGGCATTCATTTCCTCGGAGTCCCGTGTGTCGGCCAGAGCCTATGGTTACTCCCTGCAGCACCATTCTCTCCAAACCGTGATGATCTCTGTTCTTCGGCACTATACACACGAAAGAATCAAATACAGAATGCTTATGCATGTGTTAATATTGGAATTGCCTATGCATTTCACTTTTCCACAATGTCTCCCAAAATTGATAATCAATATACATATATTTTTGTATTAGTTTTCAAGGAAAGACAAGATGAAGGGAAGCGACCACCACAAATCAAACGCCATGACCTAGAATATACGAGGGCCCAATTATTTACACCCGAAAGGTAGTATTTGTATGGGAGAACCATTACCTTTATCTGTTGTATATAAGGTATTTTGATGAAAGGCATGAACAACTTTAATTTCATATAGTTCTTGATTGACTTCATTTTGATGTGTAGTGTTTAGTTGAGTCGATGGATCAACATCACGGCACACGGGTGTGCCTTAGTTCTCCGTTCTCCTCCTAACTCAAGCCTGAGTTTGGAGAAACTCAACTCAGTGATCCTGAAATACTTTGGGTAAATGTTTAACTCGAAATTTTGCCCGGGCATCGCCTTTAGGTTTCTATTTTTCGATTTCCAACTGCCAAGGGATTTTTTACGTGCGCAACAATACACACGGGTGTCCGATCTCACTACTCAGAGACCAGGGGAAATTTTATTACTATAAGTCCACGTGAAAAAAACCCGGGACCTTAAGCACTCGAGGCGGACACCATACCTCGAGACCACGCAGCGCCTTAAAAGTGTAGTGTGTTATTTCTTATATGACATACTTCATACTTTTGAGTTGAACAATGAGATTTACAAGAACACATGTAATTCAACAAATATGCATGTAACATTGTCATAGGGGGATGTGACATTGCTAATTTGTAAAGGCTTTTCTATTCACTTCACTCGAAAACTTATCATTTCAGACTGTCTTCACTGCACTACAGACACGACGATAGGTGCAGTTATCCCCTCTGAAGTAAATTCACAAGCGCACAACGACTAACCTTGCCAGTCCAATATATCAGAAATACATTCATTCAGAAGAATTCAGTCTTTCCTCTTCTACCCTGGGATGTAGAGGTATTTTTATTTACATAACGTACACATACAAGCATATAAGATCTTAGCGATGATAATCATAGTTCTCTTGTTGTTTACACTCGTGCTGTCTCCAGAACCTACGTGTAATCAGTGCAATATACGTGTAGGCAGCACAAGTTACGTGTAGGCAGCACATTCTACCTGTAGTCGTCAGCAACACACACACATGTCTACCCCACAGAACTGCTTCACCAAAGAGGAGTCTCCGTGGCGCAGTGGTAGTTCAGTGATCTGCTATCGCGCTGATTCTAAACTAATTCTAGTTTTTCTTTCGTTTTCTCGCTTTGAACTCGAACGTAGTTCACGATGGACTGATTTTTGTGAGATAGCTTTCCTTATTAACACTAATTACCAGTGTCTCTCGTCATCAGGCGAACCCACTCACTCTTCTGAGGTACCTGTAATGTACGTCCCCAAATCAAAGACGAGAATTCAACATTTTAGTCCAACTGACCGGTGTAGGGGTTGAAACCACCACCTCGCTATCAGCACACCGGAAGTTTAAGAGGAAGTGATCTTGTCCATTCTGCCTTGCTGACCTCAGTGATTCTAGTACAAGATTTTGTCTTTATCGATTTCACTCTAATCTGAATAAACTTTGAAATTTCTGTAGAGGAGAACAGTTGGTTACCTCATCCCGTGATACTGTGATCTAGTTACTAATCTTTTGAGTCTGAACTATTGTTACTACATTATACAAGTTGTGATGTAGTATATGTGAAATCCTCTGGTTTCATCGCATAATAAAAGTAATGTAGCTTTTGAAACAATTATATTATTCCATGAAATTATTAAGTAACCTTGTATATGTGGTCTTTTTAATTTTTGCTACATCAAATAACACATGGATCTTACTTGAAACTTTATTTCTCGATCACACAATGCTATGAATCAGTATATGTGAAATACTATCCCAACAGCACATAATAAGTCTTCTTCTGATTGTGAAATCCTGCATCCATCGCATAAGACAGTGATCTAGTGTATTCGATATCCTGTTTCACCAGTCACACAGATTCAGGATATGTGAAATTCAAAATCAGCCACACAACACAGTGATGCAGTATATGTTAAATCCTGTGACTTCACCGCATAAACAAGAAACGGTGTAGCATACGCTAAAATCAAATGATTCCATGGAATATAAAATTATCTACTATATGTGCCGTCTTAATACTCCATCAAACAAAGCATGACTCTAGTTTATGCAAATTCTTATTACTTCACACATAACGCCATAAACTGTTAGACGTGGAATATCACATCCATCTCTCATCACAGTAATTTAGTATATGTGAAATCCTATCTCATCACATATTACATTGATCTATAACATGTTAATTTATATCTCCACCACACAGTGTAATGATTCTTTATATGCGAAATCCTATATCCGCCACGCACAATAGCTAGCTAGCATATGTGAACACCTCTCACTTCATCATCACAGAATGCTATAGTCGTGCTTATGTGAAATTCTATCACTCTACACCATACGACAGTATGTATCTGATATAGAAATACTTATAACCAACGATGTTCGACGACAGAGAGCAGTTGATCATGTATGTGATTTCTGCAGACATACTGAAGACTCTAGCTGAATGTTCTTTCTTAGACTCAAGCGATGAAATCATGTTCTAATTTGAAAAAAATTCAATATCCCATTTCAGACTCAACGATGAAGCCATACTCTACTTTGAAAAGTGCAATATCCTCTTTCAGACTCAGCCGTGAATACTTGTTATACTTTAACAGTTCAGTGTCCCATCTGACTCAGCGATGAAACCATGTATTACTTTGAACACTTCAATGATCCATCAAACGCAGCGATGAAACCGTGTTATACATTGAACAGTTCAATGTCCTATCTCAGACTTAGCGATGAAACCATCTTCTACTTAGAAAAGTTGAATGAAAAACGGAAGACATCTGGATGACTCATGGGAAACACTGATGCCATCAAAGTTCACAATGTAAAATAAGTTCATCTGTATTAATTGACACTCAGATAAAGTATTACGAAGATATCAGTTTCAGTATTTGAAACCATATGACCAAACTTGCAAATATATGTCGATGTCTCTGAATGCTCTTGCCTTTTATGAGTTCCGCATTACGAATTTGGAGGGTGTTTGGTTGGAGGTAAAGTACGTTAATGTGTTTGAATTAAAAAATCTCTTATAATTGCTAGCGGATACTGTAAAGGATACCATCTTCTTTTATATCAAAGCCTATTTGGAAGAATATTCTTGAACTATTAGTTTAATATGTAGTCTTAAACTTTGCCTCCTGGTTACAAAGGACGAAGGCTCTCGTTAACTCCAGATGGACATTTGGTACCAGCAAGCGCAACACGCATGAACAAGGCTAACAACTGAATATCAAGTGTTTCACTGGACAATGCAAAACACAAATGTCTAATTTTAGCTTTTACTGTTAACAACGCGGCAAAAATTATATTTCCACATTGTTGTACTAGAACATACACTTCTTTGTTTCAGTGTTGCACTTTCTGTTCAAATGGTTAATGGAAACCAAGCGTTTAATTTGTATGGCTTATTTCTCGAAGTCATCAAACTGGAGAAAAATTACTTGGACATGTCTTCTATACTTGCATAGAGTAGCTACAGTTCATCATCATCATCGTCATAGTCAAAATCAATAAACTCATTGTCTTCATCCAGAGGTTCTGCACCCTCGTGGTTGTGTATGCCAAAGATTTCACTGTAGTGTGTGGTTGGTGAGCGTTTAGGTCTTGCAGATTTAGGCTGTCCAACCCTGACCTCGCAGATGAACGTTAAGTTCTTCTCCTTGCAATCGTTGAACCGCCAGGTCAGGTTACTTGTGGCCCGGGGGTCCCAGATCAGAACTATACAGGACAGAAATAATTTATTGTCGTGGCCATGCACCTCGCCTTCGATGTCTGGTGACCACTTGGCCTGGTCACCCGTAGCTACACTCACATTAATTTTCCATTTGACGAATTCTCTTGTACTAGACCACCTAAGAAAACTTCCTTGGGGGCTCGACTCTGGATGAAAAATGTCATGCGGATTATGGGCATCGTCGTCGGTGAAAATCAGCCCAGTGAACATCTTGAGGGAGTTGCCTGCAAGTAAACATTGGATAACTGCAGATAAACACACATATGCAATACAACACATATATACAAACAAAGAATAAATGTATATAAACATAAATATGTAACACACACACATACACAAACAAAGAATAACAGTAGGTAAACATACATGTGTAATACACACAAATACACAGAATAATGAACGAACGAACACGCTTTATTTTCAAAGGGTTAAAATATGGCCACACATTCTGTCCTTCAAACAGTCTCTTTTATACATTATTTCATCCACACATCATTCAAGGCTAACCGAGAACAGTAAAAATATAACAGATGTAAGTAAAGGCTTTATAACGGCATGGGGAAAATTTAAAAATCAATACTACACGACTCAGTTATAATAATGAATGTTGTAACAATTGTTATTAGCTATGTGGAATATACTGGTCTACCAAAAGGGGACTGGCTGTTATACTAGGGTTTTATTATTATTATTATTATTATTATTATTATTATTATTATTATTATTATTATTATTATTATTATTATTATTATTATTATTATTATTATTATTATTATTAAGGAGAAGGTAATCCGTACTAGGAGAGTGTTCGAATAATTTGCGATTATATATATAGGGATTGATGATGTCTTTAATTTCTTGTGGAAGATTGTTCCACAACTAAGCTGTGGAGTACGTTAAGCTTGTTTTGTATAAATCTATCCCAAGCTTCGGAATGTGTAATATATTTAACAATTTCTGTGTCTAGCATTATAATTAAACAATGACCAAAGGTAATTTGAGGCATTCCGATGTAGGATTTTGTGAATTGGTTTGGCCTAATTAAAACGCGGCCGGCTTGCTGGCCTAGAGGTTAGCAACTTTTCTCCGTAATCTCGTATACTCTCGTTAGTGACGTGACGACGGTGAGAATCAGCAGTGGTTCGAATCGCGTCGGTAACTTACGGGGTATGTAAGCAGGCCGCTCAGAAAGCAATGGCAAACTACTGAGCGTGGTCTTGCCAAGAGATCAACAATCAGCTGGAAGATGCTGGTGTCGACAGCGATGTTCTGTAAAAGGATATGCAAACATCTTTTTTTTTTTATTGAAAAGCAGGCGTTTTCGGAGTGGTAGTAACTGAAGGCGTTTATGCAGGCTAGGATTGTCAGTTAAATGTTTATATAAATTAAACTCATGGCCCGTTCCTGGAGTGAATAAAGTCGCTTGGTGATTGAACTGGAACATCATTGGCACCTTGCCGTCTTGACAGACGATAGTTTGTTACATTGTGTTTCAAAAAGGCTCAATAACCACAACCCATGGCGGTGGCGAATGTGACTGATAAGGCCAATTCGCGCTGTAAATGTTCGTCCACAGTGGATGCATGTGAACGCATGGTCATTGTTACAATCAAATCAAATCAAATCAATTTTATTTTAAAAGGGTCACAAATTGGGCACGCAGGCCTGTCTTACATTCGGCCCTTCCAATCACTCGTCTTTCGTTCATCAAGAGCATTATACAAACAAATAAACATTGTGAAATGAATGTTGTGAACATAAACAAGGCAAATTACCATGTTATGAGGCCCATCTCCCACCTACCCATACATCACCCCACCCACACACACCCCCACCTACCCCCCCCCACACACACACACCCAGGGACACATACGTACCCCACCAACCGACCCATCCCCCTCCCGCACATCCCCACCCACACACACTGCCCTCACCTGTTCCCCCAACCAAAACACACTCGCCACCCACAAACATCTCCCACCAACCCACACATCCCACGCCCACCCACATACACATCCTAACCCTCACATCCTCATCATGCACCATCTTACGTCTCACACGCTCGGTGTGTGACTTATCTGCAATAATTTTCTCCTTTGTCTTTATTCCATTTCTGATATTTGCCCTCCACGCAACACGTTCAGCGGCGACTTGCTCCCAATGTGCATTATCAATGCCTGTATCAACTGCTACCTCTCGCTTTGATTCCGAGACCGGCTAAGACCAGGGATATATATATATATATATACGTCTCCATAGCACAAAGACTGGGCTAAAATATAGAGACCACATGTTGTCCATTTAGAATAATTACTGTTTCGGCATGCCTAGTTCACCCCAGAGGAATGGTAACACCAATACATCTGGAACAAGACAAGCTGCAGAAGCTGCCGGATTAGCAAAGCAATGCTCTAACTGTCCGTCTGTCGGAGCTTCGATCCCAGACCAGCTGCCAATCAAAGCTTAGGGCCTGGTCTGCCCTGCCATGACATTTTGTCTTTAGGTTGCATTTCCTCGCACCAGGATTAGGCTTGTACCCTCCCAATTGCGCTCTTCCACCCGAAGCCGTTGGCACAATATGGGGTGTCGGGTTTGGTAAGCGCCGATCAACATTCGGCGCTAACAGAAAGCAAGTAGTACCGTCTACTGTCATACGGTAGCTCAGTCATATCTGACAAAGACCTGACGCCAAAATTTGAATTGGAACAACCGTTCCACATTGTAGAGCAGCAGTCAAAACGTGTCTGTATGTGTCAAGTATAGAATATTTTCCTTGTGTCCGCATCAAGGAAATCTTTAATTTTGGAGAGTTAGTATACCTTTTTCGCTGTTTGTTTAACGAGCGCTTGAAGGTGGGAATTAAAGGTTAAGGTTCTACCAATGATGAGGCCTAATGTTTTGTACTCAATCACACATTCTACTGGCATGTTATGTGAAGTTGAAGTAATCTGTGATAATTTAGATATTGAAGTCTTTTTCTGATACTGTGTATCATCATACTTATGTAATGGACACATATACACCCCCCCACACACACATATATATATAATACTAGCTGACCCTGCCCGGCTTCGCCCAGACCCTGGTGGGGAGCATCTCATTTAATTCATATAAGTAGTCATATAAGTTCCCGTTCCCGTTACCGACTGTCTGTCTGTCTGTCTGTCTGTCTGTCTGTCTGTCTGTCTGTCTGTCTGTCTGTCTGTCTGTCTGTCTGTCTGTCTGTCTGTCTGTCTGTCTGACCCGGCCCGGCATTGCCCAGCTCCTGGTGTGGAGCATCTCATTTAATTCATATAAGTAGTCATATAAGTTCCTGTTCCCGACTGTCTATCTATCTGTCTGTCTGTCTGCCTGACCCTGCCCGGCTTCGCCCAGTCCCTGGTGGGGAGCATCTCATTTAATTCATATAAGTAGTCATATAAGTTCCCGTTCCCGTTACCGACTATCTGTCTGTCTGTCTGTCTGTCTGTCTGTCTGTCTGTCTGTCTGTCTGTCTGTCTGACCCGGCCCCGCCCAGCTCCTGGTGTGAAGCATCTCATTTAATTTATATAAGTAGTCATATAAGTTCCTGTTCCCGACTGTCTATCTGTCTGTCTGTCTGTCTATCTGTCTGCCTGACCCTGTCCGGCTTCGCCCAGTCCCTGGTGGGGAGCATCTCATTTAATTCATATAAGTAGTCATATAAGTTCTCATTAAATTCATACAACAAAAAAAGTAACTTAAAAGAATGTCCTTCCACACACCATCCGTTATTTTTAATGAAAACTCTTTCTAATCACCTGCATGACTACAGTAACTTCTTAAGCAAAAAAAGATGAGTTACAATGTTATGCATTGTGCATTATTTTTATGAAAACTTTGAAAATGCCTTACAGATTGTATCAATATTTATTATAACTCATATGCCGGTACATAACTATGGACAAAGAGTTTATAAATCTTTGAAAACTATGCCACAATATGACTATAAGTTATACAGAAAAGTTATGCCCCTTGAAATAACTTTTACAGAGTTAGGTCCCCTGAGATATATGAAATTATGATGAAAAATGAAAAATGAAATAATACTGAGTAAGCAGGCGATTTCACACTAACAAAATATCACAGTTGGCAGCTCTGGAATGAAAGGAAGGCGTGTAGAAAATTTCATCTCAATCGGATGGGCCGTTAGCGAAAAAATAAAGGACATACATATTTACATACATACATATTTACATACATACACTTTGATTTATATATATATATATATATATATATATATATATATATATATATATATATATATATATATATATATATATATATATATACTATCATCATCATCATCATCATCATCATCATCATCATCATCATCATCATCATCATCGTCAAGTAGCAGTATGTCTTATGTCCACCTTCGTGCTATTCGACCCCTGACTCTCCATCTTAGATCCACGCTGTCTACCACTGTTCTGTCCGTACCATCGTGCCGTCAAATATAAGCAAATTATTTCGTATTCCCAGACATTTTGCTGTTGATGGGCATCCGAAAATGGAAGAATAAACATCAACTATATCGTCCCTGATTTTATTTTGTTTTAAAAATGGGGGTCAAGTGTCATTCTTCGATGATTTCGTATCGGAATAATAATCATTGTTAAGGGATGTTAGCTTGCAGCTTGAGCTCATTTCGAGTGTTAAGGTGATAATGATATGAGTGCAGGTCGGACGAGAGTTCGACGTCTGTGTTCATTGTCTGCTAAGAGAGAGAAAGACTGACCACCTAATCCACCGTGCACTCAAGCCAACAAAATGTGATGGCCCTACCACTTCACAGAGAAACGGCAGGTGTCTGCTTTGGTATATGTTTAATAGAGAGAGATTCTTAGTCAGAATTCAACAGGCATACGTTATTCTTTCTTTGTCAAACAGGATTAATAAACTAACACAGAACTGATGCCGTGAGCCGCTAAACGATGCGTGATTTACTGAGGAGGGGATCCCAGCACTTATGGACTGAATGGTTCCATGTGCATTGAGGATGATCTGTCGACTACCTACCTAACTAACTAACTAACTAACTAACTAACTAACTAACTAACTAACTAAGTAACTAACTAACTAACTAACTAAACTAAACTAAACTAACTAACTAACTAACTAACTAACTAACTAACTAACTAACTAACTAACTAACTAAACTAACTAACTAACTAACTAACTAACTAACTAACTAAATAACTAACTAACTAACTAACTAACTAACTAACTAACTAACTAACTAACTAACTAACTAACTAACTAACCAACTAACTAACCAACTAACTAACTAACTAACTAACTAACTAACTAACTAACTAACTAACTAACTAACTAACTAACTAACTAACTAACTAACTAGGCATACGCTTATCGGGAATATTCTTAATTTTTTTTTGGGTGTTATGATGCCCATGGAGCACAGGGGTAGACTGCCTGTTAGCTTCTCCTTGTATCACTTGTGTAGATCTGTGCTACTTTCCTCTTTCTGTGTCGTCTTTCGGTGTCGGTTATGATTTTGGAGGGCAGATTTGAAGTGTCTGTATTTATATAAATGAACAGAGGATATTGACGATGAAAAATAAATCAGTCCCATGTTCATTTTCTAGACAATTTTAGGTTGAATAGTTTATCGTTGCTTTCTGAACGAGAAGTCAACGTTTCCGTCCATCTGACCGGTGTAGGGAGTGAACCCACTAACATGTCGTAATGAGACACATTGTGTTGTGATGATATTGTTTGGCTACCATTCACTGTCTAACTCACATTAATGTCAAAGACTCAGTTAGATAGGAATGAAGACCACCCTGAAAGAGTGGTCTACCTCAAGTAGAATAGAGGTAACCCAGTGCCCCTACATGAGGGCAGGGTAGGTGTAGGGAATAAATAAGAAGGGGAACTATTAAGTAGTTCTCTCATGAGACACGGAGGTGTCAATCAGAGAGTAAGCACTCTGGTCACGGCAACGTGATAGTCACGGAGAACTAAACTGAAACTCAAGAGAGGCCACTACTCTAGCGTGCTGGATGAGGCCGCACGCAAAAGCCGTAGTGCGCCCCAAGTCCTTCCGCGTACTGGGTAAACAGCACGGGAGGAATCATCAGACGGGAGACAGACTTCGTAGTGAGCGCATCACTTAGCGTCGATGCTTATTTCGTTAGCCGAGTAGATAGATTAGCAATAGGGTTAGGAAACGACTAGTGATAGGCAATTCTGTGCATTTATTCTTGTGTGATTTGTTAGCTACTACTAAGAAAGCACTTTACAACACAATCTTCCTACCAACTCTGTGCTACCAATGCCAAACCTGGACAATGACAGAAAAAGAGAAAAGAAAAATCACAACAACAGAAATGAGGTTCCTGAGAAGAATACTCAACGTATCAAGAAGAGATAAGATCAGAAATGAAGAAATCAGGACTAAAGTGGGGGTTAAAGCTGCTCTAGATTTTATTAGAAAGCAGCAAGTCAAATGGTTTGGCCATGCAAGTAGGCTACCAGTCAACAGCATGCCACAACAGGCAATGACGTACAGACCAGATGGAAACAGAGGAAGAGGCCGACCACGTAAACGCTGGACGGAGGGAATAACAGAATCCATGGGAATGTCGATATACGAAGCCCATAACCGGGCACTCTCACGAAGTTTATACTTCACCTCGACACCGCAAGGTACAAGAGGAACATGATGAGAGAGAGAGAGAGAGAGAGATTTGTTAGCGACTGTTTGTTGTACATTGATGTGATGCAAAGAGCCAGTGGCAATAAAATGTGTAATCAATTCCTCTCGTACGACTAACAAGTCTTTTTGTGTTGTGCGAGAGAAGTTATCCCGGAATGCCTGTGACATCGGTTGATGACAGGCTAGGATAAAGTGGTGTCAGAAGTGTAGCTTGGACAATTGTTCAAGCTAAAACACTCACCCACGGCTCTAAGATAGAATTACGGCTAGATAATCACAGGGTTTAGTTTATGTTAGTGATAATGGCGTGTGCAGACAGAACAAAGTGCGAGCTGTGCTCATCGTGACCAAGTTATGTTTATTTATGCTTATTGAATTATTTTGTGCTTATGAACATGTTTTCTTCTGATTTGTAAGTATTATTATTATAGTTTTGTATCATTTATTTCTACAATTACTTATTTATTTACTACTATTTGTCAAATATGATTCACGGCGGAGCGATACACAAAAATGAGCCGAGAACAATATTGATTTTTCCAAGCTAAAAATAGCGCTGCGCGGGTGACGTATCGCGACTGACAAACAGCTGCGTTACGCCATTTGCAATCAGCGATTGATTGTTGACAAATCGCAAAGCGGCTGCTCGCCTGAATCGTTGACTTATATCAAATATTATTTGTTTATTTTAGTTATTTATTGAATATATTTATTTATTTGAACATTATTATTACCTTTATATTTATTTCAAAGCATTTATTTAATTATTTACATACTTTTTCTATTTCTTACCGTCGCGATGGCACTACTTTTGCTATGCAAATGAGACGCAGTCTGCACAACACTTCCATAAATTAAACAGTTAGAGTTAGGGAAGGCAGAAGACGTTAGAACGAAGACAGGACAGTGACATTTATTGTTAATTAAACCACATTGTATTGTCCTGGGGCATGTGATTGTACAAAATTGTCTAAAAATATATATCGTTTACAAGTGGTTAATTGTTGATGCTCTTGATAACCAGGCAGAACAACAGCTGGTCATAAGCATAACGCAAGCTGTGTGTGGTATTGCCAGACGATTGGACTTGAGGTGCCAAACGATGGTACATTATTGATCTGGAATTTTAAGATGAATATACCCAAATGATTTTGCATGCAATATGATTAATAATGCATCTCTTTTTCAGCGTGTGATGTATTAGCATATTGTTTGTGATCTGTTTTTCAGGTTGTAATCTAAGAATATTTTTTGTACTCAGGGATTGAAAAACCTAACATATCTAATATAAATAATTGAGTAAATATTTGAGTGCCTTTCAACTCTAGCTAATTTCCCAACAACATGGCAACATTAGCTGATTTCATAAAAGCAGGCAAGGAATTAGAATACACAGGAAAGGACTTAGAGCAATATGCTGATCAAAAATTTAGGGAAGCAAAAGATGCTGAGAGAGAAGAACGTGCACGAGAAAGACAACATCAGAAAGAGATTGGAGAACAAGAAAGACAACATCAGAAGGAGATTGTAGAACTAGCTGAGATAACAAAGCAAAAGCAATTAGAACAAGATAAGGAAATTAAGCAAAAGCAATTAGAACAAGATAAGGAAATTAAGCAAAAACAATTAGAGCAAGATAAAGAGATTAAGCAAAAACAATTAGATCAGGAGAAAGAATTAAAACAAAAAGACTTAGAAGTAAAGCAAAGAGAGATAGATGAAATGGCAAGAGTGAAAGAAAAACAAATACAGATTGAATCAGAGACACAGTTAAAGATGAAAGGTATGGATGTAGATTCACACTTAGAGATCTCCGCTACAAAACTAAGAAGTCAACAAGAAGAAAATAAATTTAATAAGTACAAAACATTATTAAACCATTTTGTAAAGAAGACTCCATATCAGCCTGGACAGAAAATGTCGAGTATCAACTGAAATACCACGAAGTACCAATCGATATGTGGGCCATGATCTACATGAAGAACCTCAGTGGGGAGCCCCTTAAAGTGATAGAATCAATACCAACTGATCTTAGATCTAACTATCAGTACATCCACGATAAGATAATGCAACATTTCTTACTTGATGCCCCTGGGTATCAAGTACAGTTTTCCAATTTAAAACCTAAGCCAAGCGAGACCTTTATCGATTATGTCTCAAATGTCCAAAGCGTACTAAATAGATGGCTTAGTGCATCAAAAATAGGAAAGGATTTTGAAAAACTTAAAAATTTAATAGCCATGGATAAAGTCATATCCACAATACAATCTCCTTTCGCTAAATTCCTGCAGCAGTCAGACATTGAGACCATAGAACAATTTGAAAAGAAAGGCTCTGCATATTTTTCCTCAAATAGAGATATTTTTAAGACATCAAATAGCGACTCTGAAATAGTCTCTTTTGTTAAGGACCAACCTAAAAACTATCAAAGCAATAAAAAACCATTTCATAGAGTCGAAAACAAAGATAAAAAAAGTGTCGAAATGTGTCTATTGCCAACTTTTTCATGATACTTATGCTATGTGTGATAAATCACCAAACTATCCGACACATCTTGAGAAACAACAAAACAAAAGAACTGCATACAGGCGTGCAGTCAAATGCTTCTTCTGTTCTAGCTACGGGCATTATTCCAGTAAATGCCTGGGCCGCCAAAGAATGAAGGCCAACAATGCAATGTTGATTGATACATCTTCTGATAGTGGTAGTGAGACTGAGTGTGAGATCGAGAATGAATTACCTGTTAACCAATCTGAAGATGTTTGTTGTGTAAACGATATATTAAGCTTTGACAGTTGTGAGCGATGTCACCAATTTCATGCAGACGGAAAATTAAAATGTGGACATACAGTACCATTCTCAACTGAGAATGTAAATGCAGCATTAGCCTCCAGAGGCAATTTAGTGTTCCACAATGCAATGGTCAACGAAATACCATGCCAATGTTTACTGGACAGTGGCAGCACTCTTATTGGTCTTAGAAAGGAACTGGTGAATCCAAATGATTATACAGGTGACTCAGTCAAATGCCGAACCTTTTCGGGTAATATTGAAATTTACCCTTTGGCTAAAGCCCGTATTAACACTCCTTTCCTTTCTGGTACCTTTACATGTGCGATTTTAGATAACCCTTGTACTGATAAATTTTGGGATGCTTACCCCAATTGAAACATTGCACTGCATGGGAAAATTTAAATGCAGTTAATGCAACAACCAGAGCAGATACTATAAAACACCAAGACACACTACAAGATGAGAGACTACTGTTGCTATCACCAACTAGCACGGATGATACCACCAGACAAAAATTCATAGACCAGCAAAAAGCTGATCCTAGTGTGTCTCCATATCTAAAGCTATTGAAAGAAAAAGCCAAAGTGAAAAAAAAAACGCATCATGGTTCTTTAGACTTAATAATGGTATTCTCACTCGGTATTATACAACTGGTAACCATGAGATTCAGCAAACGGTGTTACCTGTACAACACCGCCAAACTGTGCTAAAGATTGCACATGAGTCACCGTTTGCTGGTCACCTTGCATACGACAAAACCAGGGCCAGAATTCAGGCTCATTTTTATTGGCCAGGTTTTTGTAATGATAAAAAACAATTTTGTCGTTCATGTAATGTCTGTCAACAACTAGTACGTAAGGGTAAACATCCTACAGCTGAAGTGCAACCTTCAACACTGGCCTCTAGGCCATTTGAGAGTGTGGCGGTAGATATTGTTGGACCCCTGAACCAGGTGTCCAGCAAAGGAAATCGCTCATCTTAACGATGGTAGACCTATGTTCAAGGTGGGTTGAGGCAGTAGCTTTGAAATACATCACCTCCAAAGACGTTGCCAATGTATTTCTACACATGTTCTCACGATTCGGATTTCCACGTACCATCTTATCCGATCGTGGAACTCAATTCATATCGGCTGCAACGCAAGCCCTTACGAAAATGTTAGGGATTAAACAGCATTTTACAACAGCTTATCATCCAGCCAGCAATGGAATAGTAGAGAAAATTAACGGAGACCTTAAGCATATGCTGGCTAAGGTGACAGCAGAAAACCCAGCTGATTGGGATACACTGTTACCAACAGTGCTGTTCGCCTATCGGGAGATTCCCCATTCAAGCACGGGTTTCTCACCGTTTGAATTAGTATACGGGGCTAACCCACGTGGACCCCTAACAATTTATCATCAGGTAGTAACTAATTCGATTGAAATTCCAACCCCAAAAACACCTTATGAAATAGTGACAGAAACACGAGATAAAATCATGAAATCGTGTATCATAGCTAAGGTAGCTTTGGAGAGGAAGGGTCAAATCTACCGCCAATACGCAAACAAAGGTGCAAGAACTATTAATCTTGAACCAGATCAAGACATACTGCTTTTACTTCCAGACAAACGGAATCTATTATTGACCTCATGGCAAGGGCCATTCAAAGTGGTACGAAAAATTTCGGATGTCGATTATGAAATATCGATAAACGGACACTTAAAGATATTTCATATCAACATGTTGAAACCCTACTTTTCACGACAAGAGACAGAATTAGAGACAGACGAACACAATGCACCCACACCTATGGATGAAACGACAGACGTACATAACGCAACTACAGTAGTTAGCGAGACTGGCAAAGCCGACGAGATGCATACACTTAATGAGGTTACAGAAAACGCACTTAGCACCACAACCGTACTAAATCAGGTAGACGACGACGGGATGGAACTACCTGTTCCAATTGTAGACAAGACTGCGACATTAGAGTGTATACGATTAGAAACGGGACTAGCCGAAGAACAACGACGACAGATAATAGAATTAGTGACTGAATATAAGGACATATTTTCCGACATTCCAGGTAGGACGGACAGGATCGAGCACTCCATCCTTCTTTCGGACTCGAAGCCTATCAAATGAAGGCGTACTCTATCCCACTTAGCTATAGAGAAAGTCTAAATAAGGAAATTCTTAATTTAGAAGCTAGTGGAATCATTCAAAAATCTACATCTGAGTACTCCTTTCCAATCGTCTTGGTCAAGAAAAAAGACTCCACAATTCGTCTTTGTGTGGACTATAGAAAACTCAACAATGTCACTAAGATCGACGCAGAACCAATTCCTTCCTGCGAAGACCTTATTCTGGATATGTCCACCTCCAAAATCTTTTCTAAATTAGACCTTACGAAGGGATATTGGCAGGTCCCTATGCAGACTCAATCTATCCATCTTACTGCATTCTCAACACCTCTAGGTCTTTACGAGTGGCGATTTCTTCCTTTCGGACTTCGTAATGCTCATGCCACTTTCGTACGCTTAACTAGAGATTTACTACATGGAGTGACGAATACAGTGACATATATAGATGATATTTGTGTCCATACAGATGACTGAAAGTCATCTGTATGGACACAAATATCATCTATATATGTCACTGTATTCGTCACTCCATGTAGTAAATCTCTAGTTAAGCGTACGAAAGTGGCAGGAGCATTACGTGTCTGAGTTTCAGTAAGTGTGTGTAAGCCTATTTGGAAGAGCTGATTCAATCTGAAGAATATTCTTCCAAATAGGCTTACAACACACTTACTGAAACTCAGACATGTCTTCGATAGGTTGCGACTCTTCGGTCTCACTGTCAAACCGAGCAAAGTCGAATTGGGCCTACAAGAAATTGATGTTTTGGGTCATGTCATTTCACAAGGACAACTGAAAACTGACAATAGAATAATTACTCAAATTATGAACCTGACCATGCCTACAACAAAAAAGCAGGTCAGGAGCCTTTTGGGTTTAGTAAATTATTATAGCAAGTTCATACCGAACTTAGCTGAAATTACAAGTGTATTTTCAAATGTTTTAAAGGCATCAGTAAAATTAGATGTCAAAGATGCATTATTAATTTCTGCATTGTCAAAATTGAAAATCCTATTTAGTAATGTACCAATCCTCCGTTTGCCTAATCCTAGGCTCGTTTATTATCTTAGGACAGATGCCAGCAGGATTTCCATCGCTGCAGTACTAGGCCAGTTTTATGATGGCATCTTCCACCCAATTTGCTACGTGAGACGCAAGATCACACCGGCTGAGTCCAGATATTCCATATCAGAGTTGGAAGCCCTAAGCGTCATCTATTCGGTGAGGAAGTTGCATCGATTTCTGGCGGGTAATCACTTCGTAGTCCAGACTGACAACTCCCCAATCACGGTCATGCAAAGTGGGGTACATCGCAATGACCGCATCTACAGGTGGTCATTAATATTACAGAATTATACTTTTAGTATAGAGCATATTAAGGGTAGGGACAACATTCTTGCTGATACCCTTAGTCGACCATCTGAGGTAGAAATACCTGATATTCCACATGAATAGGTAGGTTAAGAAATGTTCATTTAGTACACTTAAAATATCCTGTGTAGAATATACTATTGAATACATAGACATCAGGATCAGGACTGTGTGCTAAGAACAGTGAACTACCATGTGTCCGTAGACAGCAGAGTAAGAACTGTGCGCCAAGAACAGGGAAATCACCGTGTGTACATAGACAGCTCGTTACTTACTATGCTCCATTTATGTTCCGATGAATCACCTGTGTTAATCACATAAGAACAGTGTCAGAACATTGTAAAATAACAGACACGAAGATACTTGTCTACGACACCAGCGGACTCGACGAGTGGAAGAATACCCATAACACACAAGTATGACTGTGTAGTGTAGTTAGTATACCCAGGATAGTTGTGTATATATAAACTATGCCAACGAAAGCAATTTCTATACATTATGGCAACCACTAACCTGAGGTAAATAGACATCATGTATATATACTTATTGTGATATGTAATATAACGGTTTTAAGATAGTGGTAAATTATAGTTAGATTAGTTACTTTAATATAGAGTTAGTTTAGATTTATGGAATATAATAGATTTTTTTTGAAGTTTAAATAAATCATTAATTTACCCACTTACTTAGCATAAAAATAAATTAGTATAGTACTTTAAACTTAATAACAGCTAATTAAAGACTAGGATAAAAAGTTTAGATAGAAACAGTACCACTTAGTTTATATAGGAACAGTACCACTTAGTTTAGATAGGAACAGCACCATTTATTTCATTTCATTTCATTTTATTTCATTCCCTCTTTAGGAACACTTTAACAACCTTATCATTTAAGACTAAAATTAGGTTATAATTTATAGGATAAAAGGATTATACACATGAACATACATCATTTATACCATGTAGATTAAAAATATCCATTACATTTTTTCATTTAAACATTAAAAACATGATTTAGAATTTTTGTTACATTTCACATTACCCATTTCATAAAGAGACATAACTCATCTCACATCATTTTCACTTTTGTAGATAGTTAGCTTACTTCCCTTAAATTAGATTAATTTTGTACAACAAAATAGAATATAGATAGTCAGCGGCTGGCCGAGTGGATAGAACGCCGGACTGCCGGACTCTCATTCGGGAGACCCGGGTTCGATCCCCGGTAAGGTGCGGGATTTTTTTCTGTCGGGGGCAAAAAGAAAATCCTAACCTGCACAGTTCGCGGCGACTGCACTAGCCAGGCGGCCTTTATTCCTCAGGCTCAAAGACCCCTCTGCCATACACCGCAAGGTACTATATTGGCAGTAAATGACAGTTTGACAGAGAATTAGTATTAGTATTTCAATAGAATATAGTGTTTAATAATATCAGGGTACAAATTATCAACCCTATTTCATCCATGTAAATATTTTGTAAATACATGACTCGTGCAGTGAGTTACGCACAGTCATGAAGCTCAACTCTTTTCAAACCGAGCTAAACTTGTACAGTGGCACTTCAAGGTTTGTAAATAATCGCGAGACTAAACGATGTGTGACAGAAGTGTGAAAGTGAGAGAAAATGGTAAATATACAATGGAGAGTGAAGGCAGCCAGCGGATTTTTTCTGCCGCTCAGCGCGACTTTTTATTACTTGTCTGCGTCAAGCGTTTGCTTTCAATGTTAAAATGTGCTGTCTCAAATGTATTGTGTGTAGTTTAGAGTAAACCTTAGAATAAAGTATTTTAAACCTCATAAGACGGAAACGTAGTCACGAATTAGTGTTATACACTTGTTTGTGGCCACATTTAACCGAATTATGGCACTTGAAAACTAACTTACATACATATTGATAGACAGACACACATGTTAGAAGTTAAATTATATTATTAGGTAGATTCAAACACGCAAACAACCAGGAAAACACACATGTAAAGCACATACATTTTTAGAACAAAGGAATATAACTCCGGGTCAGGGGACACAATAGACAACGAAACACTAACTTAACAGTGAAAGATAACTTTACACGCGGAAGCGAGATAGGTAAAGCCTGTCGCACACAGCTTGTGCAAGGGTTGTTTAATATTATATGGGGGACATGAAGCAATTCGTGTGTTGACCCTAAGAAAGTCAACTTTGTATGGGTAGTGAGTTAATTTACTATTTGAGGGCAGGTCTTATAAGACAATGGTCCGGTTCAGACAAACCTCTAATTAATATAATATTGCGATTGAGAAGAGGGCTCACGCCAACCAGACAAGTTTGTGGCGATCACCAGTAGCCAAGTAAAGTGATACTACACTGTGACAATAGTCAGTAGAAGTCTATTGAGGTACCCAGAACCAAGTTGTTAATAGTCTTTGACAAAAATTAGCTACACTAATTTGTAGAAACCTCTTGCGTCACAACCATGAGTCAAAGTTTGTAACGCAACACAGGAGGGGAGGGTGTGTGTCAAAGACTCAGTTAGATAGGAATGAAGACCACCCTGAAAGAGTGGTCTACCTCAAGTAGAATAGAGGTAACCCAGTGCCCCTACATGAGGGCAGGGTAGGTGTAGGAAATAAATAAGAAGGGGAACTATTAAGTAGTTCTCTCATGAGACACGGAGGTGTCAACCAGAGAGTAAGCACTCTGGTCACGGCAACGTGATAGTCACGGAGAACTAAACTGAAACTCAAGAGAGGCCACTACTCTAGCGTGCTGAATGAGGCCGCACGCAAAAGCCGTAGTGCGCCCAAGTCCTTCCGCGTACTGGGTAAACAGCACGGGAGGAATCATCAGACGGGAGACAGACTTCGTAGTGAGCGCATCGCTTAGCGTCGATGCTTATTTCGTTAGCCGAGTAGATAGATTAGCAATAGGGTTAGGAAACGACTAGTGATAGGCAATTCTGTGCATTTATTCTTGTGTGATTTGTTAGCGACTGTTTGTTGTACATTGATGTGATGCAAAGAGCCAGTGGCAATAAAATGTGTAATCAATTCCTCTCGTACGACTAACAAGTCTTTTTGTGTGGTGCGAGAGAAGTTATCCCGGAATGCCTGTGACATCGGTTGATGACAATTAAGAAACCCTCTTTCTACCACAGCACATCTAGAAAATATACTCGTAAAGACATTAAATTAATGAGAATCATAAACTTGTGGTATTTCAAGAGTACAGACTCGTAGAGATTAACAAACATAAACTAATGAACAGTCAGTATCCCGATTATGAAGAAAAAAGAAATTTACATGAAACTGAAGTTTTCCACGCTTTAAGTCTGTGACCATTAACACTGAATTCAACATTGTTTGACATAAGATGTGGGTAGAACATGTTTAAGGTGTAACATTCAAGACACTGTGATCATTGGAATTTTGGTTTCTGATGAAAATGCAAGGAATACCACAGACATACATAACAATCAATGAGCAAGTCCTACAAGAAGCAAATGAAGACCGTAAACTGATTAGAGAAATTAGACGTAGACAGTCAACATTTTATGGGCACATTATGAGAAGAAGTAAACTAGAGAACTTGGTGACAACTTGCAAGATTGCGGGGGAAAAGAATAAGGGGAAGACAGAGAAATATCTGGATGGCTTGGCCACATGGCATTGTTTAGACAAGAACACATAGCTGATCCACGACTCTGGTGATCGTGTGAGCCAGCGAAACATGAACACCCACGCTTATCGGCATGGTACATGATGGTGATCACCAAACCTGTCTGTCTAGTTTGACCTCTTCAGTTGCCAAGCATCATGCCCATTTTGCAGGCCTGTGGTACTTTCGTCTTTTTGTGTCAAAGAGGGCGGCGGTTATGGTTTTGATTATCATGTAGCAAATCTTTTGCAGAACGCCGCTCCCATCACTGCGCACAGAAAAGCCTCTCGATCCCTTGCCATTCTCCCGCCACATGCTTCCTTATGCTCAAAGTGTCTGCAATGTTCTGTGTCCATCTTCATGTTCGCCGATACCAGCATCTTCTTCCAGAAACCGTAACTGATTCACAGCCGCACAAAAAGTAGGTCTGGACCAAACATGGTACACCATCAACAAGTATCATCACGTAAACAAAACGAAAACACGATAATCCTAGCATGGCGATATATCGTCCTTCTGTCCAGATGGGATTTTACATTTGGCGATTTTACTCTAGTCCGACTTTTGGAAAGACACATGAAGGGTTTAGCATAGGTGGGAGCGCCAGCGCAATTGAAATAACACTACTTTTATCGTTTCTTTGCCTATTCTGTCAGTCCTGGAGATTTGGTCGCAACAGACGAACAATATCTCCGGCGGGCCTATTATCGCTGGTCGTGGGATCCGCTCAGTGTCAAGTGGGAAGATTTGTTCGCAAGAGACGAGTTTTATCTCCGGCGGGCCTATTCTCGCTGGTCGCGGGATTCGCAGAGTCAGGCAGGGAGTCTAACGGTAGTACATGCTTACATTGATCCGGACACTTACGATTGAAATGTGTATGCGTTTATACAGGTCCAGACACTTGCTTTAACGCCATCTGCTGTGGGATATGGCTGATAGCCTAATAAAAAGAAGGTCTGACGCTGAGCCGCCAGCGTCTGCAGCCTACCTTGTTCCAGACGGACTGGTTATCCTTTCCTCTGGAGTAAACAAGGCAAGGCCGAGAGAGGAATCATGCTGCATGAGCAGCAACACATGTTCTCTGAATCCATGCCCAGGCATTGTGCGATGGGATTTTGGCCAAATTCAAATTCACATACTTTCGTCTGTCAAGACGGCAAGGTGCCCCCCCCCCCACACACACACATACGCACGCACGCACGCACACACGCACGCGTGTGTGTGTATGTATCTATCTTGTCTTAAACGGTGGTGAGGTCTCAGATACAGGATGGTGGATCTTGTTCCTGTCGACTCGGATGACGAAAGTGGCCACATATGTCCATTCCCAAGTCAATGTACTGGTACTGGAAGTCCTGACTCAAACTTGTGTGCTGCCGAAGTCCACACTTGTGTCCTATAATAACAAAGCCATTAGAGAGACCGACTGATATAAATAACGTTGTATAGACTTGACATTCGCATTGCCTGACTAGAGATGTATTTATGAGGTCGCTGGAGCAAAGTATATTGCTGGCCTAATGTTATAGTTGTTATACACTTTACGCGAGAGTGTCATCAAATGAGCGGGTCTCTTGTTAACGTTCTCAGTACAATACTAGGATTGTAAAGTGATTGTACCTTTGAAGGACCTCAATATTTTCCTCAACGCTTGTTTACACGCCTCCATAGTGAAGTTTGTAGCTATCCCCTAGACAAATCTTTATGTGAGCTATACATTTCATTATGGGGACTGGATTTCGTTGTTGTAAATTGCCCATGGACGTTGCTTGGTAAGTAAACACGAGATTCATGCCCACGACTCCTTTGAATCTTGATTCTCAATCTAGACTACAACTTATTGCCCAATGCACCTGCACGTTGATAATGTACTCACCCCGGTTCATCACACATGGATTGGTTTTGAAAACTGGTCATTACTGGAAATGTGGAAGCTGACGGGGCCCAGTGGCTAGTACGTTTGCCTGATAGCAAGTTGGTCAGGCATTTGAATCCTATCGTTGCTGGATTTAAATACACTGACTAGGCTCCCGGGTCGAACCAGCCTTGTATGGGTACCCAAAAAAATGTCATGGGAACAAAGACGGTGTGATAGGGACCACATCACTCATCGAGTTCCGATTTATCTATAATAATATGAATCTATCTCATATACCAAAGACGTCTGATGGAGTGAAAAGGGGTATGACACGTTCACTTACCATATACCCACACACCTCAAGGCGTGAAAAAGATTAAGTCACGTTCAATTATCATATACCCATACACCTCAAGGCGTAAAAAGGGTAAGACACGTTCATTTACCTATATACCCACATACCCCAAGGCGTGAAAAAGGGTAAGTCACGTTCAGCTACCATCTTCCCAGACACCCCACGGCGTGAAAAAGGGTAAGTCACATTACCTATATACTCACACACCTCAAGAGGTGAAAAAGAGTAAATCACGTTCACTTAGCATATACCCACACACCTCAAGGCATGAAAAAGAGTAAATCACGTTCACTTACCATATACCCACATACCCCAAGGCGTGAACAAGAGTAAATCACGTTCATTTACCAGATACTCACACACATCAAGGCATGAAAAAGGCTAAGTCACGTTTATTTACCATACACCCACACACCTGAAGGGGTGAAAAAGGAAGTCACGCTCATTTACCATATACCCACACATCTCAAAGCGTAAAAAAAGGTGCTTTTTTTTTACCCGAATGCCGTGGAAAATACAAAGAATATCACAAAGAAATGCGAACGATTACCTATGTTTTGAAAGTTTGCCTTGAGATAGTTGTGAATGAAGACTTCCCGACGCTTTTCATTCACAGTGACCAGATTTCCGCCATGGTTTCTGCAGACATTGCGAGCGCTCCACCAGTCCTTGACGTCATAATTTCCCATGATGAACCAGTAACACACTCCTTTGAATCGTATGAAGCCGAAGGGACATTCTAGCTTCTTCTTGCAACTACCTGAAGATGCGGAAACAAGAAATACACAAAACATCAATCATATAAATAGCAAGATGCTTACATACATACATAAAAGTGAACAGTAGAGAATCATCTAAACAGCAAGATGCTTACAGACACATATACAAGTAAACAGTAGAGAATAATCTAAGTAGCAAGATGCTTACAGATATATATTAAAATGAACAGTAGAGAATCATCTAAGAAGCAAGATGCTTACAGACATAAATAAAAGTGAACAGTAGAGAATCATCTAAGTAGCAAGATGTTTACATACGTATATTAAAGTGAACATATGAGAATTATGTTTCACACTGAAGTGTATTGTTCCTATTGTTCAAAGGCCTGATACGGGAACCCTGCTATTTGCAGAATCCATTACGTTGTAAAGACTTGTTTCAGCGGACGACGAATGCAGGCGTTGAGTAATCACCCGATCACCTTTGGGATATTCGTGTAGTCTCCTAGCGATTACACTAACACACATTGTTAATTTGGTGCTAACTCCATATTTTGATATTTGAATCGGCATTCAATGGGTGAGGTCCCAAATACCACTCCTACCGCCTTTATTTCCCAATGGGTGACTGACTTCCGGTACAATGGCGACAAAATGACGCGTACTTTTCGGGGGGACGCTATTTAGTGTTTTTCTTTGGATTTCGTGTGATTTCCTATGGATTTCCCGTGAATAGTGTTTTCCTGTGGATTATGTGATGTTATTTTGTGTTCTTTTATTGGAAGTTTTCAAAAGAAGCCACGGAAGGCAGGTGGTGGATGAAATTTTGAGGGCAGCCGACAGATTTGTTGGTCATGGTCTCGAGTTCACGACGGCAGGCAGAGGAGCTCTTCTTAAGTCAATGGCTGCGGTCTCCGACCAGTACGGTCACTGCCATAGAGGAAAGCAACGACAAACTACTTCTTTAAAAGTGCCTAGTACATCATGATTCGCTTAAAGACTGATTCATCGCAAGACAAGGACAGAGACGTTAAAATTAGCAACACGGAACCTTAGGACGTTAAACGACGACGAAAAATTAGAGAACATAAAACAAGAAATTGAAAGGGAAAAAATTAATATTTTAGGTATGTGTGAAACGAGATGGACAGGAGCAGGCATCGAGATAGATGAAGATTTCAAGATTATTTAATCTGGAGGTGAAGATCGTCATAGGGGAGTGGCAATTATTTTGGACCGGAAAACATCAAAATCTGTTCAAGGATATTGGGCCGTGTCGGACAGAGTTCTACTAGTTAAATTAAGTGGCAGACCTTTTAGCATAAATATTACTCAAGTATATGCCCCAACAGGAGAATCCAGTGAAGATAGTGTAGAAGAATTTTATAATGACATAGAGTCTGCCTTAAAGAAATGTAAAAATTCAGAAATAAACATCATAATAGGGGACTTCAATGCAAAAGTAGGAAATCAAGGGGATAGATACACAGTAGAAAACTATGGGTTAGGAGAGAGAAATGAAAGAGGATACAGACTCGTAGAGTGGGCAAAAGAACAGGAAATGATTGTAGGAAACACCTGGTTTAAGCAACACCCTAGAAGATTATGGTCATGGAGGAGTCCTGATAGCAGGATTAGAAACTAGATTGACTACATTCTCATTTGCAGAAGATTTAGAAACGCGCTAACAGTAGCAAAACAGTTACCAGTGCTGATTGTTATAGTGACCACAGATTACTCACAGGAACATTGAGGATAAACTTGAAGAAAGTCAAGTATATAACAGGAAACACTAAATATGATTTGTGTACATTGAGTAATGACAAGGAAATACAAAACAAATTCAACATAGAAGTACAGAACAGATTTGAAATATTGTCTGATCTAGAGATATTATTCCAGGATGTGGATGATCAATGGGAAACGTTGAAGAATTCAATCAATGTGGCTGCAGAAACAACTATTTCAAAATTAAAGAAGGTGGGTCGTAAGAAATGGATGACTGAAGAAATTTTACACCTCATGGAAACAAGAAGACTCAACAAAAATAATTCTGTCAAATATGAAGAAATTCACAGACAAGTCAGAATATTATGTAAGGAGGCAAAAGAAGCATGGCTTGAGGAAAAGTGCTTAGAAATTGAAAACCAACACAACAGTCAAAATACCAAATTAGTGCACAAAAGAATTCTGGAACCTTATATATAAAAGGCGATCTCCGTCTGTCTGTATGTCCGTATGTCCTTTATGTGCTCGCGAACGGCCCATCCGATTGAGATGACATTTTCTACACGTCTTTCTTTCATTCCAGCGCAGCCCACTGTCATATTATTTTAGTGTGAAATCGGATGCTTACCCAATATTATTTCATTTTTCATTTTTCATTATAATTTCATATATCTCAGGGGACTTAACTCTGTAAAAGTTATTTCAAGGGGCATAACTTTTCTGTATAACTTATAGTCATATTGTGGCATCGTTTTCAAAGATTTATAAACTCTTTGTCCATAGTTATGTACCGGCATATGAGTTATAATAAATAATGATACAATCTTTAAGGCATTTTCAAAGTTTTCTTAAAAATAATGCATAATGCATAACATTGTAACTCATCTTTTTATGCTTAAAGAATAAATAAATAATAGTTACCTTATCTCTATCAAGTTTGAAGATTTTATATTTCTTTACACTGTCGCCAACTCTAAGAAGACATGGAACAACTTCAGCCATTATTAAATCTACAGGCATATGCGTTATATTCCTCCTCCTCCTCCTCTCCCCTCCTCCACCTCCTACACTCTTCCTCTTCCCCTCCCCCTCCTCCCTCTCCCTCCTCCATCCTCCTCTTCCCTCTTTCTCCTCCCTCCTCCTCCCTCTTCCTCCTCCTTCCTCCTCCTCCCACTTCCTCCTCCTGCCTCTTCGCCCTCCTCCCTCATCCTAATCACTCCTCTTCCTTCCTCCTCCCTTCTCCTCCTCTCTCCTCCTACTCCCTCCTCCTCCCTCCTCCTCCTCCTCCTACGTCATCCCCCTCCTCCTCCCTCCTCCTCCTCCTTCTCCTCCCTCTTCCTCCCCCTCCTCCTCCATCCTCCTCCCTCCTCCTCATCCCTCCTCCTCCCTTCTCCTCCTCCCTTCTCCTCCTCCCTCCTCATCCTCTCTCCTCCTCCCTCTACCTCCTTCCTCCTCCTCCCTCCTCATCCTCCCTCCACATCCCTCCTCCTCCCTCTTCCTCCTCCTCCCTCCTCATCCTCCCTCCTCCTCCTCCCCCTCCTTCTCATCCCTCCTCCTTCTCCCTCATCCTTCTCCCTCTTCCTCCTCCCTCCTCCTCCTCCCTCCGCCTCCTCCCTCCTCCTCCCTCCTCCTCCCTCTCCCTCCTCCTCCCTCCTCCTCCTGCGTTCTTCTCCTCCCTCCTTTCTCCCTCCTCCTCCCTCTTCCTCCTCCCTCTTCCTCCTCCCTCCTCCCCCCTCCTCCCTCCTCTTCCTCCTCCCCTCCTCCTCCCACCTCCTCCTGCCTCCTCCTGCCTCCTCCTCCCTCATCCTCCTCCTTCCTCCTCCCTCCTCCTCCTCTCTCCTCCTCCTAATCCCTCCTCCTCCTCCTTCCTCCTCTTCCCTCCTCCTCTCTCCGCCTATCTCTTCCTCCCTCCTACTTCTCCCTCCTCCTCCCTCCTCCACCTCCCTCTTCCTCCTCCCAGCTCCTACTCCTCCTTTTTCTTCTTCTTCTGCTGCTGCTGCCGCTGCTCCATTTACCCAAGTTAATTGTTGGGGAAGATGTAAAGATCTTTCAAGTGCTCTTTCTAATGCTTTTTGTAAGTTGGTCTTCGTTTATCTAAGGTTGTTCTAACTGCAACCAATAAATGTTTAGACAGACAGACAGACAGACAGACAGACAGACAGACAGACAGACAGACGGGAACGGGTACTTATATGACTACTTATATGAATTAAATGAGATGCTCCCCATCAGGGGCTGGGCGAAGCCGGGCCGGATCAGACAGACAGACAGACAGATAGACAGACAGACAGACAGATAGATAGTCGGGAACGGGAACGTGAGCTTATATGACTACTTATATGAATTAAATGAGATGCTCCACACCAGGAGCTGGGCGATGCCGGGCCGGGTCAGACAGACAGACAGACAGACAGACAGACAGACAGATAGTCGGTAACGGGAACGGGAACTTATATGACTACTTATATGAATTAAATGAGATGCTTCCCATCAGTGACTGGGCGAAGCCGGGCCGTGTCAGCTAGTTACTAATAAAAGAACAAGTACATCAACAGGGTGTCTAAAAAAATAAAGATGGCAAAATCATAATAGAAAAAGACTAGATTCTACATGTATGGACAGATTATGTGAAACACCTTTATGATGATAACAGAGACGAACAGTATGATATTAGATTTAATAATGATGGACCGCTAATTTTGGAGATGGAGGTTCGAAATGTTCGTAAGCATATAAAAGCTGGCAAGGCCCCCGGTGCAGATAACATCACAACAGAAATGATTAAAGCTTTAGAAGAATTTGGACTAGATCAAGTCACCAGACTGCTGAACACATTATATGATACTGGAGATATACCTCCTGAATTATGTAACTCTGTATTAATTGCAATCCCAAAAAAATCAGGACCCTTGGAATGTGATCAACATAGAACAATTAGTTAGGGGTGTACCGGATTTCGGCTCCGGCAAATCCGGAATCCGGCCATTTTTACAAATCCGGTTTCGGCTCCGGCTCCGGTCCAATTTTGCCGGATTTAGGCCGGATTTGTGTTGCCTAGTCACGTGAATTTTCTGTACATGTTTCATGAGGCCAAGCCGAATTTTAGGCAATAGCACAGTAGCACTTCCGGTTTACTATTTCTCGCTGATGTAAATAAGAATTTTAAGAAAAAAAACACTCATTTTGAATTTTAATGGTGCATTACTTCATGAGTTTGTGGGACTTGAATATTTCTTATTTTCGTAAATTTCTTTGGTCTTGCCCATAAAATAAAATGGCATCAAAATTTAAGTCATACAGCGCCGTTTGGGATTACTTCAAGGTTAAAGACGATGATTCAGCGAAGGTAATATGTAAGTTGTGTGACAAACAGTTATCGCGTGGACGATCAGATCGCCCCAAAGACTTCTCAACATCATCAATGCAGACCCATTTGCGATCGATGCACAGGAAAAGCTATGACGAAATGATGGAAAAGAAAGCATCACTGAAGGCCAATGTATTGGCGACCACATCTATGATGAATCTGGGACCGTGGTTGCACAAAGCAAGCAGCAGTACCCAGCAGTCAATTGCGCAGGCATGGGACCGGGCCAAAATTTGGGACATCAACAGTCCCTATGCTAAACGCATTCATGCTGTCGTAGCCCGAACGATAGCCATTGATATGGAGCCTTTTCAAGTAGTGGAACGACCAGGTTTCAGAGAGTTGATGCATACAATGGAAAAAAGGTATGAATTGCCTTCAAGAAAGTACTTTGCTGAACACGTCATTCCTGACATATGTAAACGTCTGAAGGTAAAAATTGCAGCAATGATATCTGACACTGATTACATATCATTCACAACAGATACGTGGACAGCTGAACACACCACTCAGTCATTTATGGGCCTCACTGGCCATTGGTTAACAGACTCCTTCGTTCCCCGCAGTGTAGTCTTCCATTGTACTGCATTTGATGAACATCACATGGCCACAAACTTGCTTGCACATTTTGAAATGATGCTGGATGAGTGGTCCATTGCACGTGAGAAGTGCCATGTTGTTGTGAGAGACAATGCATTCAACATTGTCAAATGCTTTCGTGATGGCAGCTATTCAAGTGTTGGATGTTTTGCACACACACTGCAGCTGTGTGTGTGTGATGGTCTTTTGAGTCAAAAGTATGTTGCTGGCATCATCAGTACTGGAAGAAAATTAGTAGGACATTTCAAACACTCTTCTTAAGCAACCAGTCGTTTGCATGAACTTCAAAATGAATTAAACCTACCACAACATCAGCTTATCCAGGACGTGACAACACGATGGAACTCAACGTTCTATATGTTACGACGTCTGTTAGAACAACGGCGCAGCATCAGCCTGTACTGTGTTGAAATTGATTCGGTAACTGGGCTAACGGCACAGCAGTGGGCAGTCACGGAGAATGTGGTAGCTACTTTGGCACCATTTGAAGAAATCACACGTGAAATAAGTGCAGCTCAGGCATCAATATCAGTTGTGATCCCATTAGTGAAAACACTCATGGCTTTCCTCCAGAAAGAAGGTAGTGATGCTGGGATCAAAACTATGAAAGCAGCCCTGCTTGAAGCTGTTAACAGCAGATTTGTGGACATTGAATCCAACAGTATTTACACCTGTGCCACACTACTGGATCCTCGATTCAAGCTGTGCTTCTTCTCCGAACGTGGTAGAAGTGATGCACGAGCCCATCTGCTGTTAGCAGCTAACTCCATTATTGATTCAGCAAACACAGTCAGTCCACAGGATCCATCAGCTACTAGTAGTAGTAGTAGTAGTACTAGTGTTTTGACTTCTGTGAGCACTGCCACACAGTACGAGTCCAGCCTATGGAGCTGTTTTGACACAATTGTCGAGAAAAATCCCACCACAGATCGTTCTGCAAGTGCCGAAGGCAACAGCATTAACACTGAGGTGACACAGCACCTGTCAGAGCCACTTCAAACTCGACAGTCAGATCCAGTTTCATGGTGGCATGCCAATAAGCAAAGATTTCCAAGTATGGCTAGACTGGCGCAGAAATTTCTTGCACCACCACCTACAAGTGTGCCATCGGAAAGGCTGTTCAGTACTGCAGGAGACATTATCACTGACGACCACCGTAGTAGCCTTTTACCCAAAATGCGGAGACGTTGATTTTCCTGAAATACAACTAGTCTCTTCTTGACTCTGAGAGTTCAACTTCACAGCCATAATGAAGACTGACTGACTGAAATAGTGAAATTACTGAATGAATGTATTTCAATAAATTCAATCTGTTCAATGTACTGTTGTTGTGAGTTGTAATTGAGCTGCCAATTTGCCAACTGAAAACAATGTGAAATCTAAAAACTGAAACTGAAAACTAAAAATTAAAATTACTAAATTAGCATTATGTGCTTATGTATTATGTTTCATCTTGAACTTATGGAACTTAATATTACTTAATTACTTATTCTAATGTAAATGTAATTATTTTACATATAAATGATTTAATATGAGTATATGTCATCATTGTCATGTCTATAGTAATGAACTGCAGTAATGAACAGTCGAGTGACTCCACTCACCTAAGTCAAGTGATGTAGTACGTTATTTTATTTTTATTTTGTTATTTGTAAATCCGGCTCCGGCCGGATCTCACTTCATAAATCCGGCCAAATCCGGCTTAGCCGGATTTCAAAAATTTGAATCCGGTACAGCCCTACAATTAAATTAGTATAATGAGTCACATCACAAAGATTTTGCTAAGAATTATCATGCAAAGAGTGGGGAAGACGATACAACCTGAAATAGGGGAAGAACAATGTGGGTTTGTAGAAGGAAAGGGTACAGTAAATGCTGTGTATATGCTGCGAACAGTTATTGAACGTGCTATAGAAGTAAACAAGGATATACATCTTTGCTTTATTGACTATACAAAGGCTTTTGATAGAGTTAGACATGTCAACATGGTGGATATGCTTGCAGATCTACAAATTGATGGGAAAGACATTAGACTTATAAAAAACATATATTGGAAACAACAAGCTGCAATAAGGATTGATAATGAAGTGGGACAGTATCAGTCAATTAAGAGAGGTGTTAGGCAGGGATGTGTGATGTCTCCAGATATTTTTTCCCTGTACAGTGACAATATTTTCAGAAATGTAGAGGATATAAATGGAATCAGCATTGGAGGACGAAACATCAATAACATTAGATATGCAGATGATACAGTATTAATTGCAGACAATGCGCAGGACCTGCAACAATTAGTAGATGCGGTTGTTGTACACAGTGAGCAACTGGGGTTAGAATTAAATTGTAAAAAGACTCAGGTTATGGTCGTCACTAGGAAGAAAGAAGTGCCACAATGCAATATACAAGTAAATGGAAATATTCTTCAACAGGTGAATCGGTACAATTATCTTGGAACAGTTGTAACATCTGATGGGAGATGCCTTGAAGAGATTAGAACAAGAATCGCCATGGCGAAAGTAGCCTTTAGTAAGATGAAAAACTTACTGACCAATAAAAAGATGTCAATTGAAACGAGAAAAAGAGTGTTGAGGGGATACATAGAGCCTATTCTTTTGTATGGATGTGAAACTTGGACAATGAGCAGTCAAGCTGAAAAACATCTGATGGCTGCATAGATGTAGTTTCTGAGGAGAATGCAAAGAATACCATGGACAGACAGAAAAACAAATGACCAAGTACTACAGGAGACAAATGAAAATCGTAAACTGATTAGAGAAATTAGACGTAGACAGTCAAAATTTTTTGGACATGTTATGAGAAGAAATGGATTGGAGAACTTAGTGACAACTGGCAAGATCAAAGGGAACAGACCAAGAGCAAGGCCGAGAGGAAAATACCTGGTTGGCTTGGCCACATGGCATGGTCGAGACAGGAACACTGAGCTGATCCACGACGCTAGTGATCGAGTGAAATGGCGAATCATGACCGCCCACGCTTTCCGGCATGGCACATAATTGATTGATTGAGGTGGCAAATACCACTACTACCGCCTTCACTTCCCAATGGGCGAGGTGGCAAATACCACTACTACCGCCTTCACTTCTCAAAGAGCAAGGTCCCAAATACCACTCCTACCGCCTTTACTTCCTAGTGGTTAATGTGGCAAATACCACTCCTGCCGCTTTTACTTTCCAATGGTTGAGGTGGCAAATACCACTACTACCGCCTTCACTTCCCAATACATTTCCTGGTGTAGGAGGTCAGCAAGACCGAATGGAGAAGAGCGCCAATTCCTAAACATCCGGCGTGCTGATGTCGAGTTAGCGGGTTAAACCCCTATACCTGTCAGTCGGGCTAAAATGTTAACTTCTCTTCCTTGACTCGGGGACGTAAATTACAAGTACTCAAGAAGCAGGAGTGAGTTTGCCTGATGGAAAGCTAATCCACACGTAACATTCAGCCCAGTGCACTAGAAGTAGTAGCACGAGTGTGGACTACGTTTGAGTTCAAAGCGAGTGAAGGCATTAAACAAAGTTCCTGGTTCCAGTTTTAGCCTCGGTCGACATTGGAAGCCTAGATCAATTAAAATAACATTACAATAGCCTCTTTGCGAATTCGAACTCATGACTACCTAGTCGATAGGCAAGAGTACTAGCCACTGCGCTACGGCGGATTCTATGTGTGTATTAACATACATAATACAATACGCCTGTACTAACTTTTCTTGAGAACAGCGAATAGAGATACTTTGAGATGGCTGCTGCATTGGAGGACTAAGTATGCATGTGAATATCCAATGTACGGGAATGTCGATAACATAGCATAACTTAGATAACATAACATAACATACATAATATACCATAACATAAAACAACATAACATAACATAAAGGGAGGCGTTATTCGTAGAGCGCTGCGAATAATACTGAGCGTTATTTACTGCAGCGATATTTAAGTGTGCTCCCATTGAAAACGTAAATCATTTTTTATATATATTTTATACATTTTGTTCTGTATACAGTTCCTAACCCTAACCCTAACCTTAACCCTAACTCTAAAAGTAACCCGAAACTTGAAAAGAACGCTCCTTTTTCTATCGCGATTTTCGAACATTTTCGACGGTAGTAACCGTCACCTGACCAGCCGCGACTGTGAATAACACGTACCTATGGGAGGCGTTAATCACAGAGCGCTACGTATAATCACTTCGTAACACAGTGATTTTCAACCTGTGGGGAATTCTCCCCCCCCCCCCCGGGGAATTTTTTTAGGGTTTCCAGGGGGGGGGGGGGGGGGAGGAAATTAAGATTATTTCAAGATCGCATTAATACAAAACCAATTACTTGATATTGTTTTTCCCTCTAAATTTTACGGTTATGTACTTCTCGCCCTAATGAAATTCGTCTTATAAGGTAAGTAGACCCGCAAATCACGTTTTATGTAGACGTCTAGACTTGTTCTAGTATGTGTTATTAAATTTAGCTTCCATTTTTATGTATACTGTATAAGGGTGGGGGTATTTATAGGGAGGAAATTCGCAAGGTGGGGGGGGGGGGTGACGTTCTGATAAAATGGTAAAGGGGGGCATGGGCCAAAAAAGTTTGAGAACCACTGTCGTAACATAACAAGTATCACATAACATAACATATGTAATAATACATTTCTTGTTATCCTTTGATTGCGCTCCCACCTGATTGACTTCCACATATAAGTGTGGGGTACTTTGCTACATCTGTTCGTTCTGTGAATTTATTTATGACTATCAGCAGCAACAGCGGACTCGTTAGGGAGGTTGACAGCGAACTCCGACGATAATTTCACTAGCACGGTCGGGGACGGGTCGATGCCTGAGCTCGTCGCTTGCTAAAGTGAGGGACAGATTGGCCACCTGTTTCTGAGCGCATCCAGACCTACACAATATGATAGTGCTATCACATCACAGACTCATAACAGGAAACTAACATATTTTTTTTTCTTCAAATTTTATCCACAGTAATAAAAAAAAAAAAGTCCATGAAAGTCGCTTAGAAGTCCACAGGGTAGACTTTATAGCACCGGGTTTTATCCCATATGGCCCAGTCTCTTCCCGCAGCGTGGAAAGCATCCAACAAAACACGAAATCCCTAGCTCCAGCTACAACCCTCAGGAGTCTCCGAAAAGATGCACTCGTAAACCGAAGGATGCAGCCCAGAATCGAACTCACAACCTTCGGAGCCCGAGGCAGACGGCTTAATCCACTTCGCCACGGAAAAAAATTAAAGACTGAGGCCGACATGTTATGGCAAAGTACCGACAGACTGAACAATGAAAGCATTGATGCTGTGATGAAGTAGGGTAGTAGAGATGCAATGACAATGATGTAAGGCAGCAAAATCTTGGGCTTGGAATAGCAGAACCTGAGCCATGGGGTTTCATTGCTAGAGCTCCATAGATATACACGAGATGGGTCATTCGGTTGAACCCACCTACACCTAACGCTTAAAGACAGGAAGTCAGAATTTTGCGCAGATGTTTGCAAACGTGCAGATGGGATGCAGTCTACGGAACGTGCAATATATCATCATCATGTGCCATGCCGATAAGCGTGGGTGGTCATGTTTCGCCATCTCACACGATCGCCAAGGTCGTGGATCAGCTCTGTGTTTGTTTCTCGATCATGCCACGTAGCCAAGCCATCCAGATATTTACTTCTCTGCCTTTTCCTTGGTCTTTTCCCCTCAATCTTGCCTGTTGTCACAAAGTTCTCTTGTTTATTTCTTCTCTAATCATTTTAAGATGTTCATCTGCTTCTCATAGCAATTGATCCTTGGTTTGTCTGCCAGTCCACGATATTCTTTACATTTTCCTCAGAAACCACACTTCCACCGACATTTTCCAGCTGGTCTGTTCATTTTCCACGTCTTACACCCATACAAAAGTACAGTTTCTATGTAGCACTTCAACATTTTGTTTCTCATTGCAATTGACATCTTTTTATTGGTCAATACGTTTTCCATCTATGAAAAGGCTACTTTTGCCAAGGCGATTCTTGTTCTAATCTCTTCATGGCATCTCCCATTAGATACAGATAAATAGAGATACTCTGGTTGGTAATGTTTCCTCACGAGGATGTCGGCATTTCATTGTTAACCAACTTCAATTCAAGGCCTGGTGGGAAAAGCCATTTGTAGTGTGTTCTTACAGTCGTCATTCTATACTATATTTAAGAAAACAATTAGCAAATCGAGTAGCCGAACATATACTAGTGAGGGCGGAAAAGAGAATTAATCAGTCTTCAGGAATCCATGTGCAGATGACAGGTCATAAAACGTCTAATTCGACCATTACGGAACATTTGCTGATTAGCAATCTCACACAGTTAACAAACAAACTGCATTCTGTATTCGACGTATACTGTATTCGACGCAACAAAAACAATCAAATGCAGAGGTTCTAGAAAAATTGGGAATGCAGAGAGAGAGAGAGAGAGAGAGAGAGAGAGAGAGAAAGAGAGAGAGAGATAGAGAGAGAGAGAGAGAGAGAGAGAGAGAGAGAGAGAGAGAGAGAGAGAGAGAGAGAGAGAATGGATGAAAGAAAAAAGAGCAGGCAAGTGAAATATTTCAACCACGTTAAAAGACATGATATTCTTATAAAATCCATACTGGAGGGCAAGGTTGAAGGCTAGCGAGCAAGACGTAGACAACGATACAAGTGGGAAGATGACATGAAGAGATGGACGAACATCAGCCTGACATAATGTACATTCAGGGCGAGAGACAGGCAGTGTTGGAGATCCTAAAAAAAAAGTCGCTTAAAAGTCGACAGGGTTGACTTCATTGCACCGGGTTTTATCCCATATGGCTCGGTTTCTTTCGGCAGCGCGGAAAGCGTCGCTCAAAGCACGAACTCCGTAGCTCTAGTAACGACCCACGGTAGTCTCCGAAAAATTTAACCCGTGAACCGAAGGACGCGGCCCGGAATCGAACCCACAACCTTCGGAGCCCGAGTTAAACGGCTTGACCACTTCGCCACGAAGACTCCTTTTAAGAGGTTGGCGATCCATTGCAGCCAACCTTTATTGTGGAGACGGCACCTGATTGATTGATTCGACGCAGAATAATCGATTGCTCAAATATCCATCCATCATGTGCCATGCCGATAAGCGTGGGCGGTCATGTTTTCCCATCTCACTCGATCACCAGAGTCGTGGATCAGCTCCGTATTTCTGTCTCGACCATGCCACGTGGCCAAGCCATCCAGGTATTTACTTCTCGGTCTTTACCTTGGTCTCTTCCTTCGATCTTGCCAGTCGTCACCAAGTTCTCCAAGTAATTTCTTCTCATAACGTGCCCAAAAAATTTGACTGTCTACGTCTAATGACTCTAATCAGTTTACGAAGCATTATCTCTTAGTCGATTTCAGCCATTTCTACGTAAGCAGAGGACTTCTTGTTAAGTGTTACACTTCCGTGTAGATAACGTTCTACACACTCGAACAATAGCAGCGACTATGTACTTAGTATTTCTCCCAAAGTATCATTGATTTCTCCACTTTTAATGGCATCTGCGCTTAAATTCACCAAGGGGATACATCGTTTTAAAAGTCCTTCTATATTTTCATATATTATGCGCTTGTTTCTGTTGGCATAATGGGAGACGCATATGCTTGTTGAAGGACTCGCTGGAGGGACCAGTGGATGGAGGGTATGCCAGATGACAAATACGTTATATGTCGGTGGAAAGCATCAAGAGATGGACTGCAAGAAGCATGTAAGAGAAGATTATGGCAAGACATGACAGCGATCATTGTGGTTCATTACAACCGACCTTCAATGCGGAAATGGCACTGTTTCTTTGCCGAAGAAATTTATTCAAGTATCTATAACGTCATGACAGCATGTTTCGTTACATAGAACAAATTCTTATTATCTCCCAAACAGATTAATAAAATCCCCCCTCCCCCCTCTCCCCCCTCACTGCCTGCCAAACTGCCATTTACTGCCTTTAATACTTGGTACTACCTTGCGGTGTAGGACAAGAGGAGGGCAGGGAGGGGGGGGGGGGTATCTTGAGCCTGAGGAAGTAAGGCCGCATGGTCGCGAACTGTGCAGGTTAGGGTTTTCTTTTTGCTCCCGACAGAAAAAAATTGACACTTTACCGAGGATTCGAACCATCCGCCTCCCGAATGAGAACCTGGTATACTTAGTCACTCGGCCAGCCCTCTCACTAGCTCTTAAAAGTCGAACTTGTTGATTTAAAGATCAGGTCCCCATATAGTCAGCTAGTTTCTCGACAGATTATCCTCACCGCACATCGAACGATCATCATCATCATGTACCATGCCGATAAGTGTGGGTGGCCATGTTTCGCCATATCACACGATCACCAGAGTCGTGAATCAACTCTGTGTTCTTGTCTCGTCTATACCACGTGGCCAAGCCATCGAGTTATCTACTTCTCTGCCTTTTCCTTGTTTTTCCCCCCTCAATTTTGCAAGTTGTCTCAAGTGCGCGGGACACTCCTTTTTTCCCCTCCCGACGAGTATTATCCTCAGCTTGTAGTGGTCGACAAGACCATTTCTGCGCTAGTCGACTATATTAAGCCCCCTACATAGCATTAGCCGGTCTCTCTGGCTGTGGGGTTACAACACTTTCTCTCTGTAATCCCGTTTATCACGCAGAGTCTCGCAGCGGAGCGAGAACTGAGGTGGTTCGACCCCCGCTCGTGACTTGCGGGATACTGAGCCGGCCGCTCAGAAAGCAATGGCAAACTACTGAGCGTAATCTTGCCAAGAGATCAACAGACAGCTGAAAGATGCTGCTGTTGACAGCTAAGTCCTGTAAAAG
>OY992877.1:198783872-198893872 GCA_963921405.1 Cepaea hortensis
GCCTTGGTCATGCGGGAGTGCGGGGGAATGAACATTCTGATATATTCTAAATCCTTGAGCATGTTCATTATTGATAGCATGGGTGCAGATATTGTCCGTATGTATTGTTGGAAATAAAATGATGAACAAAGAGGCAAAGAAAAACATAGCAAATAACAAAAGGCATGTAGACATGAGTAAAAAATACTATCGAGACATCAATTAAAACAAGAATAACACAGGGATGGACGATAACGTGGATTGAGAAGTTGAAAGGAAGATATTAATAACACTTGCTAAATGATCCAACAAGAATATAGCAGATAACACACCGAGCTTAAAATTCCTGGCAATAGATATATATTGAGATGACAACTAGAGATAGCATATATATAGCTTCATAAATACACAATTGGATGCACTTTTACAGCACATGACGATGCTCAGTGTTATAAAGAGAAAATATACAACATTATTTTCATGAGCGTAAGAAATTTGAATACCAAAGGATACCGCTAATAGAATATACGAAAACTATTATCCAGAATAACAAAAAGAAGCATATCATAAGCAGAACTCAACAGGTGTGTTGAAAAGAACATTGTTGCAATATAAACACATAAAAGAAGATAAGCGTGGACGCTAATGTTTGGCCATCTTACACGATCACCAGCGTCGTGGATCAGCTCTGTGTTCTTGTCTCGACCATGCCACGTAGCCAAGCATCTAGATATTTACTTCTCTGCCTTTTCCTTGTTCTTTTCCCCTCAATCTTGCCAGTTATGACCAAGTTCTCTTGTCTATTTCTTCTCCTAACGTGTCCAAAATTGTGACAGTGTACATCTAATTTCTCTAATCATTTTACGGTTTTCCTCTGCTTCTCGTAGGACTTGCTCATTAATTTTTTCTTCCAGTCCACGGTATTCTTTGCATTTTCCTCAGAAACCACATTAATATTGCCATTAGATGTTTTCCCGCTTGTCTGATCATTGTCCACTTCTCACTCCATACAAAAGTACAGGTTCTATGTAGTACTTCAACACTCTTTTTCTCTTTGTAATTGTCATCTTTTAATGATGAGAATGTTTTGATTCTTGCAGAAGGCTATCTTCGCCATTGTGATTCTTGTTCTATTCTCTTCAAGGCACTTCCCATCAGATGTTATGACTGTTCCGAGTGCGTTTATGTGTGTGCGTGTGCGTGTGCGTGTGCGTATATATATATATATATATATATATATATATATATATATATATATATATATATATATATATATACACACACACACACACATATATATATACATATATATACACACATATATATATATATATATATATATATATATACACACACACACACACACACACACACACACACAGACACACTTTTTATTCTTTTTCAGACGGTTAGTACACACAGAAGGACAGACCCTCGCCAAGCTGTACTAAATTTTGCCATCAGCATCCCTCTCTATGTCCTTTTCATGTTATTCATCTCTCCATGTGTTTGGAGAGAACAATAATGTAGTTGTATATGCCTGGGAAGAGAGGAAGAGGAAGGCCAAAGAGAAGATGGGTGCATGATGTGGCGGATGATCTCCAGATGGGTGTATCGGATGCGGGACATCTTACTTATGATCAAGAGGTTTTCCGGAAGTTTGTTATGGGAGCCAGTTTCTGCAAAGAAAATGCTACTGAATGAATGAATGAATGAATGAATGAATGAATGAATGAATGAATGAATGAATGAATGACATGTTTCTAAGTTTCCCTTCACTATTTTGTCCCCGTGGGTTCCAGTGAAAAAAAAAAAAAAAAAACTAGTTATATTATTAAAAGACCTACTGAATGGGTGGTCTATTTAGCACCGCAGTAATACCTCTCACTTTCAGATTCTCCGGAATCCGTCCAGCTTTTCTCCCCGAAAAGCTACGCTCCAGTGGCCCTGTCATACCATTTCATTCTCACCACTCCGAGTTGACGCCAGTAAATGAATACATGTAGGCTAATAGCAATTGCTTCAATCGTCTGCATATCTCTGGTCTCTGTGTGTGTTTGCACGAGCGCCAAAGTTTGTAGAATTAAGGACACTTAAGGCTAAATTTGAAATGAAGACTTTAATGGTACAATAAATGCCAAAATAGGATAAGTTAACACATGTTAAGATGAGATCATGATAAAACATGGATTATAGGTAATCAAAGAAAAAAGAGGAATATTCACCAGTTTTACGTATAGAATCAATATGTCGTAGGCTGCAGTGTTTTCCCACATAAAAAAACATATATCAGCATGGAAATCACCAGACCACAACGATACCTATATTACCCAGAAATGTGAATCGTCTCTACATGATGTGAACCGTTTTTAGAGGTACATATGCAGATTCCACTCAACATCCGCTGAAAGGTAAAATTCGGTTAAAACTCAAATCAATGGAAATCAATATAAGGTAGCGTATCTCAGAAATCAAGAAACTAAGGAACCATTTTTGATCGCAATCTTTAATAACAGTTAGTGGACGAGGTCATTAAGGAATAGTGTTGGCAGCAGGTTTAAAACATTTGGATTGAATCATCATAAATAGATGCCCTTGGAAAATATGACAAAAACATGAAGCACGAATAATGACGCATCTTTTAAAAATAGAAGATAGAAAGCGGATTTTAAAAAACATAATTACATATTAGTAAAGCCAGATTTTCTCAATCCAGAACTCATAAAAAATGCACGGTAGCAAATAAACAAGTTAGTATCGGATAATCTTCAAGTGCCTTGCTGGCTGGCGTGGGAGATTATGCTTCTCCACAAATTGCGATTTCCGACGGCACGGATCAGTTCATGTGTTGACTCCCTTCGTGCCATGACACACGACTGTCAAGAATTTTCTCACGCTGTCTTCCTCTATCTCTCTTTCCACAAATCTTTCCGGTTGTCACAACATGTTCCAGTTCTTGTCTTCTCATAATATGGCCATAAAAATAATAGCAGCCGCTTTCTGGTGTTGTGATACGTTGTTTTTACGACTTAGCCGCCATAAAAATGTCCAGATTTCTAATTTTGGTTGTTTAATGAATTTTCAGCATTCTTCTATTCGTCAGAGGACAAGAGCAAATAATAGACAATATTTAGATTACGTAACAAGAAAGGCTGAAGTTACAGCAGAGAAAGGCAACCTTAGAGACCTTTGCTTTACAGTACCAACCAGAAAATAGGAGGAACATATAACCAAGTGGACTGAAGAAGAAGAAGAAGAATATAACCAAGTGGACAGATTAAAATAGCAGTGTGAACATTTGAAGATCAAATGAAAAAATGGGATGAACACTCTGAGGAACTTCTGAACAGCCCAATCCCAGCAGACCCTCTAGATCAGTGGCTCTCAACCGGTGGGGAATCCCCCCCCCCCAAGGGGGTATTCTAGGGTTTCCAGGGGGGGGGGGGAGAATTAAGATTATTTCAAGATCGTATTAATACAAGAACCAGTTACTAAATTGTACGGTTCTGTACTTCTCGCCCTAATGAAATTCGTTTTATAACTTAAGTAGACCCGCAAATCACGTTTTATGTAGATGTCTAGACTTGTTATAGTATGTGTTATTAAATTTAGCCTCCATTTTTATATATACTGTGTAAGGGTTGGGGAGATTTATGGGGAGGAAATTCGAAAGTGGGGGAATGACGTTCTGAACATATGATAAAGGGGGGGGGGGGGGGCGGGCATAGGCCAAAAAAGGCTGAGAACCACTGCTCTAGATGTCCAGCCTGCAGAAGCTCAGCTGTACATTTACTGTGAGAAACTCTACAAAAGACATTAGCACGTTTGAAATAAGAAAAGGAGTGGGCCACGGATGCCTTTCATCACCTTTATTATTCTCAGTAACTGATACTGATGTCAGGTCTTAGTCAGATATGACTGAGCTACCGTATGACAGTAGACGGTACTTCCTGCTTTCTGTTACAGCCGAATGTTGGGCGGCGCTCACCAAACCCGACACTCCACATTATGCTAACGACTTCAGGTGGACGAGTGTAATTGGGAGGGTACAAACCTTACCCTAGTGCAAGGAAATGCAGCCTAAAGACTAAATGTCATGGCAGGGCAGACCAGGCCCTAAGCCTTGGTGGACAACTGGTCTAGGATGGAAGCTCCGACAGGCGGACAGCTAGAGTATTGCTTTGCTGATCCGGCAGCTTCTGCATTTTGTCTTGTTCCAGACGTATTGGTGTTACCTTTCCTCTGGAGTAAACTAGGCAGGCCGAGAGAGGGATCACGCTGCGTGAGCAAGATATAGTCTCTAAATTCAGCCCAGGCTTTGTATTATGGAGAGGTATAACTCAATTTTACAAACTATCGTCTGTCAGGTCAGCAAGTGCCAATCAACTGTAGACAACATTCTGAAAGCAACAGTAACTCCCACCGGCACTAGAAACACATGAATAAAAGAGGGAGTACATGGGGTGAGCTTCAGAGGATAGCACACGATAGGACGGTATGGCCTGAGTTGGTTGAGAGCCTACAGGCGTGTCTGTGAAGAGACTGCAACTATCCCTAGCAGGATGCTGAGGAATACAAAAGGTGGATTTGTGACACGTCTGATGAAGAGTTGTCAGAGGCGACTAGAGGTGAATATTTCTATTAAACTTCAGGGGGAAAAGAGGGAGAGAAGAGACAAATATGTGCCAGATATTTCTGCTCTAGAACTGGACGTTATGGAAACTGATCCACATATGAAAGAGAGGTTGAAGTCACTGGACTGTGACAAGTGGTAAAGGGAAGAAGGAGACGAACCCCCCAAGATGCCAGTAAACATGTCGCCTCTGAAGCCAATTTTATATTCAAGCGCCCTGATAAACTAACCCATAGTTCAACCAGGCACGTTCATATAGACTGCATTCAACGTGTGACGGCGAATTCCACACTGTCCTTTATTCAGTCATATCTAAATACAGCACTTCTTTGGCCCGTGTAGACAACGTGTGCCGGCTGAATCTATCTGTGTGAATGGAAGAAAGTCACGTGACACGCCACAACCAGATGTCAGAAAGTACATTCAGAAGATTTACAGATACTGTATCGGGGGATCATTATAATGTTGTGTGACAGTTTACATTCTGCCCAGGGATAAAAAATCTTCCGCGGAGAAAGCACGAAAGAAGGCCTCCAATCATCAGAAGAGTTTCTTTTCCTCGAATGTGTCGACCCTATACGTTTATGACACGCTCTGGCTGTCTCCGGGTGGATTTCTCCCTTCGTGCGTCCGTTGAATGTTTCGAGACGTTCGATTCATTTTCCCACTTGTCCCAACGATTGCAGAGTTGTCTATTCCCAAGCCAATCTGGGAGTAGAAGATCGTGCACCCAGTGCTTCACGCCCTCACACTTATCCTAGCACCTTCGGCTGTGAGAAGCCAATTCTTGCCCCGCCGTTCGCCTCTGTCGTCGTCTCTGAATGGGTGGTTGACTAAGCGCCAGCAGATGTTGTTGCAGCTATAAAGTCTTTTTGGGACCCCGTTCATGACTCAAGTAGAAGCACTTCAACTCTCACCTTTAAAACCCAGCGCTTTGTCTGGACTACTTGGGCTCCCCAACCCACACCTCGTATCTTATATGGAGCGCGGTGATACGAAGACGACGTACACCACCATAAGCAGCTCAGCCCCCAGGTTGGCCTGTGGCTGACATTCCTTGATCTCAGTGACTACCACAACGTGATGTGGTTAATCCGATAGCTTATACAGCGTAGGTATGTGAACTATCCGGCATTCACATATTCTAAAACCAAACCTTTCCTCACACCATTGGGTATATGGTGCTAGTCCAGTATTGTTGTCGGCGTATCCAAGTGCTGCCGTGACCTGACTTTCAACCCGCATTTTATAGCCACATAGTTAAACCTGCCAGGAGCTCAGACACCAGCCGGTTGTCGTATTATTCGCTACAGCAACCATATATAACAGACGTCTTATGACAGAAAGTGTGCGTATAAGTGCGCACACGCACACACACACACACACACACGCACACACACACACACACACAACACCCTAATACTGCCATTTCACATTCTGCGCCAACTTCGACTTTGCCTTGCTAATTGTTTTCCCCGTATAAACTCTTGTCATTGACTGACAACATTTCATCGCAAATACTTACCAAGTAATAGCTCTTTCGCTGTATATACTTAGTTTATTCAAACGTTTTTAATGCTAGGGTTTCGGAGACTTGTTTTTAATACGTAATTTTACACACCAACAATTTTAAGCGATTTAGAATCTTCTGCTCCGTGATACAGTTAAATAGCATGGGATTGGCAGCTTTATACCGGATCTTCCAGTCTCAGTAACTTTGTGTCAGCATGTTTTCTGCGTCCTTGTGCAAATTATCAGACTCGATGTATTCAAATGATTGTGTGTTAGTTTGTGGTAGTAGTAGTGGTGGTGATCGATTTACGTCAATCGTTGTTGGGGTGGGTTGGGAATGTGTTGCAGCAATGTAGCAAATCTATTGTCTATAGTAACTACTAAAATATATAGTTTAGTTTAGTTTAGTCGACGGATCAACATCATGGCACACGGATAGATACCCACAAGTGCTCCGTTTTACTCCTAACTCAAGCCTGAGTCCGGAGAATCTCAGCGCAGTGCACGGACTCTGTAGCACCGGCAAGGATCCTGAAATACTTTGGGTAGAGTTTTAACTCGGAATTTTGCCCGGGCACCGCCGTTAGGCTACTCTTTTTCCATTTCCAAATGCCAAGGGATTTTTTTTTACGTGCGCAACAATACACACGGGCGTCCGATCTCGAAGTCCACGGAATAAAATCCCGGTCCGTACCGGGGCTTGAACCCGGGACCTCTAGCACTCGAGGCGGACACCATACCCCGAGACCTCTCAGCCTCCCTCTCCCCCCCCCCCCCCCGAATACGCAGCGCGATATATAGACACATGTAAACATTGTGTAGGAGCACTGTCAGCAATGAGCATAGGAGCATGACGATGGAGGTGATGGCAGTTACACAGGCTTTCATATGGCTGGAATCACAACATTATACCAACGTGTGTGTACTAAGTGATTCAATGAGCATGATTCAGAAGGTCGAAGCTGGATCTGTACGTAGACAGTGGACTGAGTCGCTGCGGAAGTCTGTTGTCCGCAAAGTCACCTTCATCTTCGTCCCGGGACATGCGGGAGTCGAGGGAAATGAACGAGCTGATAAATTGGCTGGCTCTGCACCCCCTGTAGATGGCCAGCCCATGGATCGTGCCGATGTTATTAACGCCCTTAAAGATATGGCGAGAACAGAGGATTTTGACGCCAGTGATTCCACATCGCTTTCCAGGATGAAAGACCTGGGAGTAAGAATCGGCACAGCCAGACGCGAGAGGTACATCGGGAAAACAAAGCGCCTCGTCAACCAACACAGAACTGGCACTATTAGCCACCGGACGCTGATGCATATGCTGGGGGGAGGATCTGAGCACCTATGGACATGTCCGGAGTGCAACGAAGATACCCCAGCTGATAACTAAATAACTAACTAACTAACTGTCAGCAACAGAATCAATGTTAACATGTGGCTATGAATCAAAACAATACATTTCCTTAGTGAATTTGAACACAGACGCCACAAACATTAACTTACACAGTGTTTTATTTGACTGCATCTTCTCAGGTACATAATGTACCATAACCAGTACGGCTCTAAGATCGAATCAGCGTAGTAAACTGTACGCGAAGCAGGAAAAAAGACACTGCTCCACGTCTTGGGACGCATTGGGTACAGGGTTAAATGCACAGTAATGGTAAGGTCCAGTTTACATGTATTCAGATGCAGTCGGTATATTAATGTAGTCACTGGTATCATGAAGGCTAATAGACTACAATGGCTGGGGCATATAGAAAGAATGGAAGATAATAGGGAAACAAAACTCGCTTACACTCAGGAAATAAATGACCGTAGACCCCGAGGTAGACCGAGAAGACGGTGGAGAGAAAATACATGTACAGACCTACAAGCACTTGGAATCAACGACTGGCAAGAGAAGGTCAACCAGAGAGACGAATGGAGACGGATTGTATCTGCAGCAAAGAACCTCAATGGCTCGGAACGCTGAAGAAGAAGAACAGAAGAAGAATACTGAGCTGATCCACGACTCTGGTGATCGAGTGAAATGGCGAGTCATGACCGCCCACGCTTTCAGGCATGGCACATGATTGATTGAATACTTCTATGCAGACATCGGCATTTGATGGGAGATGTGGTCAATATCCCACTGGCCGGGTTTAGGCTCCAGGACAGTTCCTGGTACCATGTTAGCACTGAGTTGGTCTGGGAGCCCAGGTTCATGTAGAATCCGTTGGGATGGGGTTCGAATACATGATCACCTGACCGGCAACCAGTTGAGGATGTAAGGCGCTAGCCACGAATTCTTCTAGAGACCAATCGTTACTAGATGAATGATATGGCCAAATACACGCCGAACGCGTTTAGTTCCGGAATTTTTTTTTTCTTGAGCCCATTACAGACTGGATGGACCTCGGAGCCCAGTTCTAGGTGTAGAACAATCCCAACATTGAATGGGATTTGAACATATGACCACCGGGCGGGTAGGCAAGCGTACTAGCCACTACGTCACCGTGGTTTATCTCCTCCACCGGGTTCAAACCCTACACCGGTCAATTGGACTACAATGTTGATGTCCTGTCCTTGACCTGAGGACTTAAATTACAAGTACCTCAGAAGTCCACTTGGTTCGTCTAATGGTGAGGGACACTGGTAATTGGGAAAGCTAATCTGCACGGAAAAGTCAAGTGCAGTTGAAGTAGAAGTAATAGCACTTCTATGGATTAAGTTTGAATTCAATGCAAGCAACAAAAAAACAAAAACAAACTTCTCCACCTTACTAAAATATGTACTGGGGGAATTTCCGGATCTTAAAGGCAGAGAACAGAACGCTCATGTCCTCTAACAATTGGACACACTTGTCATAGGTGACGATCTCAGACCCACTCATATGGATGGGAACGCCAAACGAAACCAACACAATATGTTACCTAGAATAAGTGTAAAAGCAGGTTACATATCTGACACTGAGAGTTGTCACGCTCTGAGAGGTCAGCGAGTCTTCGCACGTTGTAACCGCATATCGCACGACATTGGATACAGCATCGGCCAGGAAGAAACCCGACCCTTCACACTCTGGGAAGGTATGTGCAGTGAGGTTACCTAGTCCAGTACTTATTCACATCATCACAGAGCAGGCCCTTTGCAGGACGTCGCTACCACCAAGGCCTGCAGAAATATTCCTGACCCTTTGCTAGTTCTCCAGCTATATACATGTTCATACCCCAAGTATCTTCAATGTTCTGAATCCATCTTCGTACCAGCCGATCTCATCCTCTTCTTTTAATTGGCCAAAGCTGTTTCCCCCCTCATACATGTGCCATTAGATTGGCACAATGTAATAGTAACACTGGGTCGTGAGTGCAGAGAATGGGCAGCGGGCGGCACAGAGTTTGAGATGCAACAACCGATCCAGAGTAACACACATCAAAGTGACATATTCATCTACACCGATGGGTCAATGGTGAGAAACAGACGTAGTGGTTCGGGTTTTATTGCAAAGGCTAATGGATGATTCTTGAAAAAGGAGAGTCTGGCATATGAAACTACGACCTCCAGCATGAGAATGGAGGTGGAAGCAGTAACACGCGGCATTCCGTTGGTTAGAGGAGACTACTGCAACACACATTGTATTAATTACAGATTTAAAGAGTATGCTTAGTAAGGTGGAGAATGAAATGTTTCGTGTGGAATGGCTGTCGTCGCTTCAGATGTCACAGATTGTGAGAATTGTATGGATATTTTGCCCTGGCGATGAGAGGGTGCTGGGGAATGACCAGGCTGATAGGCTGGCAGGAATGCACCGCTTGGTGGTAGACTGCCCATGGACAAGGGTGTCACGGAATTACTGGAGGTAGTCGGGCCGAATGATGAAAGGCCAAAGACAGTCGGTCTAGACCGCTGCAACTTTTTGTTGTTAGTGGGGGAAAAGCTTTCATCGGATCAAACACAACTAGGATCTTTTGAAAAGTCCCCAGAATCTAAAGAGACTTGTCGGCATGTTGTTTTGCCTGGATCTCAAGATGAGAGAGAAAGCGCCGTCTTGACTTGGTTGCCGCCAAGCCAATGACGTCACTCAGACAAAATTCTCGGCTGTGTGAAAATAACTAAACTTGCGATCAGTGTGTAGGATGGGCTACTAGTAAAGGGAGTGTTTGTTTGTTCCAAGTTCTAATGGAGAAGAGGATTCACAGTGTCCCATGTTATTTGAAAACGACGGACATTTGTTCCGACTCTGAACAGGAATAACTAGCATAAGGTAGTCTTTTAATAGATAGAGTTTAGGACTTGAGTATAGTGATAGTGCGTTGTGTGAACGTATTCTAGGAGCATCGGCCGCAGCCGGCTGATGTGTAGCGTAAACTAGGGCAAGTGATATATAATTTCACTCAGCAGGGTAAGGCCAATGCCGTGGGATAATATTCAGCGAGATTGAGAGTGGTTGGGGGGGGGGGGGATATAGGAAATGTCAAGAGTGGGATTTTCCGGTAGGGTGTCTACTGGGGTGTCTTTGCTTCCCTTTGGTCATTCCTTTTCTTACCACGTCTCTTGTATTGTTATGAACTCCTCTGTCTTATACCAGAGTGGTTCTATGAGGATCTAGATATTAAGGTCTGAGTACGGCCTTTCGGCCTACACTCACATATAATAGGTCTGAGTCGGGTTGCTATCACCGAGTGTTTTCTCTTCGACAGGTTCCACAAGAATAGAGAAGTTACCTACCACTCAGAGATGAGGACAATGACTGGAACCTGGTGCAGTGCTAACTGACCTTGACAATTGGACCGTGTTCCACAAGGAAGGTCAAACCCCTCATGCTCTCAGCGGAGTACAGTGCCTTATCAGTAGAGGGCCTTATCAGTAGAGTGCCTTATCAGTAGAGGGCCTTATCAGTAGAGGGTCTTATCAGAACAGTGCCTTATCAGTACTGAGCCTTATCAGTAGAGTGCCCTATCAGTACTGAGCCTTATCAGTACATGAATTCCCAGGAAAACCACCGAGTTAATCACTGTGACAGTTACACGGAGAGTTATAGGAGGGTGATTAAGATAACGGAGTAATATTGTCAGTACGGACAGGAAACATTTGGTAGTTTATATGACAATAGTGTTTTGTAGAGATGTGACTGGACCAGTGCTTGTGTTCGTACGTTAGTGGATTGTATTGGATATATGTTTTCATTGTGTGTGTCGAGCTAATGGACAGTAATTCATTAAATCACACGTTGGTGACCAAGCATCCAAACTATCCACGACTGACGGGAGAAAATCGACGTCTGAACGGAGAGACGCTTCATCGAGTGAGCTCCCTCTGATTCTGTGATATTGTGCAGTTGTATGGCTGGAGCACAATGATGAAAGTGATTCTGATCCTAAGCTGACTGGTCTTATCTCACATACACGATAGACAACACCACAGATTTCTATACACATACATTGCACACACCTGACATTTTTCTTTATTAAATAATGTTATTATTTGTTAGAAGACAGTGTTGTGTGGGTATGTTCTGGAGGAATATGAAGAGGGGTATTGTCTTGTGGTAAGGAGAGAGAGAGAGAGAGAGAGAGAGAGAGAGAGAGAGAGAGAGAGAGAGAGAAAGCAAGAGAGAGAGAGAGAGAGAGAGAGAGAGAGAGAGAGAGAGATAGTGATCCAAAGACTGAAAGGGGGTGTGTAGACAAGGGTCCGGCAGGCGCTCAAGCTGATGATAGGGAATTAAAAAAGTGTGCTTATTTAATGTGAGACATTTTCAATTTCTTCATTGTTGATCACAGAAACAAGATATTCTACGTGTGACATGTTCAATTTCTTTGTAATTGATTATAGAGACAAAATATTACACGTGTGACATTGTGAAATCCTTCATTGTTGAATATAGAGACAATAATTTCTATGTGTGACATTTTCAGTTTCTTCATTGTTGATTATAGACACAAGATATTCCACGTGTGACATTTTCAATTTCTTCATAGTTGATTATAGAGACAAAATATTCTACGTGTGACATTTTGAATTTCTTCATTGTTGATTGCCCGCATGTAGTTTTGTCCGTGGATATTATTTTAGCTTTTTCTAATGTGCTGGTTTAATCTATAAAGTAAACCTAAAATTGCGTAATGCAGCCAACTATACATGCAAGATCTCTGATGCCTATACACTGAACAAAAAAGAGAACAAATATATATTTCCAACAAGAAAAGGGCGGAGGACATGTTGATAAGACAAATACAACCAATGAAAACGAAATAGGAGTATGTAAAATGTAGGGACACTGGTAATAGGGAAAGCTAATCCACAAGCGAAAATCAGTCCATAGTACTAGAAGTAGCAGCACTGCCAAGTGGCAGGTGTGACGTAATGAGGTAAATTAGAAATATCAGAGAGTCCCAAAGCCAAAACTCTAATAAATCTAGGGATATGACGTGGTAACACAAAAACGTCACGGAAGATTGTCAACAACAACAAGACAGACGGACTTGGGAGCTTCTTAGGAGCGGCAGCTCATGTGAATTTGAGAAGGATAGGTTGGCTAGGCACTGGCAATATATCGCATTGGTGGCTGAGTTAATAGATGGAATGGACCAGTAAATGTGTGGAGACAACGTTCATATAAGCCACGAATGAGTATGCAGACGAATGCAGAAACTCGATATCAGAAGAGAACGGATAGAGAGAATGACGCCGTGTTGACGGACAAGGGCATTGTTTAGAATTTCGAGCACAGATGGCTTGGGACATGATATTCATTTTTAATTATAATTGTAATACTGCCGACCTGGTCAGAACAGGCACAGTATTTGATTCTTTATTATTTGCTACAAGCCTGTGCGCTGCGAAAATAAACAGAGTCATAACTGCCAAAGTCTAACTGAGTCGACTTAGTTCTTCAGTTCGGGTTTGGCTTCTGAAGCCTGCAGTTGACGACTGTTGTTTGCGAGCTGTTTTATTATCAAGTTTCAATGTTGATTTATTATATACCCCGGGATGTCGTCTGGCAAGCACGTGATAGGACTACGCTTGAGTTCACAGCGAGCGAACGCAAAAACAAACATACAATCAAACAACAATTACAACTACTATCTAGGCGAAAACAGATAATTATGGAGGGAGGTCTACCGGGAAGCAAAAAAGAGGCAGACCACAATGTAGGTGGACTTAAGACGTGACAGGTAAGTTACACGTCTCAGAAACACAAGCAGGACATCTGACTTATGACAGAGAGAAATTTCGAACAATTGTCATTGGATTCTACGAGGACAAACCACTGGACGATAATGATAGTGATGCCTACAGACAGACAAATTTGAGAATCACTGCAAACAGTGGCCTTACTTAAAATTTTCGTATTATTAGGAAAAAAATGAAAAACTCCCACATTCTTGTACTATAGCTTCCACTGGTAGGACATGTAAACGAATATAAGAATAAATTGCTGGCCATTCATGAAAAGATCTTTATAAATTGCCACAATGACGAAAGGTTCGGCGATGAATTAACGCGCACGATTTATTGTACGAGCGAAGCACTAGAAGTTAATTCATAAATGTTCACCTTTAACATCGTTAAAAGGGAGCTATATGATTTTATAAATACAGCTGCATATATACACATTTATTGGGTCAGACAACACACCGAGATAAACGTGTTGCCGAGATAAATGAGTTACCGAGATAAATGAGTTACCGAGATAAACGTGTTGCCGAGATAAATGAGTTACCTAGATAAACAAGTTGCCGAGATAAACTAGTTACCGAGATAAACGAGTTGCCTAGTTAAATAAGTTACCGAGATAAATGAGTTACCGAGAAAAACGAGTTGACTAGTTAAATAAGTTACCGAGATAAATGAGTTACCGAGATAAACGAGTTGACTAGTTACATAAGTTACCGAGATAAGTGAGTTACCGAGAAAAAATGAATTACCGAGATAAACGAGTTACCTAGATTCACGAATAACCAAGAAAAATGAATTACCGAGATAAACAAGTTACCAAGATAAACGAGCTACAGAGAAAAATGAGTTGCCGAGATAAATGAGTTACCGAGAATAACCAGATACATCTAAATTCACACCCAGGTAAATGAGTTTCAATCTAAAGTATCACTCATGATGCATGAATTACATTAAATTCACACTCGTATAAATACAGGGTATCTTCATTTATAGTCAGATGCATGTTGCCATGTAGCAGAAATAAGGAAGTCAGCTTGCACACAAATAAAATAATAGTAGATACAAAAAGGTAGATTTCAGACACCAAAAGTAGCAATAAAACGCACCAAGATAGCGAAGTAGTAGTTAGTTAGTTAGTTAGTTAGTCGCGGTTCCAACTTCACAGCAACGGGTTGTCCCCATTATGCTCCGTTCCTGTGCCAGCGAATATCACATAAAACGCCCCCCCCCCCCCCACTGCCCAATGTGAAAAGTGGAAAAGACAGGCGTCTCGATAAACAACAGCCCGCACAGATACACTGTGCATAATGCCGCCGCCAGAAAGTCAACACAATAGTCCCCCACGAAACATCCAGTTTATCTCTGATGGAATCGGCAGTCATTTTCCCATCTGGATGTTTCCTAGATGTTCACCCACACAGTCCACGAAAATACAGTTCATCGTCGATGGCAGTGGCAGTCAACCAGAAGCCCAGCAGCCACGCATTTCTGCATAAGGCAAAAACCGGTCAACTCTGGGACATAGCCAGCTGCCATCGCTCCGAACATGCAGTCACGTTCCAAATTGACAACCCAAACGATGCGATTTCATTTTAGCACGGGACATAGACGTGAACGCTACTCTCTTCCAACTCAGAACAAGTTAGGATTCTATCTTAGACGTTATAAGCTAACCACCATGGGCGTCCATCTGAAAACAACGCCACGCATTATAGACACTCGCACTCATGTAGGCTTGTTACAAGTTGGCCCGTCTCCAGTGAGAGATAGTACGGGAGGGTGTGTGGAAGAACTGTGGAGCGGCTGCACATTGAAAGTATGGTCATCGGTGGAATCAGTGTATATGTTCCTCACGTTAGCATTTGCCGCTCGGTAGCCGAGTGGAAAGTCATGTTAACATATCTGTGGGAGATAGAGTGAGCAGCTGGTCGAGTGACATACGTTAGAATATGAATGATGCTACAGCGCTGCCAATAAAGTTCTATTAAATGATCGACTGCTAACCACGGTCTTGGTGTGTGTATTGGAGTCGTCTTTGACAATGTTGCTGTCGTGGACGTGAGGGGACCCCACTAATCAAGGTGAGGTGACTTTCTCTTGGGACCATCATAGTCATCAGCCTAGACGAAGACGAAGCACCACCAGTCTTAACTTTGCTCTTGAAACATCACATCAGAGACATTTGCATATCGCCAATCATCATTATTGGTCGCTGCTGCCGCCGTATGACCCATGGGTTCCGTGTATATTCACACCCGCATATGTGGATTACATCCATATTGCACATACATACGTGGACTACTTTCATATTAAACATAAATACACATATAACATACATATTACATATAAATACATGTATTACATGCATATGACACACAAATATGTGTATTGCATTCGTATACACAATCTGACGTGTGAGTGATCCCCGCGTTCGTATCCATGTAAACTAGTTAGATCGACATTCGAAACAAATACATCGAGTATATCTACACGCTCAGATAAACAGATTACATCTATCTGAAAGTAATTGCGTTTATGTATTGATGTATCTACTCATCTCATCGTGCTCCTCTTGTACCTTGCGATGTCGCGGTGAAGTATAAACAGCGGGAGATTGCCCGCTTATGGGCTTCATGTATCGATATTCCCATGGACTCTGTTATTCCCTGCGTCCATCGTTTACGTGGTCAGCCTCTTCCACTGCTTCCGTCTGGTCTGTACGTCATTGTTTGTTGTGGTATACTGTTAGTTGGTAACCTACTTGCATGGCCAACTATTTGACTTGCTGCCTTCTAATAAAATCTAGTGCAGCTATACCCATACTTTAGTCCTGATTTCTTCATTTCTGATCTTATCTCTTCTTGATACATTGAGTATTCTTCTCAGGAATCTCATTTCTGTTGTGATTTTTCTTTTATCTGTTTCTGTCATTGTCCAGGTTTCGGATTGGTAACATAGAGTTTGTAGCAACATTGTGTTGTAAAGTGCTTTCTTATTAGTTATTGATACATGTTTGTTCTTTAGTATTGGTGCCATTTGTCCAATGAGTTGGTTTGCCTTATTGCATCTATTTTCGATCTCGTCTTCTGATTTGCCATTTGATGATATTATACTTCCTAGGTACTTGAAACTCTTTACATGTTTCAAGGGATGGTCGTTTAGGTGAATCGTTGCTGCTTTTTCTTTTTTAGCTATAGTCAATACCTCTGTTTTACTTGTGCTAATTTTCATGTAATGTTCCCTACACATTTAGCTTAGACTATTCATTTGGTCTTGTAATTAAGCTTCTGATTTTCCTATTAGTGCTTGGTCGTCCGCAAACAGGAGTTCTCTAATGGTTAGATTTGCAGATGGTTCTTCTTCTGTGTTCTCGTCATGCAGTATTCTTGTAATCTCTGTTTAGCTGATATCTGTACATATGTTGTCTATATATGTTATGAACAAGAGAGGGGACAGGGCACAACCTTGTCGTGCTCCAGATCTTATGGTGAAGGGTTCTGAGCGTCCTCCAGTTGCTTTCACTATGCATTCATTCACTGTTGTTGTATAAACTTCTACATAGGTTTGCTAGAGGTGTACTCACTCCATATTGTTTAAGGATTTCCCACAGCTTGTCTCTATCTACTCTATCAAATGCCTTTTCTTGGTCGACAAAGGCTAAGTTGAGTGTTTCATTGAATTCGATTGAATTTTCTATAAGTTGTCTAAGAGCAAAAATGGCGTCTGTACATCCTTTGTTTTTCCTAAATCTAAGTTGTGTTTCACTTAGCTGGGGTTCTATAATACTTGATGTATAGATGTATCTACATGAGCAAATAATTGCGTTTATGTATAGATGTATCTACATGTGCAAGTAACTGTATTAACTTATAGTTAAGTCTACTAGTGCAAGAAATTACATCTACATTATGTATAGCTATATCTACATTAAGCAAATTTTATCTACATTATATATGGTTATATCTACATTATGTATAGTTATAGCTACTATATATATATATATATATATATATATATATATATATATATATATATATATATATATATATATATATATATATGTATATATTGTAGATAGCTTTACTACACCCCTCTAACGCACGCACTCACACACACACACACACACACACAACACACACACACATGCTCAGACGCATGCGGTAGGGACGCTAAAGGTATATATTCTTACCGCTTGCTTTCATACCTGAGTTATGAGATTCACAGCCAAGAAAATGTATTCTTTCAGTTGCTTGAAACGTAGGAACAGAATGATTCAAGATTAGATGCGCGTAAATTCTGTCACAGATTGGTGCGCAGATAACTGCAGGTGCATATTACAACATTCTGCTAGAGATATTTACAGCAATAAATCTTAGTATTATGTGTAAACGGTTTCCCAAGTTTGATAACATACGGTAAATATTCGTGAATATATGTAGTCTCTCCTTGCTTTCTTATTCTTATAGTTATGGCGTGGGTATTGGAGATCATGTTTGTCCACATCCCTCTGTCTCATGTGTTGTCAATCATTCTTGATACTGCTGTTCCTCCATGCCATGATGCGAAATCGTCCAGAATTTTCTCACTTGGTCTTCCCTTGCCTTTCTTCGCCTCCAACCTTCCCTGTTGTGACGACGTAATCCAGCTTTTCCTTTTTTTTAAAATTAAATGTAGACTGTCTTCTCCATATGCGAGTAATGAGTTCTCGTTGTGAGTTAACTTCTTTCAAGATATCTTCATTGCTCGTTCTATCCGCCAACGGCGTTGTCATCATTCTTCAGTAAAACCACAGCTTCGTGCTTGCACCGTTATCTAAATCAATTAAACATTATTGTTAGTTAAAATTAGTTGTATATACTTTACAGGACGTCGCAGTCAACCCGGTATTGTTTAGCTATTCGTAATTTCTTGGCGAGTTTACACTCAGTAGTTTTCCATCGCTTCTGAACTACCGGCACTGGTACAATTTTATACAAACTAACGCAAAGCGGTCTGATGTCAAACCACCCGCAGCTATGTTTCGCGGTATGCGGGATTACGAACTGTGTCCGTAACTCCTTCAAAGCAGAGCCAACTATCCCAAATATCATTAAACATTAAAGCTACCACCTACACAAGAACTTAGATAAGGGGCCGCCAACAGATGAACGTAGGCAAGGGGTCGCCTACACATGAACATAGGCAAGGGGCCGCCTACAGATGAACATAGGCAAGGGGCCGCCTACAGATGAACATAGATAAGAGGTGAGAATTATAACTAACAGCAGATATAATGTCCCTCTCCCCGTCCCTGACATGGCGATTTAAATAACAAGTACTCAGAAGTTGTAGTGGATTCGCCTGATAGCCAAGGATGCCAGTAAAAGGGATGCTACTAAATATCATCAACACTGTAGTTACCTTCCCTGAGAAGAACGGAGATAAGGGATGAGAGTTAAACGTTTTATAACAGCAGAAGTAACGGCCATGGTCTGGCTAGCGTCCAACACAACAGTATTACTCGAGTGATGAGACAAACGTGGAACAGTATCAAGAACAGGTACACAACATGATGAGATGGCATAGGTACACAACATGATGAGGTAGCAGAGGTACACAACAAGATGAGGTAGCAGAGGTTCATTACACGATGAGGTAGCAGTGGGCTGACTTCGTACGTTCCTATGACCTGTGCCAAAACGTATGAAATAATCTACGCAGCTTACTGCACTTGGCATCATCATCTCTCCCCAGTTTTCAATTGCGCATGTGTTGAGAAACTTGCAGCACGGAAGACATACAGCTCATACAGAATGAACAGTTAGTTGATCGCTGGTAACTGTGGTGGCTACAGACCAATGGAGTGTAATGGGACAACACTGCATATGACGTAAAGTTTGCCATGAAAATACGAAACAAACACTGGTGATATTAACCTCCGTATGGATTATCTCAATTATTGCGTAGTTCGCAGGAATTCAGTCTAAACCCACGATTTGTGAGCTGGATAAAGATGACGATAATGGGGAGATCAGTAGTGAAATGACGTTCGAGCATATGGGCAGCACATTCCGTGTGAATATAGCCACGAGCACCCTAAAATTCTCCGCTATCTACAACATTATGTTTAGCTTGAGATTAGCATCACTGCACTCACGATGCGTCCATACGTATTCCGATTTTCTCCTTAGTAAATCAATCAGCGAGCAACGACTAACAGTGTCCATCCAATGGCGATTGATAAGCCTGCTAGAATACCTGGTGTGCTACTTCTTCCTGGTCAAACCTATCTTCTATCCGAATTCCTGCATTCTGAATACTGACGCCGAATCCCTCAGTTGAAAATTTCCTTTTGGGCCGGCCTCTCAAAGGGCTTTCATTATGTCGCCTCGATCCATTGGGTGACCCTCTAATATTGTAGCAATGCCGACCGGTCTAACAGGTCTTTCATTGCCCACATCACTTATGAACTGTAAACGTCTGCAGGAATTTAAATCCAACACCGAAACCCGCCTTATCTTTTGGAATCATCCTCAATGTAAGAAGTATGAAAGCGTAGATGCAGTTATTAGCAGCAAGCCAATCAAATGCCATTGTTACTGTCAACACTTCCATTGTCATGCTGTTTGTGGTTGTATAGAAAACACTACTGGCTTCTGATTGTTTAATGTATACACCACAAGAGTGACCCATTTCCAATAAACAAGGCCTCACACCATTCTTACGTTAGACGATGACTTATAGCTCGACAGGTCTTGTTATGACACGATGAAATTATGCAAGATAGGCTAACCACTGTTCCTCAGTGATGCGTAGAAACTGGCTTTAAAGTTAGAACCCAGAACGGTCGGCGTGATGTGACATTGTCTAAATAACCTAGTCGTAACAAGAGACTTCATAATGTTGCACTGAATGGGCATATCTGTGAAAGAGCACGCCATGTTAACATATATTTATGCGACATTTGATCCAGTCGTTCTCTAAAGTGTAGGTTGATCACATTATTCATAGACGCGAACTTGGCCCCGCCACACAACAATGGCAGCTGCGAACACAGAGCGGGACCTGCAGGTGCTCATGTGACTTCTGGAGTGTTCTATCTGAGAATAATGCCTGGAAATTCGCTATTTCAATGACAAAGCAGCGAACGAATCAAGAAGGGACCATAATAGAAACGAGATCTATAAAACAGTTGGAGCAACATCAGTTAAATTCATTGATAGACAAAGACTTAACTGGTTCAGCCACCAAGTTAGTATGAACCCAAAGTCGTCAGCAGCAAGAGCATACAACATGAACATGGAAACATCAAGAGGCAGGGGAAGACAGCGAAAAAGATGGATCCACGTAGTTATCAACACCTTAAGACCCCACATCATAGCATGCCAAGCGACCGAGCGAGCCCTAGTTCGGAAACCAATCATCAAACAAGCCTGCGACGCTCTACGTAATAGGACAGCGAAGGATAAAAGAAAAACAAGAAGAAAATATTTTACAGATAATAATAATACACATATTGTATCTATGTATTCTTACAATCTAATCCTAACCATAGTTGTTCACTGAGTGCAATATCCGCATCTACTAAATGTCGCAGATCCTGCTCATTGCCTGCAATCAAGACTGTATCATCTGCATATCTAAAGTTATTGACGTTTCTTCCTCCAATGATGATTCCATTCATATCTTCTACATTTCTAAAAATAGTTTTACTGCGCAGGGAAAAATGGTATGGAGACATACACATCCCTGTCTCTCTTAATGGGCTGATATTGACCAACTTCATTATCAATATTATGCAGCTTGTTGTTTCCAATATATGCTTTTTACAAGTCTAAGGTCTTTCCCATCAATTTGTATATCTGCAAGCATCTTTATCATTTTGACATGTCTTACTTTATCGAAAGCCTTTGTGTGGTCAATAAAGCAAAGATTCAGGTTCTTGTTTACTTCTATAGAATGTTCAATTGATGTCCTCAGCATATACACAGCATTTACTGTACCCTTTCCTTCTACAACCCCACATTGTTCTTCTCCTATTTCGGGTTGTATTTTCTTCCTAGCTCTTTGCATGATAATTCTTAGCAAATTCTTCGTTATACAAATTATTTGATGCTGATTACATTCCAAGGCTCATGATTTCTTTGTGATTGCAATAAATATAGAATTACATAATTCTGGCTGTATATCTCAGTATCTTATATTGTATTCAGCAGTCTGGTGACTTGGTTTATTCCATATTCTTCTAAGGCATTGATCATTTCTTTTGTGATGTTGACTGAACCGTTGGTCTTGCCAGTTTTCATATAGTTAAGAGCATTCTGAACCCTCATCTACAAAAATGATTGTCCTTTATTATTATTTCGAATATCATACTGTTTTCTGGTATTATATTAAAGGTTGTTCACATAATCTGACCAAACATGTAAATCTGATCTTTTCTAGAATGATTTTTCCATCTTTTGTTGTTACGCAGCCTGTTGAGCAACGGGTTCTTTTATTAGTAAGCTCCCAAATTCTTGTGTGCATTAATTAGGTATTTTTACTTTTTTTTTTTTCAATTTCTATGCATTTTTTCTCGATCCATGCTTCTTTTGTCTCCATACACACTGTTCTGACATTTTTGTAAATCTCTTCATATTTGTTAGGATTATTTTTGTTGTGTCGTCTTATTTCCTTTACTTGCAAAATTTCACCAGTCATCCATTTCTTACGACCCACTTTCTTTAATTTTGGAATAGTTGTTTCTGCAGTCAAACTGATTGAATTCTTCAGCATTTACCTTTGATTATCCACATCTTGAAATAGGATCTCTAGATTAGACAATATATCAGACATGTTATTTTCTTCTATGTTAAAATTGTCTTGTATTTCCTTGTTATTTTTCAATGTACACAGATTATACTTAGAGTTTCCTGGTGTATACTTGACTTTTTTAAAACTTTACCTTCAATGTACTTGTAATCAATTTGTGATCACTGTAACAATCTGCATTGGGAACTGTTTTTGCTATTCTTAACGCATTTCGAAACCTTCTGCTAATCAGGATGTAATCAGTCTGGTTTCTAATCATGCTGTCAGGACTCCTCCATGTTCATAGTCTTCTATGATGTTGCTTAAACCAGGTGTTTCCAACAATCATTTCCTGCTCTTTGGCCCATTCTACAAATCTGTATCCTCTTTCGTTTCGTTCTCCTAATCTGTTTGCTTACTGTACATCCATCGCATTGATTTCCTACTTTCGCATTGAAGTCACCAATTATTATATTTATTTCTGAATTTCTACATTACTTCAAAGCATTATCCGTGCTATTAAAAAATTCCTCTATACTATCTTCAATGCTTTCTCCTGTTGGGGCATATATTTGAATGATGTTTATGTTAAAAGATCTGCCGATTAATTTTAAAAATTGAACCCTGTTTGATTGACACTGCCCAATATCCTGTAACAAATTTTGATGTTAGCAGATCCAAGATAATTGCTACACCTCTTTGCTTTTCTTCTCCCCCAGAATATTTAATCTTAAAATCCTCCCCTGTCTTAATCCCTGTTTCTTTCCATCTCGTCACGCTCATTCCTAGTATATTAATATTCTCTCTTCCCCTTTCTTGCTTGATGTTATCCATTTTTCCGTCTGCACTTATAGTACGAACATTCCATGTTGCTAATTTCAGTGTTGCTCTCATTTTCTTGTGATGTTCTGTGATTTTAAGAATCATATAAACTAGGCATCTTTAAAGAATGTAGTTTGCCCTTGCTTTCCTTCCTGGCAGTGACCTTACTGGTTGGAGAACGTAGGCATTGTCTCGTTAAAAAGATCCCCTGCCTACTGTCGCAAAACTTGAGACAATAACCAACAACTATCTGTCGGCTGCCCTCAAATTCCATTCACCATCTTTCTTCCGTGGTTTCTTGTGAACAACATCCTAAAACGGATACGAAAAACAGCCCCCCCCCCACAACCCCCGACTCCCTCCCCCCCCCCCCCACACAAAACAGCGCTCTTGGAAGAAAAAGAAATATACCGTTATACCGTCGCCATTCTGCGGGAAGTTACAATTATGTGTAAGGATATTTTGGTGAGTCTAGGACTCTAGGATCGAGAGGCGGACAGATAGAGCATTTGTTTGCTGATCTAGCAGTTCCTGCAGCTTGTCTTGTTCCAGGTGTATTAGTATTACCTTTTCTCTGAAGTACACTAGGCAGGCCGAGAGAGGGAATCATGTTGCATAAGTTTAGTTTTTCCATAGGAATTCTTAATCTAATCTCTGCAAGACATCTTCCAGCCGATGTTATGACCCCTGCAGGAAAATGAAACCATTCACGTGTTTTTGAATGTTCTAATTTACTTCAGCGCTGCATTTTAATACGCCTGTCTTTATTGGGAATGACAATGATTAATGGTTTCCAGCAATTTAACACTAAACCAAGTTGGTCACTGACTACGGTAGCAGACTGCACTAAACGGTGAAGATCTTGTTCGTTGTCTGCAGTAAAACACACACACACATACACACACACACACACACACACACACACACACACACACACACAAAATCACATCTGTGTGTGATTATTTGTGTCTGTGTGTGTACTTCTTGATGCAGCAATGGTAAGGTGATTAGTGCGCTTGCCTGCCATGGCAGTGGTCGGGGTTCAATCTCCACTAGAGGCTGGATTATATTTGAATACCGGTAGAACCTGCACTATTGTATGGATGTGAAACGTGGACAATGAGTACTTTTGTATGGATGTGAAACGTGGACAATGAGTACTTTTGTATGGATGCGAAAAGTGGACGATGAGCAGACAAGTTAAAAAACATGTAAATGAAGTGTAAATGTGGTTTCTGATGAAAGTGCACAGAATACCATGGTTAGACAGAAAAAAAAAAAAAAACGAGCATGTCAAAATCCCAATAAGTGTTTAGAGAGTTAAGAATATAAGTAATAGAGCTAAGACAGAGTCTAGTAGAGGACACCAGACAAGAGAGACACCAGCGCTATAAATAGCTTCACAACGGGACACACTTGTGTTAACCAAGGGAGCATTGAGTACAGCTGAGCGAGGGTATCCCCAAGACATTGGGAAACTCGCTTCTACGAGTAACCGTGGAGTACCAGGTTACTCGAGTGAGCTGGCCAGCGTGCTGGGCCACTATGCACGCAAGACTCGCCAGCGCACGGAGAATCCAACGTCCGTGTTTGAACACCCAATGAGTAGCGTGAGGACAGACCAGGACTGAGACGAGTAGAGAATAGACGTGTTCCTTACGAATGCTATAAGTTTCGAGACAATAGTGATTGTTAGGCTTTAGATTTCATTCAGTGATTAATAGTATCATTATCACTTCTTCATTGCATCTATGTAACGTACCATGCTGTTTATTGTCAATGAAGTATTCCGCTCGCAGAGCTTGTTTATCGCCAGCTCTAAATAAATTGCATTCCTTTTGCAAATGACACGAGTTATTATTTCGTGTGGTGCAAAAGTAGGGGAGTCCTGAAAGACCTGTCGCAAGCAAGTTGCTGACAGGCAGGACCCCAATTGGTGTCAGAAGTCCCTGAACCAACGTCAACAGGCAATTGGTATCGGAGATCTCTGAACCAACGTAAACAGGCACCATTCGACATTAGTTCTGTGTTAAAATATCTAAAATTAACGTAAATTATTTTGCATAAAATGGCAGAAATAATTGTGTTTTGTGAATAACGTGAGTGATTAACACCATTACTGCGTGATAATTTGTATCATACCATTTGTGGCGCTTGAACCACAATGAAGGAAGTCTAAGTTACAAATTGTGTTAGTCTATGAAAATTCAGAAAGTGTGTTATTCTACTGAAAGTAATGATAATGTATACAAATATGAATTTAAATTATCAAGCAAATCATCGTGTACATTTCATTTTGTGTGATACAGACATCAATGTCACCATTCATCATATTCAGATAGATATTTGTGCAAAATAAGTTCTTTTTGTACAAAGATAATACATTAGCTACTGAACGGAAGCCTTGGAACGTAATTATACCAAACTAGTTAGAAAGTGAAAACAAGACGACAGCGACTGTCATATTGACGAATAATCTTACGAATCATGACGATCATTCAGACGATCATAACATTCATTCATTAACATCATTTATCATTATCTAAATCACATTTTTCATTCATCAGAAGCATGAAATATAAACATGTATTTACAACATATGCATGTTTCTAAAGTATTGATGCTCTACTAAACAGAAGCATCCGTTTTGTTCTCAAGTCGATCATTTTTGGTGTGTCGGGAAGACAGCGGTGGAACATCCCAAGAACCGTATTTTCCAAAGAATTAGATGAGTATATTTTTGAAATATTTTGATATCCACTATGTTAATCATGCATCTTTTTTTCCAGTAAAAATGTAAATAACTAACACATAATTATCAACCATTGTGTAAAACTACTGTGATATCATTGTGAACTAACATAAAGCCCGAAAATGGCATCATTAAATGATTGTATCCAGGCAGGCAAAGAAATGGGCCACACTGGAGAGAAATTAGAGAAGTGGGCGGATCAAAAATATAAAGAAGAAATAGCTCGAATGGAAAAGAAAGCTGCTCTAGAGAGAGACGAAAGAGCATTGGAAAGACAACATCAAAAAGAGATGAAAGAAGTCGAGGAAGCCACCAAACAGAAACAGCTAGATTTAGATCATACCAACAAACAAGCAGAGGAAGCCACCAAACAAAGACAGCTAGATTTAGATCATGCCACCAAACAGAAACAGCTAGATTTAGATCATGCCACCAAACAGAAACAGCTAGATTTAGAGGAAGCCACCAAACATAAGCAGATACAGGTAGATTCAGAAACTAAATTAAGGATGAAGGAAATGGAGGTAGATTCAAACATACAGATAGCCTTTAGCAAACAAAAGAGTCAAGAAGAACAGAACAAGTTTAGTAAATATAAAGGCCTTATCAAACCATATAGCGTAGGGGATTCAATTTCTGCATGGACTGAGAATATAGAATTTCAACTTAAGACTCAGAAAATACCACTGGAGGACTGGGCAATGATATACATGAGAAATCTCAGTGGGGAGCCATTAAAGGTAATAGAATCAATACCTACATAACTAAGGAACAATTATCAGTACATTCACGATAGGGTCATGCAACACTTTCTTTTAGATGCCACTGGGTACCAAATTCAGTTTTCCCAAATAAAGCCAAAGGCAACTGAAACCTTCTTAGACTACCTCTCTAACGTGCAAAGCAATTTAATAAATGGACTAGGGCGGCGAAAGTGGGCAAAAACTTTGATAAATTACAAGATCTTATGGTAATGGACAAGGTGATATCCACCGTCCCTACCCCTTTTGCGAAGTTTCTCCAACAATCAGATATCGAATCCATTGAGCAATTAGAAAAACGGGGGTCGGCATATTTTTCTTCCAACCGTGACATATTTAAGTCCACAACACATGATACAGAGATCACTGTTTTTGCAAAGAATGTACCGAGTAGATCTTACAATCAGAAAGAGTATCGTAAGAAAGACAAACCGTACCAGAAGCCACCTCAATGTGGATATTGTAGTTTGTTTCATCCTAGCTACTCTATGTGCGATAAGAACCCGGCATATCCCTCACACCTAGAAAAAGTGATAAATAAGCAAGAAAGTAGAAGAACTTCATTTAAACGTGCTGTTAAATGTTACTTTTGTTCCAGCTATGGCCACTATAGTAATAAATGTCTTGGTAGGCAACGAATGAAAGCAAATAATGCTGCACTCATCGATACTTCATCAGACGATGATAGTGAAATTGACGCGGAACTTGTAAATGTTTTACCAACGAGTGAATGTGAAAGTGTGGCAGTAGTTACTGACATATTAGACTTTAAGAAATGTGACACATGTCACCAGTTTCATGCGGATGGTAAATTTAAATGTGGGCACGTGATATCATCCTCCAATGAAGATGCTAATGCAGCAAGTACCTCTTGAGGTAAACTAAAGTTCTACGATGCATTGGTCAATGATCAACCATGCCATTGTTTACTCGATAGCGGCAGCACTTTACTTGGTTTAAGAAAAGAACTGGTCAGACCAGAAGATTACACGGGTGAATTTGTCAAATGCCGTACTTTCTCTGGAACCATTGAGAAATACCCACTGGCAAAAGCGCATATTAATACCCCATTCTTTACCGGCACATTTACTTGCGCAATCCTGCAAGATCCCTGCACGGATCTGATTTTAGGCTGTTTAGCTTCATTGAAGCAATGTACTGACGACGACATAATAGCCTGGAAACATACAAACAATGCTAATGCTGTAACAAGGTCAGATACGCAAACACACTATACTGACTTGCAAAATGAGATGTTACAGCTGTTAACACCCAGCGGTGCCGATACCAACAGTACTCGACAAAAATTTATCGAGGCACAAAGCACCGATCAAACTATCGCACCTTATTTTAAATTGTTAGGTGAGCGAGCGAAAGTGAATAAAAATGCATCTTGGTATTTTAGAAAACATAACGGAATTCTCATGCGTTATTACACAAATAATAACCATGAAATTCAGCAAACGGTGTTACCTGTAACATACCGACAAACTGTGCTAAAGATCGCACATGAATCACCGTTTGCTGGACATTTGGCCTATGACAAAACCAGAGCCAGAATTTTGTCACACTTCTACTGGCCTAAATTCTGTACTGATATAAAATTTTTCTGTCGTTCATGTACTATTTTTCAACATCGTGTAAGAAAGGGAAAGCATGTGACAGCCGAAGTTCAACGGTCATTATTAGCATCTAGACCATATGAGTGTGTAGCGGTCGATATTGTTGGACCCCTAAATCAGGTGTCAAGCAAAGGTAACCGTGACTATGCAAATAAGGGTGCTAAAACTATACACCTTGAACCAAATCAGAAGGTTCTGCTTTTACTACCGGATAAACGTAATTTGTTACTAACATCGTGGCAAGGGCCATTCAACGTTGAACGTAAAATATCAGATGTCGATTATGAAATATCGATAAAGGGAAAATTAAAGATATTTCATATCAACATGCTGAAACCATACTTTTCACGACAAGAACTACAGACAGACGAACAAGATGCACCCACACCAAGTAATCGGACGACAGACGTACACAATACAACTACACCAGGTAGGGCGACACATGACAACGACATCGCAAACACACTTAGCCAGGTAACAGCACACGCAGCTAGTACAACAACAGTACTGAACGAGACAGATGACGACGAAATAGAATTACCTGTCCCTACTGTAGACACGACTGGGACCATCGACAGTATAAAGATAGAAACCAAACTTACAGACGAGCAACGACGACAGATGATAGAATTAGTGACGGAGTACAGAGACATTTTCTCCGACATCCCAGGAAAGACAGACAAAATAGAACACTCCATTATTCTGACTGACAACACCCCAATCAAGTGTCGACCTTATTCCATCCCTCTAAATTATAGGGCTAATCTCGACAAAGAAATACTATCTCTTGAGTAGAGTGGAATAATTCAGAAATCTCAGTCAGAGTATTCTTTCCCTATCGTCCTTGGCACCAAAAAGGACTCAACTATTCGACACTGCGTCGATTATCGACGTTTGAACAAAGTAACCAAAATTGATGCTGAACCAATCCCAGCATGAAAGGATTTGATCCTTGATATGTCTACATCTCGCATCTTTAGCAAGCTTGATCTCACGAAAGGTTATTGGCAGGTCCCGATGCAAGAAAATTCGATTCCTTTAACAGCTTTCTCCACACCTTTAGGACTCTATGAGTGGCGATTTCTTCCTTTTGGCCTTCGTAATGCTCCAGCGACTTTCGTCCGTCTAACTAGGGATCTTCTCCACGGGGTGACCAATACTTCTACATACATTGATGACATATGCATTCATACTGTAGACTGGACGTCACACCTACAGAAACTACGACATGTCTTCGACAGGTTGCGAGTATTCGGGCTTACAGTGAAGCCTACTAAAGTAGAGTTGGGCATGGAAGAGATTGACTTCCTAGGCCATACCATCTGCAGGGGCCAACTCAGAACAGATGAAAGAATCGTGACCAAGATTCTAAATTTGACTATGCCAACGACCAAGAAACAGGTCAGAAGTCTACTTGTCTTGTGAATTATTATAAGTAAATTTATTACCAATCTGGCGGAAATCACCAGTGTTTTTTCGAACGTTTTGAAAGCTTCGGCTAAACTAAATGTGCAAGATGCAGGATTAATTAGTGCGCTATCAAAATTGAAATATTTATTCAGTGTTCCACCTATCCTGCGTTTGCCTAACCAAAATCTTATCTATTTCTTACGTACAGACGCAAGTGCTATCTCCATATCTGGGGAACTAGGACAGTTCTACGAAGGGAAGTTCCACCCAGTAATGTACGTAAGTCGTAAGATCAGCCCAGCTGAATCGAGATACTCAGCATCAGAATTGGAGGGCCTCAGCTTAATCTATTGTGTTAGAAAACTTCATAGGTTTTTGGCAGGAGCACAGTTTGTGATCGAAACCGACAATTCTCGTTGTCTGTTATGCAGTCTGGCATTCCCCACAACAACAGAGTCTACAGGTGGGCTTTGATACTGCAGAACTATGCATTTACCATCCAGCATTTAAAGGGGAGATTGAACTCGTTGGCAGACACTTTGAGTCGACCGTCAACCATTGAAATACCTGATATACAGGAAGAGATCGACCAGAGATAACCAGAAACAGTGACACTGTAATTGCTAATTAGATCAGTGCCGTGGTGAATAAGTTACACTGTAAGTGCGTTATCATCGCCAAGCTAATAAAACTGTGTAAGAGTAACAGTGCCATTATCAGTGAAACGAACAGACGCATAAGTAATATGTCTGCAGCGCTAACATATATATAAGCCATATTAACATTGAAGTGTTAGCTGTGAACCTACATAAATTGGTAGGGAACTATATATTTATACACTATCCAGCAAGGAGAGCATATAAGACTTTGGCGAAATGAACTATGATATGAAAATAGTCTAAAAAGAATATTGCTCCATCTTCACACCTCAAAGGACGACATTAGTTAGTGTAATTAGTTATAGAAACGTAACTGTGATATATATATATATATATATATATATATATATATATATATATATATATATATATATATATATATATATATATAACATTGTTTTATAAACAGTATGTATAACGTCATTTTTCTATGAATAATTGAAATGCAAAATGTTCTAATGCATTTATAACTTTATTTAACTTATTTGATAGTTATAAGTCACCATCATTTAGTTAATAACCAATTTAAGTTAACCCCAATAATAGAAATGCAATTGTTAGACAATACTTTACCTTATCACCGCATAATCATAATCATTTATAAATTCATTTATTTAAAATATCATTTCTAAACTAACCCAACCATTTAGGAAGTAACATAATTTCATTTACTAATAACACTTTAAGGTAATTAACCCAATTTGCTTAAATGTAATTAGTTAGTTAGATTATTTCCCTTAGGATAATTTAGAACAGCACACCAAATTACAGTAGTTAGTATTACAGGATCGGTAACAAACCATCCTCACAAACTTGTATATTTTGTATAGGCATGACACGTGCAAACAAATCGCACAGTCATTTGGCGTGAAGACTTGTATAATTCAGCCAATCATTTAATGTAAGGTTAATTTATTTGATGCTATGAACCATATTTTAATGACGATTGAATGTTTTAGCAAGAATGGTATGAAATTGGATGAAAAATGTGTAAATGAGAGGAGTGAATGTATACAATACTAAACATTGAAAGAAAGAGAGAGAGAGAGAGAGAGAGAGAGAGAGAGAGAGAGAGGTAGCGGCAAATCTTTTATTCACCGCTTAAAATGCCTTGTTATGACTTGTCTGTGTCAATCTGTGTAACCAATGTGTGTTACTGCTATACTTTAGTAGATTAGATAAGGAAAATACTTTGAGCATCTTGAAACGGAGTTGTGGTCATAAATAAGAATAACAAACATTTGTAACCACAATAAACCGATTTACGGCGCTCGAAGGAATACACACATGTAGAATAGTAACGCATACACATGTTAGAAAATTAAATACATTGTAGATTATTAGAAAACACGCAAACAAACAGAAAAACAAACACATAAAAGTTGCACACACCATTTATTTCAAAAAACAGTAACTCAAATCAGGGGACACAATAACTTCTTAAAAACCTTAATGTAACATTGAAAATATGTCTTCACAAGCGGAAGCGAGAATGTGAAGAGTAGAACTTTATGTATACGAGTTGGAGTTGATATTATTGGGAACATGAACATTTAATGCTCATGTGTTGTACTCATAACAGGGTCAACTTGTATTGGGTTGTCATTTTGGGCAATTTGAGGACAGGTCAAAAGACCTAAGTCAACGGACGGAAGTCAGAAGACAGAGGGTCATAAGACGGAAGTCAGGACATAAGTCATAAGACAACGGTTCCGGATCAAAACAATTCCCAAGAAGATCTATAGCCAACTATACTGATACTATGGGCTACTCAATTAGCCGAGTGAAGAAATAGAACAGTGTGAGTAAGGGGAGAAGAGAGTTTGTTCTATCCCCAGAAGAAAGATTTACAACTTATTGGATCTTTGACAAAATTGGACAGCCAATTTTCTTTTGTGACCATACAACGTGTTACAAGCATGATTTAAAGGGTTGTAACACTTCACAGAGGGAAGAGGAGCCTGTCAAAATCCCAATAAGTGTTTAGAGAGTTAAGAATATAAGTAATAGAGCTAAGACAGAGTCTAGTAGAGGACACCAGACAAGAGAGACACCAGCGCTATAAATAGCTTCACAACGGGACACACTTGTGTCAACCAAGGGAGCATTGAGTACAGCTGAGCGAGGGTTTCCCCAAGACATTGGGAAACTCGCTTCTACGAGTAACCGTGGAGTACCAGGTTACTCGAGTGAGCTGGCCAGCGTGCTGGGCCACTATGCACGCAAGACTCGCCAGCGCACGGAGAATCCAACGTCCGTGTTTGAACACGCAATGAGTAGCGTGAGGACAGACCAGGACTGAGACGAGTAGAGAATAGACGTGTTCCTTACGAATACTATAAGTTTCGAGACAATAGTGATTGTTAGTCTTTAGATTTCATTCAGTGATTAATAGTATCATTATCACTTCTTCATTGCATCTATGTAACGTACCATGCTGTTTATTGTCAATGAAGTATTCCGCTCGCAGAGCTTGTTTATCGCCAGCTCTAAATAAATTGCATTCCTTTTGCAAATGACACGAGTTATTATTTCGTGTGGTGCAAAAGTACGGGAGTCCTGAAAGACCTGTCGCAAGCAAGTTGCTGACAAGCGAGTCCTATAAAAAAACATATGAAAACCGTAAACGGATTAGAAAAATTAGACGTTAACAGTCAAGATATTTTGGGAAAGTGATGAGAAGTAATAAACTGGAGAACTTGGTGACAACTGGCAAGATTTGGGGAAAGAACAAGGAGAAGGTACAGAAGTAAATATCTGGATGGCTCGGCCACATAACATATTCGAGACAAAAACACAGAGCTGATCCACGACTCTGATGATGGCGATACATGACCGCTCACGCTTATCGTCATGGCACATGATGAACCATCAATTGGGGAATCCCCTTGAAGCCAGTGAGATAGTACATAAATAAACACACATAGTATTGTTTGGCGCTCGTCGAAGGAGAAGAAGGAAGTAGAGATTAGAGGACGCACTAGACAACATAAAATGATAATGATGACAGACGTGGTTGCGGCCTTGTGGGAGCACGTGTACACCTCGGAGGAGCAAATGGATAGTCTAGTAAGAATGAGACAGCGAGGTGTGACAAGGGGATCTGGCCGACGATCGACGCTCAGAGGTGAGGCGAGACGGACATATAATCAGATTGCTACTGGAACTATTAGTGTTGGAACTCTTCGCTGGCTGCTGAGGATGGAGACGGAGCGCTAATGGGAATGTCCCGAATGCTGTGATGTCGATTCCTAAACCAATCAATCAATCAAATGATAAAGCTATAGTTACCGACCTGGATTCGAACCTGGCACCTCCAAATGACGACAGCGCCTCGCTGCAGGAGCAAGTGTACCTCAAAACATGACCAACAAGACACTCCGAACGCACATGATGATAATGATGATGATAATGGTGATGGGCTTACCCAGCCCAATAAAATGGATACCCAGACAGTTTTTCCAGAGTTTTCTAGGAATTATGTTGGAAGAAAAGGTAACGAGGACAGGAAATGGCCATCACATCTCATAAATCGTTACCTTCACATGAAGACCTAATACTGCATCGCGTAGATTTGCACAAATTAAGAGGTATGTGAGCTAACCACCGTTTCACAGTGGCTCCTAAAATATCATCTATCTGTTATACATGCATGACACGTAGACGGTAGTATGATCGCGTTCTGGTAAACTGATTAGAGAAACGACACGCAGACGGTAGAGTGAAGGCGTTCTAGTAAAGAGATTAGAGAATTGGCACGTAGACGGTAGAGTGATGGTGTATTAGCAAAGTGATTAGCGAATTGACAAGTAGACAGTAGGGTGATGGTGTTCTAGTAAAGTGATTAGAGAAACGACACGCAGACGGTAGGGTGATCGCGTTCTGGTAAAGTGATTAAAGAATTGACAAGCAGACGGCAGGGTGATGGTGTATTAGTAAAGTGATTAGAGAAACGACACGCAGACGGTAGGGTGATCGCGTTCTGGTAAAGTGATTAAAGAATTGACAAGCAGACGGCAGGGTGATGGTGTATTAGTAAAGTGATTAGAGAAACGACACACAGACGGTAGGGTGATCACGTTCTGGTAAAGTGATTAGAGAATTGACAAGCAGACTGCAGGGTGATGGTGTATTAGTAAAGTGATTAGAGAAACGACACGCAGACGGTAAGGTGATGACGTTCTGGTAAAGTGATTAGAGAAATGACAAGTAGACGGCAGGGTGATGGTGTATTAGTAAAGTGATTAGAGAATTGACATGTAGACGGAAGGGTTATGGTGTATTAGTAAAGTGATTACAGAAACCACACGCAGACTGTAAGGTGATCAAGTTCTAGTAAAGTGATTAGAGAGATTTAGGAGGCCTGTGTGGTCTCGTGGTACGGCGTCCGCCTCGAGAGCTGGAGGTCTCGGGTTCAAGCCCCGGTGAGGACCGGGGTTTTTTCTCGTGGACTTCTAGTGATAACATTTCGCCTGGTCTCTGGGTAGTGAGATCGGACGCCCGTGTGTATTGTTCAGTTGAAAATCGAAAAAGAGTAGCCTAACGGCGCTGCCCGGGCAATATTTCGAGTTAAAAATCTACCCAAAGTATTTCAGGATCCTCGCCGGTGCTACAAGTTCGTGCACCAAGCTGAGTTTCTCCAAACTCAGGTCTGAGTTAACAGGAGAATGGAGCACTTATGGGTTACACCCGTGTGCCGTGATGTTGATCCATCGACTAAACTAAACTAAACTAATCTAGACTAAACTAATTTTCACTTTTCACCTCTCCTGGGAGAGGCTAGCCGATCTTAGCCCTGCTGGCTGCAGGGCCAGGCGCTGTTCACACCTTGAGTGTTGCAAGAGATAATTATGGGTGGAGGTTTAGTGTGGAATTGGAGAATAGGAATGTCATAACGTAGACTGATTTAAGATATGATAGATAATTTAAGATATAATGGATAAAAAAGTCGCTTAAAAGTCAACAGGGTCGATTTCATTGCACCGGGTGTTATCCCATTTGGCTCAGTATCTTTCCGCAGCACGGAAAGCGTCGCACAAAGCACGAACTCCGTAGCTTTTAGCGACGACCAACAGAAGTCTCCGAAACATTTAACTCATAAACCGAAGGACGCGGCCCGGAATCGAACCCACAACCTTCGGAGCCCGAGTCAAACGGCTTGACCACTTCGCCACAGAGACTCCCTAAGATATAATGGATAATTTAAGATATGATGGATAATTTAAGATATGATGGATAATTTAAGATATAACAGATAATTTAAAATATGATAGATAATTTAAAATATGATAGATAGTTTAAGATATGATCGATAATTTAAGATACGATAAATAATTTCAAACATGATAGATAGCAGGTCCGTATGGCCGAATGGGTAAGAAAGCTGCTCTTAAACATTCGTTAAACTGATGCCGAGGTAAGCGGTTCAATCCCTACACCGGACAGCTGGACTAAAATGCTGGCATATCGTCCTTGACTTGTAGACGTAAATTACAAGTACCTCTGAAGTCGGACTGCGTTCGCCTGAAGGCGAGGGACATTGTTAATAGGGAAAGCTAATCCAAACGCAAAATTCAGTCCATCACTACTGTAAATGGTGTTTTATGGCCTACGCTTGAGTTAAAAAAAAAAATGATGGATAATATAAGATATGATAGATAGTTTAAGATATGATATATAATTTAAGATATAGATTATTTAAGATATGATAGATAATTGTAAATATGATAGATAGTTTAAAATATGATAGATAATTTAAGATATGATAGATAATTTAAAATATGATTATTTTTTTTTGGAAAGTTGCATATCCCTTACATAACGTTGCAGTCAACAGCAGCATTTTCCAGCTGTTGTTGATGTTCTTGGCAAGATTTCGGTCAGTAGTTTGCCATTGCTTTCTGAGCGACTATCTTACATACACTGTAAGTAACCAACGCGACACTATCCGCTGCCGAATTTCGCGCAGCTGTGTGGACTGCTGAGAAATACATTAACACCTTTGCTAGGGAGACCGGCGAAATATGATAGATAATTTAAAATATGATAGATATACATTAGACAGCTAAAAACGCAGGAATCTCGCGTATGATAGAAATAAATCTGGAAAAACCGTTATTACAACACTCTTCTACACATAAATAGTCACTAAATAATGATGAGGAAAAATGGACGTGAAAACTTAGTGACAACTAGTAAGGGAGATTTCAAAAGAGGAAACAAAAATTTGTAATGACTTGGCCAAACGGCCTATTGAGGACAAGATCATAAACTTGATATGAGATTAGTGATTGTGTGACACGCGAAACATGGCCGCCCACGCTTATCGGAATGACACATGATACAGAGTTATATGTAAACGTATGTCCCGGTTTGCAGACAGTAATAACATGTCTGGAATGGTAACAGAATTCATAGCTTTTGATTCACGTTCACGCGGCGGGGACAATGTCAGGGAATGGAAGCAGGAATCAGAAGACATAGAAGATTCAAGTAGATATTAGAGTAGAATGGGAGAGACTCTTAAGGGGAAATTTAAGTTAGTTGCATATCCTTAACAGGACGTAGTAGTCAACCCCAGAATTTTTTTTGGCTGTTTGTGATCTCTTGGCAAGTTTACGTTCAGTAGTTTGCCATTGCTTTCTGAACGACCGGCACTCGTACCATTTTATAAAAAAAAAAAAAAACGAACGCAAAGCGGTCTGCTTCCAAATTACCCGCAGCTGTGTTTCGAACGGGGTATGTGTGATTACCAACTGCGCTCGTTACTCCTCCGCCACGGAGCAGGCTGTTAGGGAACAAGGATAAGGATTAATACGCCAGAAGACAGCGGACAGACAAGAATATGCGTGTTCAGCAGTAAGAATTAGACATTACAAAACAGGGTAAGACAAGAATATAAGGAAACAAGAAAAAGAATTAGACATCACAAAACAGAGAAAAGACAAGAATATGAGTTGACGAGAACAAGAATTAGACATCACAAAACAGCGGAAAGACAAGAATATGAGGTGACGAGAACAAGAATTAGACATCACAAAACAGGGGGAAAACGAGAATATCAGGGAACAAGAGAAAGAATTAGACATCACAAAACAGGAAGAGGACGAGGAAATCATGTCTTTGACTTGGGGACGTAAATTACAATTATAGTCAAATCAGCTCAATGTGGACTTCGCCTGAGTTCAAAGCAGACCAACGACCAAAAAGGCATGCTATAGTTATTCACTACACATTGATTACATGCCCGGATGTAACATGCACTGATGGCAGATATCGGTCTATAACGTGGAAAGGGTTTTTTAAGTAGGCCCGTTACAGAACGTCGCACACAGCACAGCATGCAGAAAGCTCCCATCCGCTATCATTTCTCCTGCCTCATGCACCGTCGTACCCGAGGTGTCTTTAAAGTCCCGTGTCCATTTTCACGCTGGTGGACCCATCCATGCTTTCCCATCAAGGAAACATGCCTTACATCGCTGTTCTTTCCTAACCACGTGACGTTTAGTGTGACCAGAGTAAACAATATTTTCAGACATTATCTTACTTTTGAGACGCCAGTTTTCTTCTTTGTTTAAATCGTATAAATGTCATTAATATTATTATTCTGCATTCCGTTAGTATTAGTATTCCCCCCCCCCCCCCCCACACACACACACGCAACTTTTCCTCCCATTGAATTCATGCACAGGTAGTTATCTTAAATCCGTACCTTCACTTTGCACTTAAACAACAGCTACATACACACGCACACACGCACACGCACACACGCACACACACAGAGACAGAGAGGATTACTATGCTTACGATTCGTGTGATGTATATGTTCCTAAATTCTGTTATACTTCTCATGAGTCTTTGTATCTTTAAATAATGAAGTCACACACCAAATTTTGCATTATTTATTAGTTCAATAAACAGCACACTTACGATCTCTTTGTCGGATGCCCTGAGCCTCATAGTTAGCATGCTATGGAAGAAGCAGTTTCTTTTCAAAGAGATATTATCGGTCCAATCGAAATTCCAATGAAAGACGAAAGTAAACAATTCTTCATGACAAAATGAGACAGAAATCCAACTACATCTTAATGATAATCTCATCACTGCGAAAATGCTCACAGTTTGAGCAAAAATGTCTACAACACCCCTTCTGTATTGTCTCTCAGAACTATATAAACCCAGAATACCACTGGGTACATTGCTCAGTTTCCTATTACCTCTATCCCGTTCAACCTCAGAAAAGAAGTTACAATTAGGTTTTATCTCAGTCTCAAATTAATAATCCTGTGACCAAATCAGTCACATGTAGGAAATTAATTTGAATGGGATTGTTGTCCATGGGAGGTACCATTGAGACCCATTCCATTTAAGGAGACACCAGTTCAACACTAGATGGCGAAATGGCTAGCAAAAATTATCAAATCAGAACGACAGTCGTTTCTCGGCATTTTTGCTAAGATCAAAGCTAACAAATACCGGACTACTGACCGCTGACACTAGTAAACAGGTCTCGGATGACCACATTGTGCCGAAAGGCTCATTGTGGGACAAGAAGGTAGTACAACGACAGTAGCTTGACCCTGAAACACTAAAGGAAAGATTTAAATGGTATAATTATTGGACGCTATCGACATGTTCACTAATATTCCCGTATCAGAAAAAGTAAAGATGAAATAAGAAAGCATAAAAGAGAACGAACTGAAATTAGCTATTCCAACACCTACTGTGGAGGGACTACTACTGTTATGTACTGCCCACATCAAAGATAAACTTCCCCACATATTCCTATTGCTATGTACTGTCCACATCAATCTTCCCCACACAATCCCACTGCTATGTACTGTCCACATCAAAGTTAACTTCCCCACACAATCTTATATCTATGTACTGTCCACATCAAAGCTGACGTCCCCACACAATCTTATATCTATGTAATGTCCACATCAAAGCTGACGTCCCCACACAATCTTATATCTATGTAATGTCCACATCAAAGTTAACTTCCCCACACAATACTACTTCTATGTACTGTCCACATCAAAGTTGATTTCCCCATACATCCCTACTGTTATGTACTGTCCACATCAAAGTTGATTTCCCCATACATCCCTACTGTTATGTACTGTCCACATCAAAGTTCCCCACACATTCCTACTACTATATACTATCCACATCAAAGATAACTTCCCCCCACACATTTCTTCTGCTATGTACTGTCCACATCAAAATTAACTTTCCCACACAATCCTACTGCTTTGTACTGTCCACTCAAAGTTAGCTTCCCCACACAATCCTACTGCTTTGTACTGTCCACATCAAAATTAACTTTCCCACACAATTCTACTGTCTAATTGACCCAGTGGCAATAGGGAATCCTCTAGGTCCCAATATAACGGACATCTTTATGGCACACATAGAAGAAAACAGATTGTATGATATCAAAGACAGAGCTTTCCACTGCCATTACGTAGATGACATGCTAATCATCGTCACTAACAAATAACAGGCTAGACGGCTCCGTGCCACTAAGAAACAGGCACATAAGAACATTTCCCTGTCATCGAACATTAAAACAAGGATACTCTACTGATTTTAGACACACTAATGAGAAGTAGAGAGTGTCACCACCCAAAAATTAGTTTACCCGAAAATATGGGCACATAAGTACGTGAATTTCCACAGCTTTTCACCTGTCCAGTAAAAACGTAGCCTACTAGGGATCCTGTTCAACCGACCAAGAAAGACATAAACACAGGATCAATCAATCAATCATGTGCCATGCCGGAACACAGGATGCAGTTGCTGAAGTCTAAAATCATGAAATCTAAATGTCTATGGTACTGGAGTCATGGTCGTCACCGGGAAGAATGAAATACCACAATGTAATATATAAGTAAATGGAAATATTCTTAAACAAGTGAATCGGTACAATTATCTCGGAACAGTCGTGACATCTGATGGCAGGTGTCATTAAGAGATTAGAACAAGAATTACAAAGACAAATTTAGCCTTTTGCAAAATGGAAGATAAACTGACCAATAAAATGATGTCATTTGTAACGAGAAAAAGTGTGTTGAAGTGCTACATAGGACCTATATTTTTGTATGGATGTGAAACGTAGACAATCAGCAGACAAGTAGAAAAAACATCTAATAGCTGTGGAAAAGTGGTTTCTGAGGAAAATGCAACGAATACCATAGACAGACAGAAAAACCAATGAACGTAAACTGATTAGAGAAATTAGACGTAGACAATCACAATTTGTTGGACACGTTATGAGAAGAAATAAGTTGAAGAACTTGGTGACAACTGACAAGATTGAAAGGAAAAGAACAAGGGGAAGGCAGAGAAGTAACTACTTTGATGGTGGTATGGTCGAGACAAGAACGCAGAGCTCTTCCACGACTCTGGTGATCGTGTTATATGGCTAAACATGACCGCCTTCGCTTATCGGCATAGCACATAATGATGACTGGAGACATACAGCTCTACAGCCACCCACTCAACTCATCTGACAACGAAACATCGGTCCTCAATCTCCAAGTTACACATGCAACCTGTCGGGGGAACGATATCATGTAACGTTTACAGGACCGGTTAAAACAACAGCTGATCGAATGTTCTATGCCGTGTTTCCAGTTCTGATGTACAAAACCATTCCTAGAGCATACCATCAGTAAAAGAAAATGCAATCCCTTACGCCAATTGGAATCGCATGTATTTGATTGTAAATGCCAGTCTGTTTACATTGGCAGAATGAAAAGACATTTGTAAAACTGAAATTGCGAACACATCCCGAAGTAGAAAGAAAAACAAACATAGGACATTTCTGTGAACCCTACTAACCAAAACAATCGGAAAGAAACTATATATTCCATAGCACGCCACCTATTAGGCTCTGGGCATGTGACAAAGAGGCCGTAAATGTACTTGTTCACCACACATAATGGAATGTTATTGATATTTGTAGAGGCGGCTACAATCCATCTATCGATTCATGTGCCATGCCGGAAAGCGTGGGTGGGGGGAGGGGGGGGGGGTTGTCATAATTCGCAATTTCACTCGGCTGCAATACACTGGTGTAAATAGCAATTATGTAAACAAAATGAAAAAAAAAATCTGTTTATAAATACCGAGGTAACTCCAACAGTGATACACATGACAGCGTGTTGTGTATTGCAGCTAAAAGAATTTAATGGAAGAGGAGGGATTCTCCTGTTTCTAAAAATGGAGCAAAGAAGACAGTCAGTAGCTATTGGAAAGTTCTCAAGCAGCGTCTTTGCAGAGATAGAGGCTTCACAAGCTGAATCAGAAATGCAGTGAACAGAGGAAAATAAAGAGAAACAAACAGCTCTCTTTACGGCTGTGAAGTCAGTTTCAATACAGAGGAGCAGAAACAGTAAATACTCAGCAGACCCAAGAGCAGCACTACATGAACTTTGCCAGAAATCTAAAAGGATTGGACTCCAATAGATTCCGTCTCATTGCAACATACCTGGAAATAAAGAAGCTGACTGAACAGGAAGATTGAAGGCTACCTCAGCCTCGAATAGACATAACCTATGAAGAGGCAAAGAGATTTATAAAAGGCAGTTACAGAATCAAGTAGAAATCAGAGCATCCAGGCCACCATAAAGAAAATTTATTACCAACTCAACCGAAAAGAACAAGTTACAATCTTCAGGCTACGAACGGGACACATCAGGCTGAAATACCACATGTTTAGTAAACTAAAGATAGGAGATACTGATGGATGTAACTGTAAAAATGGTAAAATAACAGCTAAACATTTGTTGTAGGAGTGCCTAACATATGCACATATCTCTGTATTTTGTTACATAAAATTGCTTCATTTACCCTATAGAAATATTTTCTTTGTCAAGCACGATCTCTGCAGTCTGTAATTTACTGTAATAATATAACTCTCTCTCTCTCTCTCTCTCTCTCTCTCTCTCTCTCTCTCTCTCTCTCTCTCTCTCTCTCTCTCTCCCCCCCCCCCCCCCCCCCCCCCCTGATGTACGAATTAAATAATGTATGAAAGTAGCGAGATAACAAGGGCAGAATGTCAAATGGGCCTATGGAATCAACCCTTAACCCTACGGTCGTTGTGTTCTCTCTCTCTCTCTCTCTCTCTCTCTCTCTCTCTCTCTCTCTCTCTCTCTGATGTATGAATTAAATAATGTATGAAAGTAGAGAGATAACAAGGGCAGAATGTCAAATGGGCCTATGGGATCAACCCTTAACCCTACGGTAGTTGTGCTCTCTCTCTCTCTCTCTCTCTCTCTCTCTCTCTCTCTCTCTCTCTCTCTCTCTCTCTCTCTGATGTATGAATTAAATAATGTATGAAAGTAGAGAGATAACAAGAGCATAATGTCAAATGGGCCTATGGAATCAACCCTTAACCCTACGGTCGTTGTGTTCTCTCTCTCTATCTCTCTCTCTCTCTCTCTCTCTCTCTCTCTCTCTCTGATGTATGAATTAAATAATGTATGAGAGTAGAGAGATAACAAGGGCAGAATGTCAAATGGGCCTACGCGATCAACCCTTAACCCTACGGTCGTTATGTATTCTCTCTCTCTCTCTCTCTCTCTCTCTCTCTCTCTCTCTCTCTCTCTCTCTCTCTGATGTATGAATTAAATAATGTATGAAAGTAGAGAGATAACAAGGGCAGAATGTCAAATGGGCCTATGGGATCAACCCTTAACCCTACGGTCGTTGTGTGTTCTCCCTCTCTCTCTCTCCTCCCACTCTCTCTGTTAATATTTCTCATTTTTATTCAGTTCCTCCTGTGTTGGCAATTGAACTGTTTCTCTTCTATAGCTATAGTACGTTTCTTACATTCATATATCTGTTATATTAGCAGCTGCCTTTCTAATTTAATAATCCTTATCGACGAAGGCAACTGGTCGCCGTAACCCATTATGCTGTGATATTCAAACTGCAACGGCACTATCTGCCTCGGGGCTATCTATAATTTAATCTTTATCTTTACTTCCTTGACTCCTAACAACCTTCTCCCGATAACTGGGACATCAATTATGTGCCCGCAGCTTTGATTTCACTGATAGGAGGACATGTTTCCTCTCTTCTGAATCAGCATGTGATCTGTTTCGTTCTAAAACTATGTTTCATGTTTTCTTCATATATTGGTTTCTTTGAACCATGTCGTAAAATTCATAGCATAGGTTGCATTTCAGAAAATGAAAAGTATCTTACGTAGTAAGTCACTATCATTGAATGTAAGAAAGAGAGTGCTGAAGTGTTATACAGAACCTGTTTTGCTGTATGGCAGTGAATCTTGGAATTTAAATGAACAAATTATGAATAACTCGGAAGCAATAGAGATATGGTTCATGAGACGAATGTTGCGAATTCCTTGGACTACCTAAGTAACTAATAACGAATGTCTGAAAGAGGCTAATGACATTAGAACATTATATACAACAATAAGACAGAGACAGACAACTTTCTTTGGTCATGTGATAAGAAGAGAGGCATTGGAGAACAACTTGACGACTGGGCAGATCGAGGCGAAGAGAAGCAGAGGCCGACCAAGAGAAATGATGCTGGATAGATTGAGGCTGTGGCATGGAGGAATATCAGCACCAGAGTTGACCCAGAACACCAAACACCTAGATCTATGGAGAGATTAGTTAGTTAGTTAGTTTGTCGCAGTTCCAACTTCACAGCAACGGGTCGTCCCCATTATGCTCCGTTCCTGTGCCAGTGAATATCACACAAAACGCTCCCCACTGCCCAATATGAAAAGTGGAAAAGACAGGAGTCTCGACAAACAACAGCCCGCACAAATACACTGTGCATAATGCTGCCACCAGAATGTCAACACACCAGTCCCCCACAAAACACCCAGTTCATCTCTGATGAAATCGGCAGTCATTTTCCTATCTGAATGTTTCCTAGATGTTCACCCAAACAGTCCACGAAAATACAGTTCATCGCTGATGGCAGTGGCAGTCAACCAGAAGCCCAGCAGCCACGCATTTCTGCATAAGGCAAAAACCGGTCAACTCTGGGACATAGGCACCTGCCATCACTCCGAACATGCAGTCACGTTCCAAAAAACTTCAGGCAGATTCAAAAGTATTTCACACGAAACTCACAGCTCACAGCGTCGCGCCACATGGAGAGATATGAACGCCTACGTCAGCTGGCATGGCACTTTATCATGATGATTCAACCATTTGTTTTTATAGTTGATACCGTGTTGACCTAGTTAATGATGCGCTTTCCTGTCCAATCAAAGGCCCGGGTTCAATCCCCAGAAGAGGGAGGGTTTATGCGCCAGTCTGACGCTGATGTGTCAACTCAACCTCATAAAAAACTTACTGTAAAATTTTCAGAAGTTCCTGAGACTTGTCTTGGTAGGAGCGGCGATGACGAATTGAACTAGCCACCCCACCTCAAATGTCGTGACCAAGAGTATGACAAGGCCTAAAGCTTGAAATCCTAACGACAGTATCCGCCACGGCACTCTTGTTAAGTTTTCACAGATCCTAATGAACTAAAGAACTATCAGCTTATCAAATTATACAAACAACCGGTTGGTGTGGTTTAGAGTCCGTTGTACGGTATATACACCATGCCCATGTTTAGCATGTCTCATCTTGTCGCAGGAGCTACACATACTTAACTGTTTGTATTTCCTATTGTTATATTCTGCTGCAGCCGTTGCTACTCTAATCGATACATCATTAGCACTATTTCGTGTGTCTGCTGAGTGGGTGTTTCCGACTCATATACATATAAATAATCAGTCTGCTGGGTGGGTTTTTCCGACTCATATACATATAAATAATCAGTCTGCTGGGTGGGTTTTTCCGACTCATATACATATACATATACATAATCAGTCTGCTGGGTGGGCTTTTCCGACTCATGTACATATAAATAATCATCTGGTGTCCTTGCAATAACTGCCGAGTCTTGAGTCTAGTTTGAACGTCAGCTCCGTGGGTGGGGATTTCTTTCGTAACAAGTTTGCTAGTGCAATGGGCATCATGGCCTACTCTTTGTGATTTCTAACTGTCGTAGGTTTTTATCATGCGAAACTGGCACACAAACGGATCTGTGGCGAAGGGGTTACGAATGAAATTCGTAATCCCGCAAACCGCGTTCGAAACACAGCTGCCAGCATTTGGCCGCAGATCGCCTTGTGGTAGTTCCTATACAAAGGTATGAATGTCGATAATCCAGAAAGCAATGGAAAACTACTTGCAAAGGAATCATAAACACACACACACACACACACACACACACACACACACACACACGCGCACACACACACACACACACAAAACACACACACACACGTTCTGAGGTGACTGCCATGTCCTGTAAAGGATATGCAACTAACTAAAATGCCCACTGGATCTACTGCTCTTCGCTTTCACTGGCCAACCCACCTCATATGTCAAGAGTATGCCAAGGCCTAACCAACTAGCAATATGCCAGAGAAGCGGCCTTACGGCCTACTCTATATTTCCATCTACCGTAGGATTTTTAACAAGCGTAATTTACACACCGGACCTTCCCTTTTCGTCCTTATCCAGTAAGACTATGTATTTGATCTCACGACCCAAGACGTCAAGGAACGTGTGATATTATAAATCAGCGGTTCTTGGAAACATGTCCAGTGCTACGCTGGATGCCAACACGGCAACCTCTAATCACAGCAACAGGTTGATTGTATAATGTGATAAGCTGATAGACTCATGGAAGACATATTCGCGGTGAGCGTTCCCTTGCAAGTCTGACTTGTGCAAATTTCAGCTTCAACGAATCCAGCGAATTCTCCGTACTCCTGCAACGTGTTGATGCAGTTCGAATTCAGAGTCAGCAGAATTCACTGTAGTCCTGCAATGTAGTCATTCAGTTCGAATACACTGTCCTTTGGTGCACACCGATTAGAGCTTGTTCGTGTATATGTGTGCTTTAAATTAAAAAACAAAAATAAACACTTGAAAAGAAAATCCCAGCTTCAGAACTAAATACTAGAGAAAAGGTCTTTGGATATCGTGAACCATGACGAAGAAAGATACCGACGTTCTATAAGATATGAGCGTGGAAGAACACTCTCTAATATACAGCAAAATGACTCTTACGTGAAACGTAAAAACTGTTGCCATATTTTGACGTTTGCTCGCTTAGAACTCAAGCATAGTCCATACACGTGCTACCACTTCTAGTATTATATAAGTAGCAGGGGATTCTTAAATAAGTAGAAACATTGTATTCACATTTTAATTTTCTCTCCATTGCTCTCATTTTTTTCATCTTTTTATTATTCTCATCCCGTTCTTATGCCTAAATAAATTTACCGGAGGGTCTTCTCCGAGACTATATGTTGTGTTTTGTGCATGTATATGTTTGCTGATGAAGGCTAGTCACCGCAAAGTCCTTGTATTGTTTCGTAATTTTGTTCTGTAAAGCTGCATTACTTTGTCTCATCTCATCTCATCTCATCTCATCATGTAAGATGTAGTAAGATGTTCTCTAGTAACTTGCGGTGTTGAGGTGAAGTATAAACAGCGGGAGAGTGCCCGCTTATGGGCTTCATGTGTCGATATTACCATGGACTCTGTTATTCCCTGCGTCCATCGTTTACGTGGTCGGCCTCTTCCTCTGCTTCCCTCTGGTCTGTAAATCATTGCTTGTTGTGGTATACTGTTAGTTGGTAATCTACTTGCATGACCAAACCATTTGACGTGCTGTGCTGCCTTCTAATAAAATCTAGTGCAGCTTTAACCCCCACTTTAGTCCTGATTTCTTCATTTCTGATCTTATCTCTTCTTGATACATTGCGTATTCTTCTCAGGAATCTCATTTCTGTTGTTGTGATTTGTCGTTTCTCTTTTTCTGTCATTGTCCAGGTTTGGCATTGGTAGCATAGAGTTGGTAGGAAGACTGTGTTGTAAAGTGCTTTCTTAGTAGTTATTGATACATGTTTGTTCTTTAGTATTGGTGCCCTTTTTGTCCAATGAGTTGGTTTGCCTTATTGCATCTATTTTCGATCTCGTCTTCTGATTTGCCATTTGATGATATTATACTTCCTAGGTATTTGAAATTCTTTGCTTGTTTCAAGGGATGTTCGTTTAGGTGAATCGTTGTTGCTTTTTCTTCTTTAGTTATAGTCAATACCTCTGTTTTACTTGTGTTAATTTTCATGTTATGTTCTCTACACATTTCGTTTAGACTATTCATGTTGTCTTGTAATTCAGCTTCTGATTTTGCTATTAGTGCTTGGTTGTCCGCAAACAGGAGTTCTCTAATGGTTAGATTTGCAGATGGTTCTTCTTCTGTATTCTCGTCGCGCGATGTTCTTGCGGTCTCTGTTTGGCTGGTTTCTTTACATATGTTGTCTATATATGTTATAAACAAGAGAGGGGACAGGACACAACCTTGCCGTACTCCGGATCTTATGGTGAAGGGTTCTGAGTGTCCTTCAGTTGCTCTCACTATGCATTCACTGTTGTTGTATAAGCTTCTGCATAGATTAATTAGATGTGTACTCACTCCATATTGTTTAATGATTTCCCACAGCTTGTTTCTATCTACTCTATCAAATGCCTTTTCTTGGTCGACAAAGGCTAAGTAGAGTGTTTAATTGAATTCGACTGATTTTTCTGTAAGTTGCCTAAGAGCAAAAATGACATCTGTGCATTATTTGATTTTCCTAACTCCAAGTTGTGTTTCGATTAGCTGGGCGTTTGTTTTTCCAAATTGGGATAATTATGGCGTTTCCCCAGTCTCGTGATGTCTGTTGTTCTACCCAAACGTGGTTGAATAGTCTATGTAGCCATGTCCTACTTCTCTTGCTGCTTTAATTAGTTCATTTGGTAATTCATCTTATCCTGGTAATTTGTTCACTGTGGCTAATCTGATAGCTTCTGTAATGTCTTCTTTCAGTATATCTAGTTCAAGTTCTTCGGTGACATCTGTGTCGGTTTCTTGAATTCCTGTGACATCTGTTGGGATGTTGAGAAGTTGTTCGAAGTACTGTTTCCATCTTATTAGGATTTGTTTTTGTTCACTTATTGGTTCTCCATTTTCGCTGTTAATTATTTCAGTTGGGTCAAAGGGTTCTCCTCTGGTTCTCATTGCACGCATCTTTTTTATAGAAGTTTCTATTTGCATAGTTGCATTAATTTGTGTTATTTTATATTGTTTAATACTTCTAGTGCACTGGACTGATTTTATTGTTTTTGAGTGAGTGTTTCCCTATTACCAGTGTTCACGCCATCAGATGAACCCACTGCGACTTCAGAGGCAGTTGTAATTTACGTTCCTTAAAATTCACAGTGATTTAAAAAGAAAATAATGTTGGAAAGAATAGTTTCTGAAAAAAAAAAAAAAGAAGCAGAGGTCGACAACCAGGCAGATGGACACAGAACATTACAGAAACCCTAGGCTTGAACATGAATGAGATAAAAGAACTGGCGGAGGATCGATAGTCTTTTCGGCGGGCCGTGATGAGAGCGACATTGTGGAAATGTGTGACCCGTTCGTTCCAATTATAAATATATACGGGGAAGAGACAAATCTTCTAGCCAATAAGGCACAGGATAATGACGAATACATCTCAAAGTGTTTTCAACGTGTCCACTATAACAATGCCTACCCTAAAAGTATAAAGTGGTGACCAAAAATGGGTACGAATGCTGTACGGAGCAGGTGCAATCAACAGTCTCACTTCTGAAGCAAATAATATGAATTGGGGTGTTCTGGGAGTATGAGAGACAAGATGGACAGATACTTACCACGTAAAGACCGAACAAATGAATCAACCAACAAACTGTCAATGAGTTGAGAGTTGGGAAAGTAGGCCCTTTGACATTCTGTGCTTCTTGTCTCTTATCGTTCATACACATTGATTAAGCCTGGAGTTGATAATTGTAAATGAGGCGTAGGAATTTTCGTGAGAAGAAATTTAGAGATAATTTGTGATTGGATTCTGGGCTCGTGAAGATATAATATCACTCAACGTTAAGGTAATTCCTACTGACATAGAAATATTACAGACATGCTCCAACAACAGCATTAGAAAAATAGTTAACAGTTAGTTGCATACCCTTTACAGGACGTCGCAGTCAACCCCCAACAATTATTGGCTCTTTCTGATCTCTTGGCAAGTTTACGTTCAGTAGTTTGCCATTGCTTTCTGAACTACAGGCACCAATACCATTAAAAAAACGGCCAACGCGAGGCGGTCAGCTGCCAAATCGCCAGCAGCTGTGTTTCTAAAGTGGTATGCGGGATTACAAACTGCAGCTGTAACTCCTTCGCCACGCAGATGGCTAGAAGAATACCCATTTCCTTACTATAATCACTATCTACACCACTAGAAAAACACATCCATAAAGTAACATTACAGTATTTAGCTCGCAACAAGCTTATTGATGACAGTCAATCAGAATTTCCACCAAAATATTCTTGCCATACGACCCTAACAAACATGTTAGAAAATTGGCACCAGAATATAAACAACAGCAGCCTATATGGAGCTGTGTTTATCCATTTCAGGAAAGCATTTGATTTGATAGACCTTGTTATAAACTTGAGACAATGAAAATTGGCCCCGACGTAGTGACTCTAATAACATCTTTTCTTTCAAACAGATAGCAGTCAGTATCACACAATAAATCTCTGTCTCAAACCACTACCTTCATTATTGGAGTATCGCAAGGCTTTATTTTTGGCCCTCCATTATTTGCCATCTATATTAATGATCTACCTTTGCATCTTTCGTCGTCTGCGATCTATTTGCGGACGACTGTACAGTGTATACAAACGCTGAAAGGTGTAATTTGCTGAAGTCGTCTTTGCGACAAGAATTAAATAATGTAGTTAGGTGGAGCTATGCGAACCGTATGCAAATTAACATCACTAAAACAAAATCATTGTTATTAACAACCAGACAAAGACTTTAAACTCTTAATTCACACAGATCACTTCAGCTTCACATCGATGACATGCCAATAGAAAATGTAATTTAGCACAAAACATTAGGCCTTATCATTGATAGAAACCCATCCTTTAATCCCCGCGTTTAAGCGCTCGTTAAAGAAACAGCGAAAAAAGTCTACCAACTCGCCAAATTCTTTGATGAGGAAACAAGGAAAATAGTCTATACTTCTCACATACAGACACATTATGACAATTGCTCTACAGTCTGGGACGGTTGTTCCAATTCAAGCACCAAGCTACTTTACTCATTCCAGAAATGGGCCATGAGTTTAGTTTATTGCAAACATTTAACTGACAATCCTAGCCTGCATAAACGCCTTCAGTTACTACCACTCCGCAAACGCCTGCTTTTCAATAAGGCAAAACTAATTCACAAAACCCTACATCGGAATGCCCCAGATTACCTTTGGCCATTGTTTAAATATAATGCTAGACACATTAATCGATGAAATATATTACACATTCTGAAGCCTAGGATTGACTTATACAAAACAAACTTAACGTACTCTGCAGCTCAGCTGTGGAACAATCTTTCATAAGAAATCAAAGGCATCACCAATCCCTATACATATAATCGCAAATTATTCGAACACTATCTCAGTACTGATTACCCTCCTCCATAAAAATATAATAATAATAATAATAATAATAATAATAATAATAATAATAATAATAATAATAATAATAATAACCATAGTGTAACAGCCAGTCCCCTTTTGGTAGACGAGTATATTCCACATAGCTAATAACAAGTGCCACACCATTATTTAATATTACTGAGTCGTATAGTATTGATTTTTGCATTTCCCCCGTGCCTTTATAATTCATATCTTTTATGTTGTTGCTGTTCTCAGTTATTTGAATGATGTGCGAATGAAATAATGTATGAAAGAGAGAGATAGAAGGGCAGAATGTTAGACGGGCCTGCGCGCCCAAATCTTAACCCTTTGAAAATAAAGTTGGTTCGTTCGTTCGTTCGTCATCATCATCCAGTGCCTTGTCGGTTGGCGTGGGCGACCATGCCTCTCCACAAATTACGATCTCCGACGTCATGAATCAATTCGTATGTTGACTCCCTTCCGTGCCATGAATAATACGAAAACTAACAACAATGAAAGAGTTCCTTAATATTCATAGGAAACATGAACACAAAAAGGAACAATTAAATATAAGCAGGTGGTAGGGCAAAATGTGGTACAGGAATCAGAAGTGACAGAAGAGACAGGCTGTTACAGAGTTGTGAATGGAACCATCTCATTCCATGTACATACTCGTATTTCCCAACATAGAGGGTTACGTAACATCGGGGTTTAATGCGCCTAAACTTCCGCTGCGCTGACGATGGGGTAGGTGGTTCACTCCAACACCAGTCAGTTGGACTTCAACTGTGACTTCTCGTTCAGAAAGCAACGGCAAACTACTGGACGTAAACTTGCATAGGATGTCAACATGGGGTTGGGGTTGATGACAAAGACGGAGAAAAATACTGACAGAGATAGAGAGACAGAGAGAGAGACAGAGAGAGAGAGAGAGAGAGACAGATAGAGAGACAGAGAGAGACAGATAGAGAGACAGAGAGAGAGGCAGAGAGAGAGAGACAGAGATAGAGAGACAGAGAGAGATAGAGAGAGACAGAGATAGAGAGACAGAGAGAGATAGAAAGAGACAAAGATAGAGAGACAGAGAGAGAGGCAGAGAGCGAGAGAGGCAGAGAGAGACAGAGAGAGAGGTAGATAGAGAGACAGAGAGAGAGAGCAGACAGAGAGAGATAGATAGAGAGACAGAGAGAGAGGCAGACAGAGAGAGACAGAGAGAGATAGATAGAGAGACAGAGATAGATAGATAGAGATGCAGAGAGAGATAGAGAGAGATAGAGAGATAGAGAGAGAGAGTGAGAGAGAGACAGATAGGCAGAGAGATAGATAGATAGAGAGAGATAGAGAGAGAGTGAGAGAGAGACAGAGAGAGACAGAGAGAGACAGATAGAGAGGCAGAGAGAGATAGATAGAGAGAGATAGAGAGATAGAGAGAGTGAGAGAGAGACAGAGAGAGAGACAGAGAGAGAGACAGAGAGAGAGACATAGAGAGACAGAGAGAGATAGAGAGAGATAGATAGATAGAGAGAGAGTGTGAGAGAGACAGAGAGAGGGACAGATAGAGAGACAGAGAGAGATAGAGATATAGAGAGAGAGTGAGAGAGAGACAGAGAGAGACATATAGAGAGACAGAGAGATAGATAGAGAGAGATAGAGAGATAGAGAGAGAGTGAGAGAGATAGAGAGAGAGACAGAGAGAGACAGATAGAGAGACAGAGAGAGATATATATATATATATATAGAGAGAGAGACAGAGAGAGACAGATAGAGAGACAGAGAGAGACAGATAGAGAGATAGATAGAGAGACAGAGATAGATAGATAAAGAGAGATAGAGAGATAGAGAGAAAGAGAGTGAGAGAGAGACAGATAGAGAGGCAGAGAGAGATAGATAGAGAGAGATAGAGAGATAGAGAGAGAGTGAGAGAGAGACAGAGAGAGACAGATAGAGAGACAGAGAGAGATAGAGAGAGAGACAGATAGAGAGAGACAGATATAGAGAGATAGAGAGAGATAGAGAAGCAGAGAGAGAGAGAGATAGAGATAGAGAGAGATAGAGATAGAGAGGCAGAGAGAGACAGATAGAGAGAGATAGAGAGTGAGAGAGATAGAGAGAGATAGAGAGAGATAGAGAGAGATAGAGATAGAGAGAGATAGAGAGAGCGAGATAGAGAGGCAGAGAGAGACAGAGAGAGAGAACGAGAGAGAGAGAGAGAGAACAAGACAGAGGCAGATATACAAATGCAGGCAGACAGACAGACAGACAGACAGACAGACAGACAGACAGAGTGAACGAATGTATGAACGAACTAAACTTTGCGAAGGCAATGATGGATATCCACTTTCAGCCAACCTTCACTGTGAAGACGGCACCAGATTAACTGAACTTTGACAAGTCATCCGAGAGTGTTTAGATTTTCCCCAAAATGTAATTTCATTGCGGGTTTACTGTCTTCTCTTCTATATTCTCAACACTAGCCAGCTGGTATTTAAATACTCTACACCCACTTCTCTGTGAGATCCGCATGCGCGCTGTGTTGGGTAAATACCAGCACATATGTGTATGTACACTTATCTCGTACACAATGTTCATTGTCCCGCTGGCCGTGGAGGTAGGGGTCTGTTGAGGATGAAATACCAAAAAACAGATCAGGAAACTCTGCCAACGCAAGCCTAATCCAAACTTGTCCATATCTGCAGTGCTAAACCATGTTAGCCGGTCTCCCTGGCGAAGGGTTTGTGACTTTCTCAGTAATCCCGTATATCCACGTAGGGGAACACTGCTGCGCGAGATTCTGTAGCGGATCGCGTCGCGTTGGCTACTTACGGGGGTATGTGAGCCGGTCGCTCAAAAAAGCAATGAGGATTTATGCTGCAAACTACTGAGCGTAATCTTGCCAAGACTTCAACAACAGCTGTAAAATGCTGGTGTTGACAGCGATGTCCTGTAAATAGGATATGCGAAAAAAAAAAATCATGTTATGAATATACCGCTCGGCAGATGTGAAATGTTAGTACCGGTTGTGTACATCCTGTGTATTTTTTAACTTGAGAGAGGAAATAGAAGTCTGCAACAGCGTCCTTGTAGATGCTGTTTCGTTACTGGGTCGCGAAGGAAATTTCTACACCAACCATACTCCGATTGACACATCATCATCATGCGCCAAGGAAATTTCTACACCTACCATACTCCGATTGACACATCATCATCATGCGCCAAGCAAATTTCTACATTAACTCTACTCTGATTGACACATCATCATCATGCGCCATGCCGAAAAGTGTGGGAGGTCATGTTTCGCAATCTCACACGATCATCAGAGTTATGCATCAGCTTCGTGTTCTTGTCTCGAACAAGCTATCAAGATATTTACTTCTCTGTCTTCCCTTGTTCTTGTTCTGTCAGTCTTGCCAGTTGTCACCAAGTTCTCTAGTTTATGTTTTCTTATATCGTGTCCAAAATATTGTGACTTCTTCTTCTCATCTCGTTCCTCTTGTACTTTGCGGTACCGAGGTGAAGCACAAACAGCGGGAGGGTGCCCGCTTGTGGACTTCATGAATCGAGATTCCCATGGACTCAGCTATTCCCACTGTCCATTGTTTACGTGCTCGGCCTCTTCTTCTGCTTTCTTTGGTCTTCCATTGTTACTGTCTACGTCTAATGTCTTTAATGAGCTTGGGATTTTCATTTGCTTCTTGATTGACACAAGCTCTTTTTCAATAATATAAGAAGCATTCATCACGATTCAGTGCTTTATTCGCTCGAAGATCCGTCTCTTCCCAGAGTATATTTATAACTTGTTTATCTCTAGATGGCGGGGCAGGACAGGGGTGTCCAAGATACAACTCGACACATATAGATGAACTCCTCGGAAGTAAAATAGTAAATTAAGTAGATTGGCAGACGGACGCACGAACAAGTTTGTGGATGAATGGTCGCGTTAGTGGACACACACACACACACACACAAACACATGCACACACACACACACACACACACATATATATATATATATATATATATATAAATAACCACACACACACACGCATACGCATACACACATATATATAAATAACCACACACACACACACGCATACACACACAGACTCACACACGCACAGAGGCAGAGAGACAGTTCGAACGAACACGCCAAAGAACGAACTATACTTTCAGTGTTAAGAATTCAACACGTAGGCCATTCTGACACACCGCCCATCGTGTCTCTCTCATTTCCATGATTTCTTGCATACATCTCTTAAACAACAATTTTGTTATTAGATGAATCTGAATCAACAACAACAATATATACACTGTAAACGCTTGAGAACATGTAATACTCATTACTACATGATTAAGTATTATAGTTAAAATTATGGTCACAGTAAGGCTAAGGGCGTTTGTTGGGAATGCCGTAGAACAAAGATGCTTAACACAGACAGACAGAAAGGCAGGCAGATAGATAGGCAGACAGACATACAGAAAGCATGAACTAACTTTATTACGTACATTCACAAAGAAAAAATACTGAGAAATGAAGTATGAGAGCATAAACAAGACACATTACCATGTCATGCGGCAGGCAGACAGTCACACACACACACACACACACACACACACACACACACACACACACACACACACATACACACACACACACACACCCACACACACACACACACACACACACACACGCAAACATAGATAGATAGATATAATTAGTCAGACAGGCAAAAGACAGACAGATAGTACTCACAATTCTTCTTAATCTCCCGCCTCATCCTCTTCTCCAGCTTCCCACAACAGTGATCCTGGCAAACGACAAACTGCAACACTACCAGCCAAATCAAAACTTGACATATCCTAACCGGCAGATGCATGCTATATTCCCTTTGGTCAAATTCGGCCCCAGAGGCCGAGGTGTCTTCATTTGAGACAAACTGATGAAACAGAAAATGTCCTTATGGCAAACGTTCTTTCCGAGGTAAATCCTGTTTGCCTGACGGGATGACTGCAAAGGCTGAAGCCACTCCTTCCTTCCAGATATGTCAGTACTGTAGCTTTTTGGCATTGTGCCAAAGTCGCAGACCCTTCCTTGGTGGCAGCTGTCAAAATGTAACGATGTTTGCTTTAAAACACCATATTTATAACTAAATGAATGATAGTATCCCCAGGTCTCACATCTCCTTTAGCCAAGATCAGCTGGTGTCAGAACTGGCCAAACCTAACAACAGAGGATAAAACATCATCATTGTGTTAGAGAAGATGGGGCAAACAACTCTTTCACGAAATATTGGAAGAGTTGTATATCCTTAGACTTAAACAATTGTTGTATGCACTTTATAGGACGTCTCTCTCTCTCTCTCTCTCTCTCTCTCTCTCTCTCTCTCTCTCTCTCTCTCTCTCTCTCTCTCTCTCTCTCTCTCTCTCTCTCTCTCCCCCCACCTCCCATATCCTGTTTACAGGACATCGCTGTCAACACTGTTGTTGATTTCTTGGCAAGATTACGCTCGGTAGTTTGCCATTGCTCAATGAGCGACCGGCTCACATATGCCGTAAGTAACGAGCGCGACGCGATCCGCCACCGAATCTGGCGCAGCTGTGCTTACCCTACGAGGACATACGGGATAACGGAGAAAAACGGTAACCCCTTAGCCGGGGAGACCGGCTTATAGGACGTTACGATCATCAAAATTAGGTTGATTATCCAAGTAATTTTATGTTCAGCTGTTTGCCGCTGGTTTCGTCGTCAGCGTACGGGAAGTTTAAACGCAAGAGCATTATACCCCATGGCTACGCAGGTTTGTACACATAATGATAAATTGATTTATTTTGGTTGTTTCGGGATTGAGGTTTGACGATTGAGCACATCCCACTACTGGCAACGCTGATTGTTTTCGGAAACGAACCTTGGGCCTTGTTCACGTCGGTTTGGAAGCACTATACTACATGTTACATGACGATATATTCAAACTGGCTTCAAAATAGCGGTCGACACTATGGCTTAGGGGTAATTTGACAATTCCCCGCAATACCGAGTCGAGGTTTCGCCGTGGCGAAGTGGCCAAGCCATCTGCCTCGCACTCCGAAGGTTGTGGTTCGATTCCAGGCTACGTCTTTTGATTCACGAGTGCATTTTCTCGGAGACTCCTGGGGATCGTCGCCGGAGCTACGGAGTTCGTGCTTTGTACGATGTTTTCTGCAGGTCCCCCTGCGGAAAGAGACCAAGCCATATGGGATACAACCTGGGGAAATGAAGTAGATCCTCTCGACTTTTAAGATATTTTTTTTTAAAAGTCAGACACAGACAATTTGGAAACAGAACTCATTGCGTTGATATCGATGTTATGAGCGTCGAACGTTCAACAAGCAGTTTATAAACTACTGAACGTAGAAATTGGCTTAGTAACTCACAAACACACCAAAAGTGTTGGTGTTGATGATCTTGTAAAGAACATTCAGCTAGCTTTACACAAAGAAGTTGGGTTCGAAGTCAGCTTCGTGAGATTGAAGATCATATGGCTTTACATCAAGCTTTATAATGGTATACAAGAATAAGGGTAACTGCGGTAAAACTATCCACGGATAGCTGTTCAAGCTAGGACACAGATACGTGAAATTAATACTTTCATTTTTTGTAGTCGTGCTTTGGTAAAGCTCACAATCTACTTCTCGTTTTTCAGTTATTCATTCATTTATACTGGTATGAACGTCGGCATTCATACTACAGTATACGAGTACTAAATGTAAAGTTGCCTAGATAATCACAAAAAGCCAATATAATTCTAGGGATTGATGGTGACGTTCTGTAAAGGCATATAACTAACGTTAACCTACCAATCAACCCTCAATCATGTAACTTGAATGACTAAGTTAGGAGGAGCTAACGGAGATGTGGTTTCTGATACACATTTTGCGAATGACTTGGCTGTCAGAGTAGCTAGCGAGTCCCGGGAAAACTACGGAAAGCAGAAAATTATACAGATACACAAGAAGAAGACTATTCTGTGGTCAAGTGATGAGAAGAGAGGCTTAGGGAAACATGACGACTGGACAGATTAGTCGGAGAACTGGCAGGGGCAGACCGAAAGAGATGATGCTTGATGGTCTGAGGCGGTGACGTGGAGGAGTATCATAATTAGATTTGATCCTGAAAATAAAAGGACAAAGATATGTCCAGATACATTACGCCTACCCTGGTTTCACATGATATCTGTCTGTTTATCTATCCCGCCATCCATCCACCTACCTACCTGCCTACCCGCCCGCTCACCGCTATCCATCCATCTATCCGTCCATCCATCCATCCATCCATCCATCCATCCATCCATCCATCCATCCATCCATCCACATATCTATCTATACTGGCACTGCCAACATTATTCCGTTATTCCCAGTATGACAGTGCTGACAATAATAAGGGTCTATTAATATATTTTTCTTTGAATTCAGTTAACGGAAGCAATGTTTTCCTAGTAACAACACTGCCAGTAAAAGTTAACATAGTAAAAACTGCAACAGTATTATATACGAAGTTATCACATTGTTTGTTTTATATTGTTTGTTTTTCTCTTAACTGTCTCTTTCTCTCCTATCCCATAGAGCTACCTAATCTATTTTAAGCTGTTCCTATCCCCGACGATTTGCACTTGCCCATGAAGATCTATATTTTAGATTCAGTTGTTGCACTTACCATAATGTTCGATGCAATGTACCTTGGATCTACTCCACAATATGACATTCACAATGGTTATCTATCTACCACTCCACCCAGCCACCCACCCATACATCCATCTATATCATCCTTCCGTCCGTCATCAGTAAACATACTCATATCCACTCACATGTCTGTCTATACCTACCTCTATACCTACCTATTTACGTACCTCCCTCCATACCTACCTATTTACCTCCCTCTATACCTACCTATTTACCTACCTCTATACCTACCTATTTACCTCACTCTATACCTACCTATTCACCTACCTCTATACCTACCTATTTACCTACCTCTATACCTACCTATTTACCTACCTCTATTCCTATTTACCTACCTCTATACCTACCTATTTACCTACCTCTATATCTACCTATTTACATACCTCTATACCTACCTACCTACCTACCTACCTCTATACCTACCTACCTCTATAACTACATACCTCTGTACACACCTACCTATATACCTACCTACCTACCTACTTACCTGTATACCTACCTACCCATCCACCTCTATACCTACCTTCCTACCTCTATACCTACCTATCTGCCTGGCTGTCTAACCTCTTACCTACCTACCACTATACCTACCTAAGTGTCTACCTTCGTATCTATCTACCTGCCTACCTGCCTACCTACCTACCTACCTACCTACATACCTACATAATAATACCTACCTACATACATCCCTTCTACCTACCTGCCTACATACCTATCTCTATACCTACCTACCTACCTACCTACATACCTACGCATCTATTTACGTATCTAAGTACCTACCTACCTACCTACCTACATAACTACCAGCCTAAATACCTACCTCTATACCTACCTACCTACCTACGTAGCATTTCGCTTAAATAATTACAGAAAACAAGGCAAAAGACAGTAAACCAACACAATAAAGTAAGTATGCTACTAAAGAGAGTAGCATTTATGCCAAGAAAGTGACAAATCTACACTGAAGTAATATAATCTTGACAACGAAAGTGACAAATCGATTTTACAACACTGTAATAACGTAATATCACTGACAATAGAATTAACAATTCTACACTAAAATAATACAATATGGGAATATACTTTACCAAGAATGTAACAATTCAGCGTTATAATAAAACAACAGAGCACCCGGCATGGTCGAAAAAGCAGTAACATATTATAGAAACTAGGTATAAATAAAAACTGACAACTTCCCTGATTAGATAACATCTAATCATCATTAAATACCTATGCAGACACAGCAACACATCAGTGTAAAAAAAAAAAGAAATCTTTTAATCGCCGGAACAAATGAAACCACATTTTAAACTAAACACCAGAACTAACTGCATGAACACCGCAATGTTAAAAAAAAACAAAAACATACATTTACGAAACTTTAGATACACACAGCGATCTACTATCTCAAAAACATGTCTTCCAGTTATATATTTGTTTAAAGTTATGTCCCTACACACCTGATACTACATACCAAAGAATACAGCGTTATCTCCTATCATGTGAAAACATATGACACAAACGCTTCAGCAGTATAAGATAAACACACACTGCGTATGCTAATCTGGTTTACGGTGCACATAAAATCGCACATACACATACGCTTGCCAACATATACTTGCCCAACCTGAATGTAAAACGATCTAGTTGATATTTATCAAGTACAGTATACAGGAAGGGGGGAAATATACCCATTCATTCAGAGTTTTCGTAGAAAAACGAAGCCAGACTAAAAACGGTTTCGCTAATCGATGGCCACGTGAAGGAACTGTTAGTGGTTGGTTGGCTGGTGGTTCTCCCCTTCCCCCTCCCCAACTCCACGCAATCCCAAGGCGTCTCAAATTAATAGAGACTAGCTCCTCCTCCTGTATCCTTTTTGTTTTATTAAATTATTATTATTTTGCTGTCGTTCTCTGGCTTTTAAATCAAATATAGGCCGTACACGTCCTTCTATTTCTAGTGCACTAGACTGATGTTTGCACGCGGATTAGCTTTCCTGTTTACCAGTGTCCCTCGCCATCAGGCGAACCCATTCCGACTTCTGAGGTGCTTGTAATTTACGTCCCCAAGTCAAGGACGAGATGTCAGCTTTTAGTCCAACTGACCAATGTAGAGGCTGAAACCGCTGCCCTGGCATCAGCTCACCGGAAGTTTAATATCGAGATCTCTTTTCTATTCAGCCATGCTGACCTCTGTTGCAGTTATTAATGTAAATCATCCCTTTTGTACCGGCGTCTGCGGAGAAGGACTAGCGAATGTGATGTGTAAAATCCCGCATTCCGCGTTCGAAATAACCTGCAGGCGATTAGGGAGCAGACAGCTTTGTGTTGATGTTTAGCAACGTATGTGGGTGGGTCGTTCAGAAAGCGATGCCAAACTACTAAACGTAACAAAAGTTAATTGCGTATCCCTTTACAGGACGTCGCAGTCAACCCCTACATTTTGTGACTGTTTTGAGATTTCTTGGCAAGTTTACTTTCAGTAGTTTGCCATTGCTTTCTGAACGACTGGCACTCATACCATTGTTTTAAAATCAGTGCAAGGCCGTCTGCTTCCACATCCCCCGCAGTTGTGTTTTGAACGAGGTATGTGGGATTGTGAACTGCGTTCGTAAACCCTTTGTCACAGTCCCAGCTATACACAGAGACAACTAAACAAACAAAATGATTATGTTCGTTCTCTGGCTTTAAGTCCGAACCTACCTTTAGTAAGTCCGAACACACGTCCATACCTAACGCGGATCTCGGGTAAGCCCACAGAAATCACTGCGGGGAATTAACAAGAAATAATATAACAGCGTATAAGAAAAGGAACGAAAAAAAAAAAAAAAATGAGAAGAGGAAAACAAAAAACAAAAAAACAAAAAAAGGGCGGGGGGGGGGGAATCGAAAGGTGAGAATATCAATTACATTACACCGGGGTCAACCCATAACCTACATAGCTCGGTCTCCTCAAAACAGCTAGTCGCCTGCTGATATAACCGCTGCTGTGCCGCGCAGAGCACGAACTGCGTAGCTTAAGCGACGACGCCCAAGGATTTCCGGGTAAACTACGCTCGAGAACCGAATGACGGAGCCCTGAAACGAACATATGACCCTCCGAGAAAAATGCAGACGGTATAACCACTGCGCCACTGAATCCAAGAAGAATGCAGACGACATAACCACTGCGCCACTGACGCCGAGATGAATCCGTTAAAAGGCGAACACATTTCCCAAGCCAAAGTTCAATAGTCAGCCAACACAGAACTGGTGGTGTCATCGCTACACGCTGAGAACTGTTGGAGAGGAGCGGCTGGCCGAATTGCTAGAATGCCGGATTCTCCTTCGGGAGACCCGGGTTCGAATCCTCGGTAAGGTGTGGGTTTTTTTTTCTGTCGAGGGCAAAAAAGAAAACTCTGACCTGTACAGTTTGTGGCGACTGCACTAACCAGGTGATCTTAAGTCCTCAGGATCAAGATCCCCCTGCCATACACCGCAAGGCACTAAATTGGCAGTAAATGACAGTATGACAGTTAAATGCTATCTAGGAACAGTCATAACATCTGATAGGAGGTGCCTTGTAGAGATTAAAACGAGAATCGCAATGGCGAATATAACCTTTTGCAAGATGGAAGATGTATTGACCAATAAAAATATTTCAATTGCAACGAGAAAAAGAGTATTGAAGAGTACACAGTACCTGTACTTTTGTAATGAAGTGAAGCGTACACATTGATCAGACAGACTCAGAAACCTCTGGTAGCAGTGGAAATGTGGTTTCTGAGGAGAATACAAAGAATACCATGGACAGCCAGAAAAACCAATGAGCAAGTCCTACAAGAAACAAATAAAAACAGTACATTGATTAGAGATATTAAGACGTTGACAGTCACAATGTTTGGTCACGTTATGAGAAGAAATGCATTGAAGAACTTGATGACAAGATTGAGCGGAAAAGAACAAGGGAAAGGCAGAGAAGTAAATATTTGAATGGCTCGGCCACGTGACATGGTCGAGACACGAACACGGAGCTATTTTTTGCGCTCGTTCGCTTTAAACTCAACCGTAGTCCATACACACTATTTATAGTAGTGATGGACTGAATTTTGCGTATGGGATAGCTTTCCCTATTAACAGTGTCGCTCTCCATCAGGAGAACCCACTCCGACTTCAGAGGTACAACACGGAGCTGATCCACAACTCTGGTGATCAAGTTATATCGCAAAACATGACCGCTCACGTTTATCGGCATGGCAAATTAAGATGATGATGTGATATCACGATCGCCATCCCTGACCATTGGGTAGTCTCTTGCCTGCCTAAGTCTCCGATAAGAAACCTCAAAATATCCCTTCTCACTGTGGCCTTTCTAGCTCTTGAAACCGTATTGAAGTGCATGGCCAAGCTTCCCCACAAATTCGTATAATCGAACAAGCGTTAGAGAATTCCATGTGCAATGAAGATTATCTGTTGACTAACACATTTCTGATGTTTTGGTTATAGAAACTTCGTGCGTGTGTGGCGTGTTTTCGCATATATGCAAGTATTATTACTTTTCTTAGTCGTTGATGATGTGTACGTATTTATTGTCCCTCTGTAAGTTTTGTTCACCAACCACCGTATGTTGATTTCGACGGTATAAGGGTCGATCATACAGAAAGGAAAGGCTAAGAATTGCTTAGTAAATACCAAACAGTAAAAATTACTGTGGTTGACTGCGATGTCCTCTATAGGACATGCAAATAACATTTAAAAAAATTATGTTATGCTTGTAAGGTGTGTACATATGTTTGTACATGTGTTTGTACGTGTTGTTTCTCCACATGATCTTACCCTACCTTATTGTTTTATTGTTAACTATGCAGATTTAGCCGCTTTTGATTTAGATTTAGCTTTTTTTTTTTCTATGCAGATTTAGCCGCTTCGTTCATTAAGAGGAAAACAACAGGTGGCGGGTGAAGACCTTAGACAGACAACCTTAGGCCTATACAAGCCCTTAACAATTGTTGCATCAACTCCAACCCCATGTTGCTATACTAGGCCTGGTCAACATGGCCGAATGAATAAGAGAGCTCGTTCTTAAACTTCTGGTGCGCTGATGCCGAGGTAGATGATTCAATCCCTACACCGGCCACTTGGACTAAAATGTTGACTTCTCATCCTTGACTTGGGGACGTAAATTACATCTACCTCAGAAGTCGGAGTGGGTTCACTTGATGGTGAGGGACACTGGTAATAGGTAAAGCTAATGCACACGCAAAATTAATCCACTGCTACTAGACGTCAATGCATGGACTATGCTTGAGTTCAGAGCGAGCGAGCGCAAGAAAACACATTTTACTAGACAATTTTACGTTGCTTTCTGAACGTTCAAATCCAAGTGGCCCTTGTGTGGGTTGAATCCACAACCCTGCTGTCAGCGCACTGGCAGTTTAAGCGCAACCGCATGAAGCTTCTCGGGAAAGCTGACCTCTATAAAGGCCATAGACGGTGTTTTTGAATGACCGAACGAAGAAGAAAAAGCAAGAGTTAAAATAATAAATGTCCGAAATCAAAAGAAAGAAAGAGCTATTTGTATAGAGTAATTATCATCTACTACAGGAGGGATTAAGTTACTTACATGTCCTCAACAGGACGTCACAATTAACCCCAGTATGTTTTCTTTCTTTGTAATTTACTAAGTAAAGTTTACGTTGTGGCCGGCTCTGTTGCGAAGGAGTTACGGTAGCAATTCGTAATCCCGCATACCGCGTTCGAAACACAGCTGCGGGAGATTTGGCAGCAGACCACCTTGCGTCCTGTAAACGAAGTGCAAATAAAATTTAAAAAACAAAAATGTAAAATCTGTATATCCTACTGCATGCAAGGTCTTTCATGTGTGAATATAGGTTGACGCGCCCTGTGAGCAGGGCCTCACAACCTGGCTTTCCTTTCGATGGACGAGTAAGGGAGAGGGGAGGGGAAGGAGGTGTCTTTCTCCTCTGTCTGTTGAAGTAGTCTCCGTCAAAAGCATGTTGTGGTGTCTGTCCTCAATATTTTCATGTCCCACTTGCAAGTTGCTAAGGGTTGCTACATAGAGCCAGTTTTATCATAAGGCCGCTAATCATGGACAATTTGCAAGCTAGCCAAATATTCCCTAGAAGATTTTGAGATGCGATTTTGTAGAAGTACGTTGACAATTTGTTGAACATTTATAATAAGGCTGCGAATTATGGACAATTAGTAAGATAGCGTAAACACCCCTAGAAGCTTTAGAGATGCAGTTTTAGAGAAGAATGATGAAAATTCGTTGGACAGCCTCACAGAGTAATAAGGACATTTTGAGGAAAGCTAAGTGGCTTGTTACAAATATCAGAAAGAGGCAGTCATCTTTTCTTTAACCACGTTATTGGGACATGTGAGAAGTGGAAACATTTGCGGAAAGAGATATAAAGGAAGACAGCGAGAGAAAAGTCTGGACAATCTTGTATCAGCACGAAAGAGAGAGAGAGAGAGAGAGAGAGAGAGAGAGAGAGAGGGAGAGGGGGTGAGAGAGAGAGGGGGAGGGAGAGAGAGGGGTGAGAGAGAGAGGGAGAGAGAGAGGGGAGAGAGAGAGAGGGGGTATGAGAGAGAGAGAGAGAGAGAGAGAGAGAGAGAGAGAGAGAGAGGAGAGAGAGAGATAGTCAACACATGAAATGATTCATGCTGTCGGAGATCGCAATTTGTGGAGAAGAACGATCACCCACGCATGTCGGCATGTGACTTGATGACTTGCACGTATCCATTGTGATGTGTCTTTCTTGCTGGAGCTGATGATAATCTCTGATTTCTTACAGTTTAATTCTGACCCTACAGCACGCATGCACGCAACAAAGATGTGTGTGTGTGTGTGTGTGTGTGTGTGTGTTGGGGGGGGGGGGGGAGGGGGGAGAGAGTTTACGCCGAGCTGAAGTGTTTGAATACAGTTATATATCAACATATCAAAGGTCAATTACTTCTTTGTGTCAATGTGCAAGGCTGGCAATGCAGATTCAAAATCAGTTGTATGAAGAAAATAAACAACAAGTGTGGCCTTGTTCAACTGTCTGTCGCTACCCAAGTTTATATATATGTAATTTTTGTTCACACACTTTGAAATCAAGCATAGTCCATACACGTGTTACTACTTCTAGTGCACTTGACTGATTTTTTTCTTGTGGATTAGCTTCCCCTATTACCAGTGTCCCTCGCAATCATGCGTACCCACTCCTATTTCTGTTTGAGGTCAATGTCTTTGTTGTTGTCTTGATAACTTTCGTGTGAATGCATTTCTTCGCTGTTGCAGCAGATTTATAGCTTGTGTTGTCAGGTGGGGGTTTGACTGGCGCGGTTTTCAATACAGTCACAGTGGAGAGAAAAAAAAAAGACAACTCAGCGGAATATAGTTACGTTTCGAAACCTTTCCTGCTTACCTTTCATCATAAACACCATTATGTGCCATACCGATAATCGTTGGTGGCCTTGGTTGGCCAACTCACACAATTAGCAATCTCAGATCAGGTCTCTGTTCTTGTCCCGGCTATGCCATGTGGCTATTCATTGAGGAATTTATCTCTTTGTCTTTCTTGTGCTTTTTTCCCGTTAAATTTTACAGTGGTCACTAAGTTTTTAAATGTAATTCTCCTCGCAATGTCGACAAATCCTGATTGTCCGCGTCTAATTTCTCTAATCAAGTCACTGTTTCCATCTATTTATTGAAAGACAGCTTCATTTATTTTTCTGTCTGACATTATTTGCATTTGCATCTGAATCCACATTTCCACAATCAATAGATGTTTCTGAGCTTGTCTTCTTATTGTTCGTGCTTCATTTGCAAACAACAGCTCACGTTCTATATTGCACTGTCCCAATTGACAGCCTTGTATTGGGTAGTATGTTATTCATCTTAAAAATGTTACATTTATCATACCCATTCTTGTTCTAATCTCTTCCCAGGATCTTTCTTCTTCGTGCTGACCCTAATCTCTATGTTCTTAAAATTGAATTCTAATCTTAGGTGTTCACTGTGTAGAACAACGGCATTTACTTAAATTCTGCAGACACTGTTCATTGTCTGCAATCAATAAAGTGCCATCTTCTTATCATATATTATTGATATTAAGAATTCCGCCGACGATTCGTATCATATTTTCTAAATTTCTATATAATATGTAAAGCAGAACATATAAACTAGTATAAACGACACCATATGGTATATACAGCGACATAAAAGACACTTTCAGGAAAGCTAAGAGATACGTTACAGATATAACCTACCCGAAGTTAAATACAACTAGGCTTGGTAGTACATGTTCCTGTCAAATGTTACAGTATGAAGTTGACATCGCCCTGATAGCAACAGGTCATCGTAAACTACAGAAAATGATAGATAGAGTTACTGTAGAAAGTGAAACATTGGGCGTCAGTCTGAACAATAGGGTAATATAAGTGATGGTTACATTGAAATAAACAGACCACCACTAAATGTACAGTTAAAGTCAATGGTATTCATTCGGAGGCTGTACGGAATTTCCAGTATCTAGGCATTGGATGGAAACTGTGTCGCAGACGTAAAGAATGGAACGTGACAAAACACACACACGCACGCGCGCGCGCGAACACACACACATACACACACACGCAAACACACAAGCACACACACACACACACACACACACACACACACACACACAAATTCATTATATGACCCGGAGAACATCTCATACAATGAAACCCCGTCATCTGCAGTTAGAAACACACGATTGCATACTACCCCTACATGGAAATAGTTTACATATAAGGTTGTGAATCCTGGACAATTAGGATACAAACAAACACAAATCCCGCGAGGTTTCGGAATTGTGATTTCATACGAAACATCCGAGAATTTCTTAGACAGTAAATCAAGAAAACAAAAACACACACACACATTAGTAGTTTAAAGGTTTTGCTAGAAGCTACAACACAAAGGAGCCACGTTAGTGTAGTAGCTAGGCGCTCACCAGCCGGTCAGGTGGTCTTGAGTTCGAATCCAAATCCGCGTGGATTTGTAACATTCACCTGGATTTCCAGGTCGACCCAGTCTAAACTGGCTAACAGGAAATGTCTTGGGAAGTGATGGAAACCGTGGAGATACTTATCACATCACATACCGGGTGCCGATTGGTCTCTACAAGTATGGATTTAGCATCGTAAGCCCGACGCGTCGTAAAGTGTGTACATTGGGTCATTTACATTTTGCTAAGACAAAGACAAACACCAGAAAGAGGCAGTCGTATTTTCGGTCAGATTATTCATTCACTAATTCAGCAGCATCACCTTTGCAGAACCTCGCGCCAATAACAACCTTCCGGAAAACCTCTCGATCATAAGCAAGATGTTCCGCGTCCGATACACCCATCTGGAGATCATCCGCCACATCCTGCACCCATCTTCTCTTTGGCCTTCCTCTTCCTCTCTTCCCAGGCATATACCCCTCCATTATTGTTCTCTCCAAACTTTCGTGACGTTTCTAGTGACCAAAATATTTAAGTTTTCTTTGTTTTATCATCTTTAATAGCCAACCGTCTTCAATATTCAGCCCTTGAAGTATGGATGCATATGTTCTTTTCTTTACCCAAGATATTCTTAGAACTCGTCTAAAACATTTATATTCAAAGGCATTTATGCGCTGCTGGCTGCCTGGCCGAGGGGTTAGCAGCTTTCTACGTTAATCCTGAATACTCTCGTGGTCAACGTGAGCGGACGAGAATTAGAAGTGGTTCGAGTCACGCTAGTGACTTATGAGAGTATGGAGCCGGTCGTTCAGAAAGTCGTGGCGTGCTGATGGGCGTAATTTAGCCTAGGAATCAACATACAGCTGAAAGATGCTGGTGTTGACCGCAATATCCTGAAATAGGATGGAAACGCGGGAAAAAAAATTTATGCGCTGCTCAGCTTGTTAAGTAAGTGTCCAGGTCTCACAGGCGTATGTTGCAATGGGAAAGATGCATGCTCTTAAAAATCTGCTTTTTGTAATTCTATCTGTCCCACTCCATAATTTATTCAGTTGTTTTAGTCTTTGAAGAGAAATTGATAGTCGTCGTTTAATTTCTTTCATTGTGTCACCGTTGTTGGTAATCAATGGCCCAAGATATTCGAAATTTCTCACCACCTCAAATGTTTTCTCATTAACATATATTTCTTTATCCATAGTAGTTTTATCTGTATGCATTATCTTTGTTTTTGTGATGTTAAGATATAAGTTGTGATATTTACAATTCAATTGGGTTGAGGTTATTAGGTTTTCTGCACCATTCTGTGTTGTGGAAAGCAATATGTATCATCAGCATATCGGTCAGATTATGAGAAGTGAAAATAAATAGCACTTGTTGTGACACAGGGACAGACTGGTGGAAAGTGAGACAGAGGAAGACAATGAGAGCAGTTTGTAGACATTCTGTGGTCAGGGGACGGAATGAATATCAGCACACGAATTGACACATGCTGTTGAAAATTGCAAGATGCGGAGAAGCATAATCATCTACGTTAGGTAACAAGGTACAAGAAGCTACTATATTAACAATAATAGGGAAATATAGATGTCACACACACACACACGCACACACACACACACACTCACTCACTGTCACTCACTCAGTCATTAACACTCACTCACCCACCCACTTACTCACTCACCCACCCACTCACCCATCCACTCATTCACTGACGCACGCACGCATGCACGCATGCACGCATGCACGCACGCACCCACTCACTCACTCACTCACCCACCCACTTACTCACTCACCCACCCACCCACTCACTCACTCACGCGCTAGCTCGCTTGCTCGCTCCCTCGCTAGCTCGCTCACTCTCACTAACACACACACACACACACTTACTCACTCTCTGTCACACACACACACATAACAGAAATGTACGGTAAGAACAAATGGAGGACACTCAGAACTCTTCACCATAAGATCCGGGGTACGACAAGGTTTTGTTTCCCCCCCCCCCCCCCCACATTGTTCATAAACCTATATAGACAGCATATGTAAAGACGCCAGCCAAAAAGAGACCTAACAACACCGTGTGAAGAACAGAACACTGAAGAAGAACCAACAGCGAATTACACCATTAAAGAACCCCTATTTGCAGACAATCAAACATTAATAGCAAAATCCGAAGCAGAATTACAAGTGCACATAAATAGCCTAAACGAAGTGTGTAAGGAGCACAAAATGGAAATTAGCATCAATAAAACAGAGGTAATGACTATAACCAAAGAAGAAAAAAACAACACAGATTTATCTTAAACAACGCCCCTGAAACAAGCAAAGAACTGCAAGTATTTAGGAAGTATAATATCATCAAATTGCAGGGACGCAGAGGTGTTTCCAAGGCACCAGAGCCAGGTTTTATACTGGCCAAGACCTACTATCACGTCCTAGTCGTACGTCCTGGGCAACAGGTCCCTTCGGGGTCCTGGCTAACGTAGTAGGATAGCTGATCTTTCGAAGTCGGAGAGTATTTGCCTGCAAGGCGAGGAACCACCAGTCTGCACACCAATAAGCCAGACATGGGACAACGGACACTCACGCAAACCTTAGTCCGGATGACATCACACTGATGTTGGACAACAGGATGTCTTCATCCGACATACAGGACTTCGCGCTGGAGTTCACAGCCAGCGAACGCAAGCAAGCAAGCATCAAATTGCAGATCAGAAGACGAGATCGAAAATAGATGCAATAAGGCAAACCAACTCATTGGACAAATACCAATACCTAATAACAAACACAATATTTTTGAAGTACAGACTTAGGGCTTCATTTCAATGTGAATTTTATCTGTCTCCCCACTCCCCCCCCCCCCCCTCCCTTTTTCCAAATTGAATGTAATTAAAAATTACTAGGCATTAATAATTGACCGACTCTCGTATCTATAGCCAGTCGCATTACACGATTCTGACAGAAACAATGGCGTGATGTTATGAGAAACATGCAAAGGTTTTACTTGACTTGACTTGATTCAAAAACAAAAATTTCAAATTCGGCCTCGTTCAGTCTGCTTCTTTCAGCCGTGGATTAGAGTGAGATCCGTGGTTTTTGTGGATTTTATCCTGATTCTGTCTGTGCGCTCTTAAGAGTTAGTCCTGATTCGGACTGGTTGTATAGGCTTTTGTGTCTGTGACGTCAGCTGGGGGAATTTGTCGGAGGCTGTCCGTTGTGCCCGTCTCCTCTGGTGGTTTCTGTTGTCTGTGTTGGCTACTTGTGCGTTTCGCTTGGGTAGATACTTCTAGTGGAAAATGGTGATTCGTAGATCTATTTGCCGGCTCGTATTCTTCTTTGCCGTTCCCTCTCGAAATATCTATCCTCCTCATATTTTTCCCAATACTCTGCGCGAGTTAAGGTTTCTTTGTCTTTCACTTCTTGGTTCCGGTTGTCTTCACGTGTGTCGATAACCTCCTCTGGGCGGTCTTCAGGTGTCTGGCGGGATTCCTGTTTCCCCTTGAGCTGCTTGGGCATCGTGGCTGGACTACTGGCTTTAGCTTGCTGTTTCTGATTGGTCTGTGGTTTGGCTCCCGCTTGCGTCTTTTTGCCTCCTTTTTTGTGTATTGTCCATAGAAGCTTTTGGATGTTTTCTTGTTGGGTTTCATCCTGCGGCTTATCTGTGTTCTTTTCCGTTTCTTCTGCTGGTTTGATTTGGGTTGGCTCCCTTTCACTTTTTTAGCATTTCTCTCTTCGCTTTGATGTCTCGTAGAATCTCTTTATTCTTCTTTGTCGTCTGCACCATGTGCTCCATCTATTGTTTTCTGTTTTGCTGGATTTCCTTTTCAGCAATCAGTTTTTCATTGCCGCTGGTTGGTGTCGGCGTCAGCAATGCATTAACTTGCTTCTTCAGTTCGTAAATCTGTTTTTGCAGTTGATCTCTTTCAGCTTGCGATATACACGTGGCTGTCTCGCACCTCCTCGTTGCTTCCTTGTATGGTGTTTTTGTAGTAATGGCGATCTTTAAGACATGTCTGTGTTTTTGGATGTACGGACAGCCCAAGTATCTTACTCCATGCTTGTCCAGGCAGTTGGCGAACTTTCTATTGTTGTTGGGTGCTCGAAAGTCCGTGTCCTGTTTGACCAGCGGACACTCCTTGAAGGCGTAGTGTTCGGCGTAGTATCGGCAGATGTCTGTCTTACTGCGACATGTTGCTCTGCTGTGGCCAGCCCTCTGGCATCTTGAACATTGAGTTATTCTTCGTATGAATCTTTCAGGTTATTCTACTTTCTGGTTTATCGATATTTGGCTTGGTATCTCGCTGCCCTCAGTCGTCACCATCGCCAGCGATGTAGAAATCTTGGAGTACGTCAGGATCCGCTCCGCCCTCAATATTCGGATATGGAGATTCTCTTCTTGTAGCTGCTTCAGGATTTGTTCGTCTGACAGCCCCACTTGAATACGCTTGACAACCCATCTGACTGTCTTTGAGTCGGTGTTTCCGAATCTGGTGTCTTTCTCCTCCTATGTCTCAGCTGTCTTGGCTCTTGTCTGTAGTGGGTTGTCGTCGATCTTCCTATTGGTAGCTTCCATTAAGGTGTCTATAGTTTCAGGTTCTTTGCTGCAGCTCGCAGGCATGTTCTCTCCACTCGTCTTCTTTACGGGTTTGGCGGCTCCCACGCTGCATATCTTGTGAGTGTGGTGTTTCTTGGTGTTGGCCTTGCCACGTGCCATTTACTCCCCCCGTATCAGGCTTCTTGAACTGTTCAGGTAACTTGTTCTTGATAGCGCTCCGCAAGTGCGAATGACGAAAAGTGAAAAAGCAAAAAAGCCGGCGTCTGTGGTGGGTCGGGGTGTGGTGTGGTGTGGGTGGGTGGAAGGTGGGGAGTAAGTGAACGCAGTTTCACAATCGCGTATGCCGGGTTCGAAATCAGCAGCAAAGTAGTTTAATAAAACAGTCTGCCTTGAGCTGATCTGCACACGTTTTCACAATGCTTTGAGCGTCGGACAATGACAATCTAAAAAAAAAAAACATTTAAAATCCTTTGCAGAACGTTGCAATAGACCCCAGCCCCTTTTGGCTATAAAAATATGTGCCTAACACCGCACACCCAATGCACTTTATTGTGTATAAAGAGACCCTTATTTACATAAATTGTACAGTGGGTTATAAACTTTTCATAACGCACTTTGTGAAATCCTGGTGATATAGTTCGGGTAAAAGTGGTATCAAGTGCTGTTTTTTAACTACTTGGCATAATCTATCAGAGGTTAAATAGAAATCATGGCTTGTACACAGGTAAATTACATTTGCTGAACTGCAGTAAAGCAGTAAAATAAAAGTACTAAATCAACCTACAAGGAAAGTGGAAGAACGCAGTCATTAGTGACAAAATGATGTTCCGGCTAGAGAGACTTCACCAGCACACACGTAAGACAGAACTAGTGATACAACTACATTAAAAATAACAAAAACACAACAACAACAACAACAACAACAACAACAGTAACAAACAAATGAAATGAGGAACTAAAGTCGACAGAATCCGAGGGCAAAGCAGATCGATCTCAAATGTTTGTACTCCTGGTGGAGACTGCTTTTGGGAAAGCGGGGTTTAAACATTAGCCCTTTTACATCTTTCTTCCCTAGCAAAGCACATACGTGATCAGCTGTTGTCCGGTTGTGCCAAACCACGGATGGTGTGTTATTATATCTTCTACTTTTGGCCTGAACGTAATGAAGAAAACTGGCTAGTTATTTATTTCTGCAACACAATACATGTTTTATACAATTTGTATATATGTTTTTTTTTTACAACAAGTTAGAAGTTATAGAGGAGCTGAGTGCCACAGCGATAACTTCCTCGATGGAGCAAAATTTAAAATAAAACTTAAGAGAGCTTTCTATACTAAATTACAAAGAATACACCCAACATACAACTGTTGGGTAGAAAAACTACAAGAAATTACAGTCAAAGAGAAATTTACATAATGAAATAAAATGTACACTTGAAACTCTGCAAAACCCTTTGGAGGAAAGCGTTGATCAAACTTGGTTGAACATCAAGAATACAATTCAATCTACCGCAGAAGTATGTCTCGGTGTGTTAACCACGAATAGAAAGAACAGATGGTTCAATCAAAAATAAAAAAAAAAAGTCACTTAAAAGTCGACAGGGTCGACTTCATTGCACCGGGTTTTATCCCATATGGCTCGGTCTCTTTCCGCAGAACGGAAAGCGTCGCACAAAGCACGAACTCCGTAGCTTTTAGCGACGACCCACAGGAGTCTCTGAAACATTTAACTCGTAAACCGAAGTACCCGGCCCGGAATCGAACCCACAACCTTCGGAGCACGAGTCAAACGGCTTGACCACTTCGCCATAAAAATGTGAAGAAGCAGACATTAGGAAATAGAATGCCAGACATTTATGGTTAAATGACATCAACAACATCCAAAAGGAAGAGCAATATAGAAATGAATGTAAAGAGGCTACAAAAATAGTTCGACAGCAGAAGCGAGAATATATGAGTAATATAATCAAAGATATGGAAACTAATCACCAGAAAAACGAATCCAGAAAGTTTTTTCAAAGAACTGAAGTCAATGAAACGAGGGCACCAACACAACACATATGGTTTAAAAGACAAAAATGAGAATATGATAAATACCAATGAGGAAATGTGCAACATATGGAAGGAATATTTTGTTGAATTACTAAATTGTGAAGCTCCAAGTAACACTTTCCCACAGGAAGAGGTTCTAATGTGTGAACCACAAATTGAAGAACCTGCATTTGAAGAAATCCTATATGTAATCACACGACTTAAAAACAATAAGGCAACTGGGGCTGATGGAATTGCTGCTGAATTTATAAAGACAGGTGGCCATGCATTACTTCTAAAGCTATATGAAGTAATAATAAAAATCTGGGGACAGAAGAATTACCCCATGACTGAAAGGAAGAGCAATATAGAAATGAATGTAAAGAGGCTACAAAAATAGTTCGACAGCAGAAGCGAGAATATATGAGTAATATAATCAAAGATATGGAAACTAATCACCAGAAAAAACGAATCCAGAACGTTTTTATAAAGAAGTGAAGTCAATGAAACGAGGGCACCAACACAACACATATGGTTTAAAAGACAAAAATGGGAATATGATAAATACCAATGAGGAAATGTGCAACACATGGAAGGAATATTTTGTTGAATTACTAAATTGTGAAGCTCCAAGTAACACTTTCCCGCAGGAAGAGGTTCTAACGTGTGAACCACAAATTGAAGAACATGCATTTGAAGAAATCCTATATGTAATCACACGACTTAAAAACAATAAGGCAACTGGGGCTGATGGAATTGCTGCTGAATTTATAAAGGCAGGTGGCCATGCATTACATCTAAAGCTATATGAAGAAATAATAAAAATCTGGAGGACAGAAGAATTACCCCATGACTGGAAAGAGTGATTATTGATACCTATCTTTAAGAAAGGAGACAAGTTTCAATGTGAAAATTATAGAGGAATATCACTATTGTCCACAAGCTATAAGATACTATCCGCAGTATTACTAAATAGACTAAAACCATACTCAGAAGACATATTAGGTGACTAAAAGGCGGGTTTTAGACACAACAGATCAACAATAGATCAGATATTCATCTTACGACAAATAGCCGAGAAAAATTGGGAATATAAAAGAGATCTCCATAACATTTGTGTAGATTTTAAAAAGGCTTATGATAGTGTCCATAGGAATGGTCTATGGAATGCTATGCAGGAATTTGGAATACCAAGGAAGTTAATCAACATGACCAGACTATGCATGGAAGATACTTATAATATAAAACAATGTTTTCCCGTGATGAATTTGAATAACGAAGACACAAACAATAGATTGCACGATTTATTGCCTGGCATATTTCGCTGCATCTCGTCAGGTACATACTGCAGAAATCACACAACTTACGTGAATTAACTAGATAAATCCTTCAAACTGAAATATACACATGTTCGCACAGTAATGTCGATTGTCTACCACGGTAATTTTAAACTGACTAACATGTCTTTCTGCTTGCACAAAGACGACTTACGAAGGTTGATTATTATAGCTTCAGCAAACTTTAACAATCGACTACTTTGTGTGTTGAACAACACACGGAAGGCACTGTCTCTTTCAACCACGTGACCGCTCTCGAGCACATGTCTCGCGACCGATGAAGCAGGACTGTTCCGGTGTGTCGGCCTGCCTAGGCTACCATCTTCTGTGTGTAGTATCTTGTCGACCCAATTCGGAATGTGTTCCGAAACTCTGCAGTGTAACTGTCGCTCAGTTCTACCTATGTAGATGGCCTCGCATCTGCATGTAAATTGGTATATACAATTTGATTTGGCGTACAAAGCTACAGGTTCTTTCACTGCTGGGATGGGGATCGGTGTTTTTCTGTAGTCATCAGGTTCAGAAACACACCGATCCCCATCCCAGCTGTGAAAGAACCTGTAGCTGTGTACGCTGTGTACGCCAAATCAAATTGTATTTATCAATTTACATGCAGATTTCGTTTTTCTGGTGATTAGTTTCCATATCTTTGATGATATTACTCATATATTCTCGCTTCTGCTGTCGAACTATTTTTTGTAGCCTCTTTACATTCATTTCTATATTGCTCTTCCTTTCAGTCATGGGGTAATTCTTCTGTTTGTGTCTTCGTTATTCAAATTTATAATATAGTAACATATAAAAGCAGGAAATCAGATCCTTTCCAAATAACATCTGGCTTGAAACAGGGTGATGCACTATCGCCGCTACTCTTCAATCTGGCTCTAGAGAAAGTTGTAAGGAAGGTAAAGGAGGAATGTCATATTGGAGGAAAATCCAAGCTGCTTGGTTATGCAGATGATATAGATATTATAGGGGAAAATGAACAAAAGACATTAGAAATATTGACTCACTTAAAGGACAAATCCCAACAGATGGGGCTGGTTATCAACCAAGATAAGACAGAATATATGGTAATTTCAAGAGAAGGAATGGCTAAAAACTCTGGCCATATACAAATAGATAATATGACCATTAAAAGAACGGAAACATACAAATACCTGGGTACAATCTTCAACTGCTCCAACATCATAAGGGAAGAAATAGAAACTAGAATCAATTCTAGAAATAAGATATACTATGCACTACAACATCTACTAAAATCAAATGCGCTATCTCGTAACACCAAAATCACAATATACAAAACACTGATCAGAACAGTTGTGCTGTATGGCTCTGAAACCTGGAGTACAATGACAGGAGACGAAGCCTTGTTACAAACCTTTGAGAACAAAGTTTTAAGACGCATCTTTGGACCCGTTAGGGATACACAAAGTGGAGAGTGGAAAAGAAGAATTAACAAAGGCATTTATGATCTGTTTAAGTCCCCGCTAATCACTGGTATAATGAAGGATAATAGACTACAATGGCTGAGGCATATAGAAAGAATGGAAGATAATAGGGAAACAAAACTTGCTTACACTCAGGAAATAAATGACCGTAGACCCCAAGGTAGACCAAGAAGACGGTGTGGAGATAATATATATACAGACCTACAAGCACTTGGAATCAACGACTGGCAAGAGAAGGTCCACCAGAGAGACGAATGGAGACAGATTGTATCTGCAGCAAAGAACCTCAATGGCTCGGAACGCTGAAGAAGAAGAAGAAGAAGTATACATGTTTTATCTTTGAAAGTAGTCGATCTGATTGGGTAATCTACTATAAACACAACTGTTTCTTTTTCGCCTCTTGCGACATAATGGCAAACCACTGAGCTTAAAATTGCCTTGTAAATTCCAGTTAACAGAGCCTGAGTACAATTACAACGTCAAGTAAAGGACATGCAATTTTTATTTAGCATCTTTGCAGCTTTCGTTCAATTGCCCATCCGTAACTAGTACAATTCTTTGGAAGTTGTTGATAACCTGGTAAGTCGAAGCGACACCCCTCCTAGCTTTAAAAAACAAAACAAAAACAAACACGAAATCCACTGTAAGTGACCTTCTAACTATTAATTGAGAATCACTGATACAGAATACTCATTCGCAGTTCCCGTGCAACGCTTCACCGAGCTTCAGTGACTAGAATTGGCTTCGTTAGTTAACGGTAATTGAAATATCCCCCGCCCTCACAATTGAGGGGGTTGAAGAGATCAGCTGACGGGACTTAGAGATCTTCCAGGAGATAGACAAAGTAATCTCACTAAACCATGACTTATCTACATGTAGTCTAACAATGTCAAGGTTAAGCAGATAAAGCTATGAAGATCTCACTATGTTCAAGTTGGTCCCCTTACAAGAACTGGTGACGCAGTCGGTACAGAAACGGACATTAGCGTGAAGAACTAAGGAATATGATAATAACTTGTTGTTACCTGTGTGTTGAAGTTATAGAATGTAACAGTTAGATATATAAGTTCTTAGAAACTTGGGGTAGTTTTCCAAGAATGCTTTTTGACTAGTACGACCGTTCTTTCATTTTTATATTTATAGACAACAAAATGCAAGTATGGTAAATTAAAAGTCGCAGAATATCAATTGACAGTCTCATGGGGTTGATCTTGATTATTCATACAAGGCACGTTAGCGAAATTAATAGGGAGCTTTGCTGAAAATATGAGCGAGGGTGGGAAAGGATTCGACACCTGCGTTCGTCGTCTCGCTAAGTGAGGGAACACTCGGTCACCTAAATCTCAGTGCATTAAAGCCTACAATTGTGATGACTCTATTACATTTACGGACCCGTATGGAATTGTAACATGCATGAATACTGTTTAAATACGTATGTATAGTATTTAAATACTACGTAGAATATGTAACAATTTATGTATAGTATTGAAACATGTATTTATAGTATTGAATTTATATATATATATATATATATATATATATATATATATATATATATATATATATATATATATATATATATATATATATCTTCTTCTTTTGCAGCGTTCCGAGCCATTGAGGTTCTTTACTGCAGATACAATCCGTCTTCATTCGTCTCTCTGGTTTTATATATATATATATATATATATATATATATATATATATATATATATATATATATATATATATATATACAATATACAATACTATATATAATCATCATTTGGGTAGTGATCCTTGACTCAGCGGTATCCCATTACACCTTTAATTGAGAGGTTGTGATAATCATCGATACAATCTCCCATAACCGTATCCTTGTTTACTGCACGTTCCACCCACAATCTTCTCATTATGGCAATGTTGTCTGTTTTACCCAATAAGAACGCAACACGAATATGGATTGGATAAAATAAATATGATTTTGCAAAGCTGGTTCTGATTCGTCGTCTTCTGTCAAAATGTGAAAGTGTCGTATTCATTCATTCATTCATTCATTCATTCATTCATTCACCCAGTAGTATGTCCTTTGCAGAACCTCGCTCCCATAACAACCTTCCAGAAAATCTCTCGGTCATAAGCAAGATGTCCCGCATCCTATACACCCATCTGGAGATCATCCGCCACATCCTGCACCCATCTTCTCTTTGGTCTTACTCATAGTTGTTATGGTTTCTTGGCAAGTTTTGCAGAAGGTATTTTGCCATTGCTTTCCTTCTGGGCAGTGACTGTACTAGTCGGTGGCCATAGCCATTGTCTCTACTGATGAGATCATCTGCCTATCGCAGATGACATGATCATATATTATATATGTGTATGTGTGTTTGTGTGTGTATGTTTGTGTGTATAATATTTATTTCAGTATGTATTTATTTATATATACACATCTCAGTATAGTATTTAAATATGATTGTATCGACTTTTAATATGTATATATAGTACAGTATGTCAATATCTATGTATGACATCTCTGTCACTATGTGTGTCTGTATAATATTTAAACAAGCTTGTGTGATAAGATCAATTTCACGCTAGTCACTTTTACTTCGCATGCCATTTCCTGGTACCAGTTTTTGACAGAGTCTATCGGAGAGTTCAAGTCATTTCCATGGAGATTCGAAGACACGACCACCAGGACGGCGGGCCAAACATCTGGCCATTACTCTACCACGGTTGCCAAGTTAATTGTTAGTCTGTTTAAATCATGTCCACAACAACTGTTTTAGAGTAATCATCACACACACACACACACACACACACACACACACACACACACACACACACACACACACACACACACACACACACACACACACACACACACACACACACACACACACACACACACACACACACACACACACACACACACACACACACACACACACACACACACACACACATACACACACACACACACACACACACACACACACACACACACACACACACACACACACACACACACACACACACACACACACACACACACACACACACACACACACACACACACACACACACACACACACACACACACACACACACACACACACACACACACACACACACACACACACACACACACACACACACACACACACACACACACACACACACACACACACACACACACACACACACACACACACACACACACACGCGCGCGATATTGCATAACTTATTGCCTGGCGTATATCGCTGGTATCTCGTCATCTGCATAATATACAATTAACAAAAAGGATTCAACGTATAATGAAGTAGCGTATAGAATTTTTTCAACTGAAATATACAAAACACTTTGTCATATGTTTCAATGTCTCAAGGGTAGTTTAAAATAGACTATTATGTCCTTTTCTTTACTCAGTTGTGGTTTAACCGTGTATATCAGTGGTTCTAAACCGGTGGGGAATTTCCTTCCCCGGGGGGGGGGGGGATTTTTAGGGTTTCCAGGGGGGGGGGAATGAAGACCATTTCAAGATCGTGTTAATACAAGAACCGATTACTTGACATTGTTTTTCCCTTCATACTTTACAGTTATGTATGTCTCATCCTTCTAAAATTCATTTTATAAAGTAAGTAGACCCACAAATCATGTTTTATGTGGATGTCAAGACTTGTTATAGTATATGCTATTACATTTGCCTTTCACTTTTACGTATACTGTGTAGGGGTGGGGGAATTTTTAGATAGGAAATATGAAAGGGGGGAAATGACGTTCTGAAAATACGGTGAAGGGGGGCAAGGGCCAAATTTTTGATAACAGGGGGGGGGGGAATGGCGTTCTGAAAACATGGTGAAGGGGGGCACGGGCCAAAAAAGGTTGAGAACCACTGGTGTATATAACATGATCCTCGGCATATCTAAGCAACTTGTGACTATGTGTAGCGAACATTTACGATTGGTTGAAAAGTTGTGTACTTTTACCTTAATTCAAAAAAAAAAAAAAAAAAAAAAAAAAAATAAAAATAAAAAACATGTCGTTTTAACAGATACGTTTACATATTCAGCCCCAAACAAGGTGTTAAGCATGTTTATTTTGACCCTTTCCTATTAATAGCGACCATCAAGTGTTCAGTGTTTTACATTTTGATCTTGAGAATTCTAAAGAAATCTGGCTTCTCGTGTGGACTCTTTCCACTGTGTATTTATTACATTTGAATGTCATATAATCATTTTCTGTGTATTTTTTCCCCCTATCTAGGCATCTGCTGTGAAACATTTCAGCTTTGAACGAAATGATAATTAAGTAAAGTAAGTAAAGGACGTCTTGTACACGTCTGGAAATGATAATTAAGTAAAGTAAGTAAAGGACGTTTTGTACACGTCTGGAAGCTATCAGCATATGGTGCTAACCCCATACTTGTATAGACCAATCGGCACTGGAAGGGGGAGTGGGTGATATGGTTAATATAACAACGATCGTCTTTACTTCGCAAGAAATGTCCTCATATCAATACAGTGCTGACCTGATAAGGAGAACTTATTTAAAAAATTTTTGCATATCCCTTGCAGGACGTTGCAGTCAACACCAGCATTTTTCAGCTGCTGTTGATGTACTAGGCAAATTTTACGTTCAGTAGTTTGCCATTGCGTTCTGGACGACCGGCTACTATACCAACACGTTATACCACAAGCGACACGGTCTGCTGCACAAATCGGTCGCGGCTGCGTTTCGAACGCCTGGTAAGCGGCTCACGAACCGCGTTCACAAGCCTTTGGCCGCGGAGACTGACGGAGAACTTACCTAGGACCCAAGAAAAAGTTTTTCTTATTAGAAATTCCTCTTATAAGAGTTCAAGCATATAGTTCTGCATTTACAACGTACAATACAATATTGTTCTTCACAACAGAAATTCGTCTCATCCGAGATCGCCTAAAGATGTTTGCACTGTATTAGTTTGGGACAACCTAGGAGCCCAGGTGAATTAAAAAAATCATAATCCTCCTCGATGAGAATTAAAACCCATGTCCATCGGTTTGGAAGGCAAGCGTGCCAGCTCCTGCATTGTGCTGCTCCCATTTGATAATTGTCAACACTTGAAAAAGAAGCAAGTCTGTAGTGGGTAATGATGTAAACATTCAAGGGCCACTTGAAATCTCAGCACGTAATAGCTAAATATATCTGATGTTCTGTGTCAATAGAGCGTCGCCCACGAAAAGTATGAACACGTCTAACACGAGAAGTATGAAATTGCCTAACACGAGAAGTATGACAACTATTCACAAGTAAACAATTTATCTGAGAAATAGTATACGGCACATGTCGTATGCAAGTAGTGATCACACGGGGGATCTGGTGAGTAAGCCGTCGGAATTTACACTTATCCCTTTCCTACACAGTTCTCAATAACGGACTTTAGAATGATGTTTCAGTTCACGTTCCAGCGAGCTGTCGGGGGTGAAAGCTCTCGGGGATGGCGTACAATGTGCAGCAGAATAGAGAGTCCAACCCTGGAAAGGCCGGTTTAAGCGGGAAGTGAACAGAGGGCCCAAGTCTGGAGAGGCAGATTTAGCGGGGAGTGAACAGAGTCAAAGTCTGGAGAGACAGATTTAGCGGGGAGTGAACAAAGGGTCCAAGCCTGGAGATACAGATTTAGCGGGAGGTGAACATACGGTCCCAGCCTAGAGAGACAGATTTAGCGGTGAGTGAACATAAGGTCCAAGCCTGGAGAGACAGATTTAGTGGGGAGGGAACATAAGGTCCAAGCCTGGAGAGACAGATTTAGTGGAGAGTGAACATACGGTCCAAGCCTGGAGAGACAGTTTTAGTGGAGAGTGAACATACGGTCCAAGCCTGTAGAGACAGATTTAGTGGGGAGTGAACATACGGTCCAAGCCTGGAGATACAGATTTAGTGGGGAGTGAACAAAGGGTCCAAGCCTGGAGATACAGATTTAGCGGGAGGTGAACATACGGTCCCAGCCTAGAGAGACAGATTTAGCGGTGAGTGAACATAAGGTCCAAGCCTGGAGAGACAGATTTAGTGGGGAGGGAACATAAGGTCCAAGCCTGGAGAGACAGATTTAGTGGAGAGTGAACATACGGTCCAAGCCTGGAGAGACAGTTTTAGTGGGGAGTGAACATACGGTTCAAGCCTGTAGAGACAGATTTAGTGGGGAGTGAACATACGGTCCAAGCCTGGAGAGACAGTTTTAGTGGGGAGTGAACATACGGTCCAAGCCTGTAGAGACAGTTTTAGTGGGGAGTGAACATACGGTCCAAGCCTGGAGAGACAGTTTTAGTGGGGAGTGAACAGAGGATCCTCTATCCGGCACGGCCGTCTTTTTTCACCTCTTGATTCACTGTTATTTTTCTAGTTCTTTCCAAGAGCTCCACATTTGGATTCTGTCATGCCAATTTAGTTCTTATATTTTGCAGCGACACCAATTAGTAAATGTTTGTAGTTTATGTGTAGTCGTTTTAGTCATTTCCCTTGTTTATAATCCACACAATATTATTGATTTAACTTTAGAATTGAATATTCCAAGTTTGGTGCAAAGTTTAATTTATTGTGACTTCCAGAACTTTTCTGTTTTCTGTGCTGAAAAACGCATTTGGTCGACAATACCTGTTGGGCAGCTTGGAGGACTTGCTAGGAACCATTACATCTATGAACTACACCCATGAACTATATCCATGAACTATATCCATGAACTATATCCATGAACTAGATCCATAAACTGCATCCTTGAACTACATCCATATTCATCTTTGCTAGTTAGTTAGTTAGTCAACAGATCATCCTCACTGCACAACGAACCATTCAGTCCATAAGTGCTCGGATCCCTTCCTCGGTAAATCCCGCAGCGTGTAGCGGCTAACGACACCAGTTCTGTGTTAGTATATTAATCTTCTTTGGCTTCCTGCGTAGTGTTCTTGTTTGGCCAGACCTCTTTTAATTTGCTGTTCTCGCATCCAATATAGACTAGCCATTTTAGTAACATTTCCTAAATTGCTTTTTAATTACATAACCTGCATAGTTGGATACCTCTTGAAAAAACAAATCCAACGGTACCTTTTTCAAGTCTGAAGGTCAATTATAAGCCGAGATATTAACGTTTGTGTGTCCATTTATCATTTAATATAGACAAATAGAAAAAAAAATGATTTTGACCTTTAAACTTTTTGTGCCCCTACCTACACACTCACACAAATGTTGGTTACACAGTCGCCAACGGATATTACCATTGCCGCTGTCAAACTCAAGGACAGATAACTCTGCCAGTTTATAAGAGATCTAGTCATATGTGATAAAACCCGGGTCAATGAAGTCTTTCTGGTGATTGCCGATTCCATCGACGATGAACTGTATATTTCGTGGAGGACTTTTATGTTGGCATTCTGGCGGCGGCATTATGCACAGTGTACCTATGCGAGCTGTTGGTTTGTCGATACTCCTGTCTATTCCATTGTTCACATAGGGCAGTGTGGAGCATTTTGTGTGATATTCACTGGCACAAGAACGGAGCATAATAGGGACCACCCGTTGCCGTTAAGTTGGAGCCGCGACAAACTAACTAAATAACCAACCAACCAACCAACCAACCAACCAACCAACCAACCAACCAACCAACCAACCAACCAACCAACCAACTAACTAACTAACTAACTAACTAACCAACCAACCAACCAACCAACCAACTAACTAACTAACTAACTAACTAACTAACTAACTGATTGACTGACTGACTGACTGACTAACACAGATATAGACATCCCCACGTCATGCTGTGATGACGTATGACCGCGCGTACTACCGCGCGAGCTATTGTCAAAGCGAGGCCGCGAGACTGAGATCCATTTTAACCAGAAAATCCGCCTTACAAAGTCACCCCAAAATAAACGATCCCGACCGAGTAGAGTGATGAAAACTTACACGTAAATACTAGAATGGATGTTGAATGCAAACATGCATTTATTATCATAGCCGTCGCTCTGTATAGTCCATAAGAATATTAAATGTTCATCGCTGGATTGACACGGAAAGCTGCTACCTCCCGCCATTGAAATATCCCATTACAGCATCATATCATGCAATCTTCATCATTTCAGTTTGGGGTGTTACCAACGACCTAAATAGTCGAAAGTTACCCAATACGCGTACAAATGGGTGCTCAATTTAATTATTCATACTAGATCAATGCCCAAAGTCTATATAAAACGGAATTTACGAGTCTACTTACGTCTTAAAAAGACAGTCTCTTTATCTCGGTAAGAAGAAACATTTTAGAAGCCTAGATGTATAGATTCGTAGACATTGGAGGGAACTACAATACTCTGTAATTGGTTTCTGGTTTAATGCGATCTTGAAATAATCGGAGAATTTAACATAACAAGTGCGCTTACTGTCCCCACATTGGAGACACAAAAACAAATAACCGGAAAAAAATAATTCCGGTAAATTACGGCAAACCTAACTATAGTACTCATTGTAGACTCACAGTTATCACTTGGTTCTTGCGAGCGACTTCCTTCTCGTAAAGCATTCAGAATGTCAGCCTGGTCCATGGCGCGTCAGCCTTCCACAGTAGCCTTACCTGCGAGCTTCTCAGCTCGCTCATTTCCTTATACATTCGCATGCCCTGGCACGAAAATGAAACTAATCTTTGCCAGCCGAGACCACTCCAGAGACAGCAACCACTCTTTTCGAATCCACCCCATCCCTATCTTCTTGACCATGCTGATTGAGTCGCTAAGGAAACATGCACTATTGAATGCTTTGCTAATGTAAAAATAATAAGACGCTGTTGTTGTTTGTCCATTAAGAATGATGATGACCATTCATTTCATCCAGTGGGGTTGAAGGTGTGGAGCCGTGGGTTCTAAGATGGCTGATAAGGCCTATTTTGGCTCGAAATGTTCTTTGACAATGTGGGCAAAGAATGCTTGACGTCTCTGGAGGAGGATTTCCTGCAGTGGTTTTTCTGTCCTGCCTTTTCTTCACAGCTCTTGCAGTCCTGGTTGCCTCACATATGACTCTTTTCGAATCCACCCCATCCCTATCTTCTTGACCATGCTCATTGAGTCGCTAAGGAAACATGCACTAGTGAATGCTTTGCTAATGTAAAAATAATAAGACGCACAGGAAGTTCAGACCACCATGAATGTATCTTTGTGTTCTATTTATAAAAGCAATCGTACTCATGATTATTAAGTGGATTGATAACAAGGCTCTCAAGAGCTATATTCAGACGTAATCACGTGAGTAAGGGTAAAGTCTAGGGGGTTGTTGACGCCAACTATAATGCTTTGTTTAGTCACCATCATCAAGTTAATAATGTCGAAGTAAAATTAAAGAACCATGTTGCACTCCATGTGGCGTATAGTATATATGGTTCCAGCACCGTGTTTTTATTGACACCAGTCTACATTCCATGGGTGAGCTAGTCAATATCGAGTCTTCCGCTTTCAATTCTCAAGACATTTCCTTGCACCCATTTTAGGGTGGGTCGTCTTGGGAGCCAGGGTTATATGGAAATAAATGTGTGTGTGCGCGCGTGTGTGTGTAGTGTGTGTGTGTGAGTGTGTGTGTGGGTGAGTGTTTGTGTGTGTGAATGTGTGTGTGTGTGGGTGAGTGTATGTATGTGTGTGAGTGTGTGTGAGTGTGTGTGAGTGTGTGTGTGTGAATTAAGTGTGTGTGTGTGTGTGTGTGTGTGTGTGTGTGCAAACACCAGTTTGTGTCTGTAAATGATGACTGTAACTAAATCAGCCGTAGCATAATAAACCATCACATGTGACCTCTAGGCAGATTTGTCAAAGTGACGTGGGCTCCAAGGTCTATACAGCCTAAAACCAATCAATCAGGTGCCGTCTCCACAATGCAGGCCGGTTGCGATGGATTTTCAACACTGTCTCTCGCCTTGGTTATACTGGGTGTTTGAAAAGTCTCACTACATTTAGTATGTAGAATAAATTTGAAAAATGAAGTACAAGATGTCATAAAAAATGTGCTCCCCAGTCAACCGTGAAGCAATATGCAGCGAATGGCTGTCGTCTGCTGGAGTAATTCTTTGCGCACCAAATAAAATGATGTTATCAACGGAAGAAAGGATTTGTCAAATTTGTTCTACATACAATGTGTAGTGAGACTTTACATATACCCTGTATATTCTGTCAGACCTTTGTTCCTACATCTCTTGATATCTCCCCACTTGTATCGTTGTCTACCTCTTGCTCGCTTGCCTCCAATCTAGCCTTCCAGTATGGTTTTTATTAGAGTATTATGTCTTTCAACGTGGTCGAAACATTTCACTAGCCTCCTTTTTATTTCTTTAATCAACTCTCATTTCAGTTCCATCTTTTCTAGAACCTCTGCATCCGACTCTTTCTGTTTTCATGAAATGCGACATATTCTTCTGTTCATCCCCACCTCCAGGGCCTCTTCAACTTTCGAATTGCTTGTTCGTTGTTCAGGCTGACGCGCCATATTATAGTATTGAATATACATAACATTTGACAATTCTCATTTTAATACATTATTTATTTCTCTAGATGTTAATACTGATTTGATGTTATTGAAAACATTTTGGCAATGCCTATATTATTATATTTGTTTTCTAAAATGAGCACCAGAAATGTCTCAGAAAGTAAAAGAGACCGGCGCTGTACTAACCACATCACACCCCGATTGCCAAATGGTCAATAAAAATGTGGGGAGTGAATGGTCCTTTACTTTATTTTCTTACCCTTAGTTTGAAATCTAGCCTCTGCAAAGATCCTTGCTGTCTACTCTTGTATATTTCCATCTGCCAATGAATTTTAAACGCAAAAAGCGTTTTAATGGTTCCTTTCAATGGCACAAAGAACAGTAACATTGTAACCCACCATACATATCGGTGAGAGGCGACTCAGGAGTGTTGGTTTAGCTGATTAACCCATCCCATTGAAAACTTTAGTTACAAATTCCAACCAATTATGAAAATAAATAAATAAATAAATAAATAAATAAATAAATAAATAAAAGGAAAAATAAAGTCAAGGAACGAAATGTAACTCAGCCACCCAAGAACATGACGCTTGCGGAGAACACCGCACGGAGTCTGAATTGCCAACTTACACTTTTCATTTAGGAAAACTTCCATGTTTTGACATACACACGTGTCGGCCTAACGGCGCAAGGACGCAGCTCTGATGTAAACAGGCACAACGCAGTCACGTCAGAAAAAACTCTCCGGGTAACCGCAGAAAAAGAAGAAGAAGACATATACACCGATGAATTGAGTTGAGTTGAGTTAAGTTAAGCTGAGTTGAGCTGAGCTGAGATAAAAATCAGCATCACAGCACTCAGGACATTCCCACACGTGCTCCGTCCTCACCGTCAACAGCCAGCGAAGAATATCAATACTAATGGTACCTATAGTAGTTTGATTATGTGACCGTCTGACATTTCCTCAGATACCTCTGCAGTCGGTCAGATCCTCTGGTCACTCCCTGCAGCACCATTCTCTCCAGGTCATGATGTTCTGTCTGTTCGCCCACACTATACACATGCTCCGAAAGTGCCCGGCAACGTCTGTCTTGTCATGCACCAATACCCCGTCGAGCGTCTGTCTTGTCATGCACCAATACCCCGTCGAGCGTCTGTCTTGTCATGCACCAATACCCCGTCGAGCGTCTGTCTTGTCATGCACCAATACCCCGTCGAGCGTCTGTCTTGTCATGCACCAATACCCCGTCGAGCGTCTGTCTTGTCATGCACCAATACCCCGTCGAGCGGGGCAGACCCAGCCATTCTGTCCGCTTGCTCGTTTCCCACAACACCGGCATGCCCTAGGGAAAAAATCCAACAGATGCTCTTTATTTGTGATTGTGAGCCTTCCACTAAAATGTTAGAAGTATGTATGAACTGCAGAACAAGGCACTTGTGGTAGGTTACATGAACTATAACACAATTAGAATGTTTGGAGTATGTCAAACAAGATGGAATGGACCAGACTAAAGACTTCTAAACACAAGATCTTTTTTAGTAGGCCACAGGAGGAAATGCCCAAATTAGTGAATATGTGGCCCTAAAGTTATCTAAATAATCTCTAAATAATCTCAGCGCAGGGAACCAATATATGACAGAATGAAAAGGAAATAACAGAGCCCAAGGGAATCTCAATATATGAAGACCATAAACGGGCACTCTCCCGCTGTTTATGCTTCACCTCGACACCGCAAGGTACAAGAGGAACACGCTGCGATGAGATGATGTACATTCTGATCACTATCGTATTCTTCTTCTTCTCATAATAATAATAATAATAATAGTAATAAATCAAGTTGAAACTCGAGAGATAATAACATCTTATAAACACTTAGGATATCTCAGAAATAAACCCCGGAGTGAATGTTGCTGCAGGGAGTGACCAGAGGATCTAGCCGACACATAGGACTCCGAGAAAAGGCCCGCCGGACACAGAATCTGACTGCTTCTGGTACAATTAGTATCGGGACTCTTCGCTGACTGTTGAAGTTGATGATGGAGCACATAGGGAATATCCCGAGTACTGTGATATCGGTTCTTTCCTCAACTCAACTCAACTCAACTCAACTCAACTCAATTCAAGAAACTAAGACATGAAGTGTGATCACAAAGTACTAGGCCCTGCAACAGTTAGTAGACGGGTTGAGTGAGGAAGAATTCTGGCAGCCTGGTAAGAGCATATGCAAGAAATAATCTGTATAGGTCCTTGAATAAAAGCGAATAAGAATAGAAAGCATTCATAACGCCCAACAATCTTTCAAAATTTAAAGACATAAAACATTTTAAAAAGCAGATTTACGATGACTAGACACCATGAAAGAAGAGCACAGACTTAGGGAGTGAAAATCTCACTTTCTTCACTTTATTGTCTTTAAAGAAACTTTGTACGGAGGAATAGATGACCAGTTACTCCCTCACTTTCTTCACTTCATTGTCGTTAAAGAAACTTTGTGCGGAGGAATTGATGACCAGTTACTCCCTCACTTTCTTCACTTCATTGTCGTTAAAGAAACTTTGTGCGGAGGAATAGAAGACCAGTTACTCCCTCACTTTCTTCACTTCATTGTCTTTAAAGAAACTTTGTACGGAGGAATTGATGACCAGTTACTCCCTCACTTTCTTCACTTCATTGTCGTTAAAGAAACTTTGTGCGGAGGAATTGATGACCAGTTACTCCCTCACTTTCGCAGGTGACAAATGCCGGCGCCGAATTCATGTTTGACCGTGCTCATGACATCAGCGCAGCTCCCTATCAACTTCACCGACGCGCCTGCTACTTCTATGTCTTACCTGAACCATTTCCGCAGTAGAGCGATAGGACATCCGCTTACATCCACTCCTCAGGGTTTCATTAGTGTCAGTCCCCAGACTGGCCATTTTCAGGAGATCAACGTATTAAACAAGTATCTGTAGTATGTAATCTAGTATGCAAAAACTGCATTCTATCAAATGAAGAACATGTTGTGCAATAAATACTTCTCCTTGAAAGTTAGAAGAAGATGTTCTTGCACTACATAGCACCAATTTTAACATACGGCTGCGAATCCTGGACAATTAGTAAACAGGCGAAAAAATCCCTAGAAGCTTTGGAGATGTGATTTTATAGACTAAGGATGAAAAATAACTGGACAGCCAAAATGAGCAATCTAACATTATCAGGGAAGCTGAGTCGTAAAGACAACTTATCACAAACATCAGAAATAAGCAGTCATATTTTTTGGTGACCTTATGAGAAGACAAACATTCGAACAAGTAACAGCCGGACAGCAATGTGGAAAGAGAGATACAGGAAGACAGCGTGAGAATATTCTTGACAGTCTTGTGTCATAGCATGGAAGGGAGTCAATACACGAATTGTTCAATGCCGTAGGAGATCGCACTTTCTGGAGAAGCATGAATGTCCACCTCAGCCGGCAAGGCACTGAGTGATGATGATGTTGATGATGTCTACCAACGATTCAAGAACACAGTGTCTTATTGTTCTCATTATCTTACACATAGTACGTTTTACAACAAAGAACACATAAAGAACTGTAATCATGAAGTTTAGGACACAAGTGAGTATCAAGTTAGATGCCTATCTTGTACACGATGTCGCAGTCAACCCCAACATTTTCTAGACTATGTGTGATTTACTAGGCAAATTTAAGTTCAGTAGTTTGCCATTGTAGGACTCCCTGGCCTAGGCGTTATCGTCTTTCTCCGTAATCCCGTATATTCTCATGAGTAACATGATCTGCACGAAAATCGGTAGCAGTTCTCACCGAGTTGATAACTTACCGGGTATGGGAGCCGCCCGCTCAGAAAGCAATGGCAAACTACTGAGCGTAATTTTGCCAAGAAATCAACAATAAATTGAAAGATGCTGATGTTGACAGCGATGTCCTGTACAGGATATGCGAAAAAAAAGGTTGCCATTGCTTTCTGAACCACCGACGCTGACACCATTAGACGTAAACACGGGCGGTCTGCCTCTAAATCGCATGCAGATGATTTCGAATGGCGAATGTGGGATTCGTGTTTGTTAATGCTTCGTCGCCGGCTCGAAGGCGAAAGCATTACGGCCGTAGTTCGTGATCCCACATACCCACGTTCGAAATACAACTGCGCTCGATTTGGTAGCAGATCGCTTTGCGTTGGTTTTTACGAAATGCTATGGGTATCGGTTGTTCAAAAAACAATGGCAAGCTACTGAACGTAAATTTGCCAAGTAACTTTCAACAGTAAAAAATGTTGGTGTTGACTGCAACGACCTGTAAAGGATATGCAACAAACTTTAATATTTCGTCACAGACACAAGACTATCTATACAAGGGAGACTAGCATACAATCTATGTATTTGAGCCGAGGTTCAGAATTCTGTCCCATAGACAAAAATAAATTTTAAATATCGGGCAAGGAACACATAGCGCGGCGTGTGTGTGTGTGTGTGTGTGTGTGTGTGTGTGTGTGTGTGTGTGCGTGTGTGCGTTTGTGTGTGTATATGTGTATATGTGTGTGGGAGCCACGGTAGAGTAGTGGCTAGATGCTTGTCTGCCGGTCTTTAGGGTCATTAGTTCGAATCCACATCGGAGTGGATTTCCTAAATAATTAACCTGTGCTGCAAGTCTACCCAAGCTAACATGGTTTCCAGGAAGTGCTGTGGGAGGTATTGATAGAGATAATATCACCAACATATATGGGTTTAACATTCTAGAGAAAAGACTACGACCTATAATAGAACCCCAGCTTAGCGAAATGCAACTTGGATTTAAGAAAAACAAAATGATACACAAATGCCATCTTTGCTCTTAGACAACTAATAGAAAAATCAACCGAATATAATGAGATACTCTACTTAGACTTTGTCGACCAAGAAAATGCATTTGATAGAGTAGATTGAAACAAGCTATGGGAAATCTTTAAAAGATATGGAGTGAGTATACACATAACAAACTTATGTAGAAGCTTATACACCAACAGTGAGTCCACAGTAAGAACAAATGGAGGATACTCAGAAACCTTCACCATAAGATCCGGAGTTCGACATGGTTGTGTCCTGTCCCCCCTCTTGTTCATAACCTATATAGATAGCATATGTAAAGAAAGCAGCCAAAGAGAGACCGTAACAACACCGCATGAAGAACAGAACGCAGAAGTAGAACCAATGGCAAACCACAACATTAAAGAACTATTATTTGCGGACGATCAAGCACTAATAGCAAAATTATAATCAAAATTACAAGACCACATAAATAGTCTGAACGAAGTATGTATGGCACATAACATGAAAATTAGCACAAGTAATACAAATGACACAGTATTGGTGGCGGAAAATGCAAAAGATCTACAACTGTTGGACATTGTATCATTATAATTGCAGAGTGGCGCAGTGGAAGCGTGGTGGGCCCATAACCCAGAGGTCCCTGGATCGAAACCACGCTCTGCTAATTACATTTTCACTGGCACAGGAACAGAGCATATTGGGGACGACCCGTTGCTGTGAAGTTGGAACTGCGACTAACTAACTAAAATTGAATGTAAGAAAGAGGGTGCTAAGGTGCTATATATAATAGAACCGGTTTTGCTGTATGGCTGTGAATTTTCATATGTAAATGAACAAATTAGGAAGAGATTGGAAGCAACAGAGATGTGGTTCCTGAGACAAATGAGGCGAATTCCTTGGACTGCGAAATTAACTAACCACGAATGCCTGTAAGAGGCTAATGAAATTAGAACATTATATAAAACAATAAGAAAGAGACAAAAAGCTGGTTTTTGTCATATGATGAGAAGAGAAGCATTGGAGAACATCGTGGCAACTGGAAAGATCGAGGGAAAGAGAGGTAGAGGCAGACCAAGAGAAATGATGCTGAATGGATTGCGACTGTGGCATGGAAGAATATCAACGGTAGAGATGATCCAGAAAACCAAAGACCGAAATCCGTGGGGAGTCATGAACACCTACGCCAGTCGGCATGGGACTTGATGATGATGAACACAGAGGTAATGACTATAACCAAAGAAGAAAGCACAATAAAAATTCATCTAGAAGAACATCCCCTGAAGCAAGTAAAGAGCTTCAAGTACCTAGGAAGTATAATATCAAATGGCAAATCAGAAGACGATATCGAAAATAGATGCAATAAGGCATCCAAAAGAAAAGAATGATCAAATCAGTCAGATGGCCACCAAACCTTACTCAAGACGACGACCACGTTATGGACAGACCAGAACAGGTCATTCTTCTGCGCCTCAGAACAGGACACAATAGATTACGCAACCACATGTATACAAAATTCAAGATTGGTGACTCAGCCATGTGCACATGTGGTTTGGCGTCGCAGACAGCAGAGCACATACTCCAGGATTGCCCAAGCTACAACATATCCAGGCGAACCTTCTGGCCTAGAGAGACAACAGTGGAAGATAAACTCTATGGACCGCTGAATGAACTAAAGAGAACTGTTAGATTCATACAAGAGACAACATTGCAGTTATGAACATATTTTAGGCGAACGAAAGAAGAAGAATAAGGCAAACCAGCTCACTGGACAAATGGCACGATACTACAGATCAAACATGTATCAATGGCAACTAACAAAGCACTCCACAACACAATCTTCCTGCCAACTCTATGTTACCAAAGCCAAACCTGGACAATGACAGAAAAAGAGAAAAGAAAAATCACAACTGAAATTAGATTCCTGAGAAGAATACTCAATGTATCCAGAAGAGAGAAAATCAGAAATGAAGAAATCAGTACTAAAGTTGGGGATATAGTAGCACTAGCGCTAAAAATTCCGCCGGGGATCAAGCACGACAGGAGGTTTCTGATCATCAGAAGCCGTCCTTCCCTCGACGAATGTTTCGGCCCCTTTACCTTCCTGACACTCTCATTGGGTGGACCCGTCTGGGTCATGACTCCCGGACGTCTTTCTACTATCGTGCGTATCTGACGAGACTTTCCCTTGTCGACTTCACAGTAGCTGTTGTTTCTGTCTCATTGTGAAGTGGTACTCCTTTGGCGAGGCTTTTGTGTTACCGAGGTTGTTCTTCTTGAGAGTCGGTGACTAACATTGCAGGCAAAGTTGAACCATTTACTGCGTATCCTTGTCCCACCCCGTATTGCGCTTGCTCCATAGCCAGCTCGAGGCCTTCTCCGCTGCCTCGCCCAGTCTTTTAAGTGCCCGGGTTCATGATTGTATAGTTGTTTCACCACGTTGTATGCAGAGTTGGCAACAAAGCCTCTCGTGCTTATCTCAATGGCGAAAAGCCTGACCGTATATCCTTCTTGTCTCAGGCTTGCGATCATCTCACTGTATGTCTCCATCTTATGGGTGTGCTGCCCCTCGACTCTTGACTCGAACGGAACAGTCAGCTCGATTAGTACTAACTGTTGAGTCGACGGAGAGCACACTACAATATCTTGTAGCAGCTGGAACTTCAGAATTTCCGCTGGGTATTTGCCACGGCCCTTCAGGTCTACTGTCAGCTCCCAGTCTTCAGCGCCCCGAGGATGGATGACAGGCTGTCAGGGAAGTCGACTCTGTTGTTCGATTTTTGTCCAGCTTTTACGAAGCGTATCCACCCGACTTTGACAACAGTCCCCTTATTTGACTGAAGTTTTGCTACATCCACTATGGCTGCCAGTTCGGTGAGAAGCTTGTTGTGGAGCCACGTCAATCGGCCTTGCCCAAGGGCCGTTCTGCAGGCAGACAATACTTGATCTACGGTCTGGGCCCTCTTGGTCAGCGTGTTGCTACACAGGGGATATGTTGAGTCGTCGGATATGCCCCGTGTGATGAGGTTAACAGCTGATGGCAGGAGGTCGTAAAGTGATCTGACAAGGAAGCTTATTCTCAATGGCGGCAAGCGCCATATGTCGTTCTACGAGAGGGACGTTTGCTGAGTTCCCTCCCATGACACCCACTGCCCTTGCGTCTGCTACACAGCTTTCTGCACTCGCCTCTCGTCCTCGCCTTTGCGAATCATCTTGACTACCATGTCTCTGCGCTGACTGGCCGAGGCCTTTGCGAATCATCTTGACTACCATGTCTCTGCGCTGACTGGCCGAGGCCTTTGCGAATCATCTTGACTACCATGTCTCTGCGCTGACTGGCCGAGGCCTTTGCGAATCATCTTGACTACCATGTCTCTGCGCTGACTGGCCGAGGCCTTTGCGAATCATCTTGACTACCATGTCTCTGCGCTGACTGGCCGAGGCCTTTGCGAATCATCTTGACTACCATGTCTCTGCGCTGACTGGCCGAGGCCTTTGCGAATCATCTTGACTACCATGTCTCTGCGCTGACTGGCCGAGGCCTTTGCGAATCATCTTGACTACCATGTCTCTGCGCTGACTGGCCGAGGCCTTTGCGAATCATCTTGACTACCATGTCTCTGCGCTGACTGGCCGAGGCCTTTGCGAATCATCTTGACTACCATGTCTCTGCGCTGACTGGCCGAGGCCTTTGCGAATCATCTTGACTACCATGTCTCTGCGCTGACTGGCCGAGGCCTTTGCGAATCATCTTGACTACCATGTCTCTGCGCTGACTGGCCGAGGCCTTTGCGAATCATCTTGACTACCATGTCTCTGCGCTGACTGGCCGAGGCCTTTGCGAATCATCTTGACTACCATGTCTCTGCGCTGACTGGCCGAGGCCTTTGCGAATCATCTTGACTACCATGTCTCTGCGCTGACTGGCCGAGGCCTTTGCGAATCATCTTGACTACCATGTCTCTGCGCTGACTGGCCGAGGCCTTTGCGAATCATCTTGACTACCATGTCTCTGCGCTGACTGGCCGAGGCCTTTGCGAATCATCTTGACTACCATGTCTCTGCGCTGACTGGCCGAGGCCTTTGCGAATCATCTTGACTACCATGTCTCTGCGCTGACTGGCCGAGGCCTTTGCGAATCATCTTGACTACCATGTCTCTGCGCTGACTGGCCGAGGCCTTTGCGAATCATCTTGACTACCATGTCTCTGCGCTGACTGGCCGAGGCCTTTGCGAATCATCTTGACTACCATGTCTCTGCGCTGACTGGCCGAGGCCTTTGCGAATCATCTTGACTACCATGTCTCTGCGCTGACTGGCCGAGGCCTTTGCGAATCATCTTGACTACCATGTCTCTGCGCTGACTGGCCGAGGCCTTTGCGAATCATCTTGACTACCATGTCTCTGCGCTGACTGGCCGAGGCCTTTGCGAATCATCTTGACTACCATGTCTCTGCGCTGACTGGCCGAGGCCTTTGCGAATCATCTTGACTACCATGTCTCTGCGCTGACTGGCCGAGGCCTTTGCGAATCATCTTGACTACCATGTCTCTGCGCTGACTGGCCGAGGCCTTTGCGAATCATCTTGACTACCATGTCTCTGCGCTGACTGGCCGAGGCCTTTGCGAATCATCTTGACTACCATGTCTCTGCGCTGACTGGCCGAGGCCTTTGCGAATCATCTTGACTACCATGTCTCTGCGCTGACTGGCCGAGGCCTTTGCGAATCATCTTGACTACCATGTCTCTGCGCTGACTGGCCGAGGCCTTTGCGAATCATCTTGACTACCATGTCTCTGCGCTGACTGGCCGAGGCCTTTGCGAATCATCTTGACTACCATGTCTCTGCGCTGACTGGCCGAGGCCTTTGCGAATCATCTTGACTACCATGTCTCTGCGCTGACTGGCCGAGGCCTTTGCGAATCATCTTGACTACCATGTCTCTGCGCTGACTGGCCGAGGCCTTTGCGAATCATCTTGACTACCATGTCTCTGCGCTGACTGGCCGAGGCCTTTGCGAATCATCTTGACTACCATGTCTCTGCGCTGACTGGCCGAGGCCTTTGCGAATCATCTTGACTACCATGTCTCTGCGCTGACTGGCCGAGGCCTTTGCGAATCATCTTGACTACCATGTCTCTGCGCTGACTGGCCGAGGCCTTTGCGAATCATCTTGACTACCATGTCTCTGCGCTGACTGGCCGAGGCCTTTGCGAATCATCTTGACTACCATGTCTCTGCGCTGACTGGCCGAGGCCTTTGCGAATCATCTTGACTACCATGTCTCTGCGCTGACTGGCCGAGGCCTTTGCGAATCATCTTGACTACCATGTCTCTGCGCTGACTGGCCGAGGCCTTTGCGAATCATCTTGACTACCATGTCTCTGCGCTGACTGGCCGAGGCCTTTGCGAATCATCTTGACTACCATGTCTCTGCGCTGACTGGCCGAGGCCTTTGCGAATCATCTTGACTACCATGTCTCTGCGCTGACTGGCCGAGGCCTTTGCGAATCATCTTGACTACCATGTCTCTGCGCTGACTGGCCGAGGCCTTTGCGAATCATCTTGACTACCATGTCTCTGCGCTGACTGGCCGAGGCCTTTGCGAATCATCTTGACTACCATGTCTCTGCGCTGACTGGCCGAGGCCTTTGCGAATCATCTTGACTACCATGTCTCTGCGCTGACTGGCCGAGGCCTTTGACCACCATTACTTGTCTATTTTGCTAAAAGCCTTGTCTGTTGGACTGGGTATGTCCCATCACTCCCTTTAGCTGGAGCGAACTTTGCACCGATTTTACTGCCTCATCAACCTTCCATTTCTTTTCCATCTAGATTTTATAAGAAAACACAGGTTATATGGTTTGGCCATATAACTAGATTACCAACTAATAGTATACCACAACAAGCAATGATGTACAGACCAGACGGGAGTAAAGGAGGAGGCCGGCCACGTAAACGATAAATAGAGGGAATTAAAGAGACCATGGGAACCTCTAAATATGAAGCCCGTGCGTGGGCACCCTCCCGATGTTTATGCTTTACCACGACACCGCAAGGTACAAGAGGAACCTGATGAGATGAGATGAGATGAGATGAGATATGGGTTCAGCACCATATGCCTAATTCGCTTTGAGGCGTGTAAAACCGTTCATACGCTTAAAGGGAAAAAAAGAAACATTTTTTGTGATGAATGTATCTACGAACAATAACTCAACAAAAACTTAACCACGCGCCAATTTTATCGCTGTTTAATTGTCACTACTGTCCATAGTACCTTGCGGTGAAGGACAGCGTGGTTCTGAGCTGAGAGTTCAGTCTGCCAAGATGGTGCAGTCGCTGCGAACTGTGGAGGTTAGGACTTTCTTGTTACCCTGGACAGAATTAATAAATCTACAACCTCAACAAGAATTCAAACACCGGTCTCCCAGATAAGAACCCGGTGTTCTAGCATCTCGGCCAGACGCTCCTATTGCATAAAATGTCATACAGAGATAGTGTGAACACGTTGTTGTTGTTGTTGTTGTTGGTGTTGTTGTTGTTGTTCTTGTTGATGTTCGTTATTATTATTATTATTATTATTATTATTATTATTATTATTATTATTATTGATTTATTTTGTTGTTTCGGGATTTAAGATTTAAATATTGAGCACAACCTACCACAGGTAACGCTGATTGTATTCTGTTATGAACTTAAGGCTTATCCACGTCAATGTGGAAGCACTATACTCGAGTTTCGCTCTCGTTTGAGCTCGTCAGTAGTGCATATCCTTGACTGGAACCGGAAACAACCCAGCATTTACTGGCGTGTGAAGCGGGTGTGTAAACACTAGACCACGCGGCACACACTGGACACGGCCAAATTATCACAACAGAATATTACAACGTCACCCACCGTAGGCCGCAGCTCAAGATTTGCCCGATCGCAGCGACTGACGTCCGTCAATCGATGTGGACCCGAACGATCAGGTCTTCTCACTGACTTTAGGCGGTCTGGTGTGCCTTGCCAATGAGAAGACCGTAGTTCGCCCACCCCTTGTTCAGGTGATAGGAATTAGAGAGGTAACAGATTAATAGGCGAAGTGAGCAGGACAAACAATGGCCTGGTGCAGTCAAGACCTGCATGCACTGATTTTATTTTATTTTTTTTTTTAGCGCTGGCGAAAGACCGTGCATGTTTATGGGGTTTATATAGAGAAATATTATAATTAGAGGAAATGTCATTTATATAGGGTGTACTTTTAATACAAATCTTTCAATACTGTGCTGTGTTTGAAAACATTGCCGGTCCAAGTTTTGTATTCACACAATGTAAAGTTCATGCAACATAATTGGTAAATACAAAACTTGGACAAGCAATATTTTAAAACACTGCACAGTATTGAAAGATTTGTAAATTTCTTTCATTTTGAACAAATAGTTCTATCACTCCCTCTTTCCCCTCTCGCTGACTCTTTCTCTGTCTCTGCCAAATGGTGCATTGCTTTCTAACCACCCCACCCCTTATTTGTTTAACATAGATATCTAATATAATAATAATCATCATCAAGTGCCCTGCCAGCTGGCGTAGGCGTTCATGGCTCTCCACAAATCTCGACCTTTGGTGTTCTGGATCAACTCTGCCAAAGATATTCCTCCATGCCACCGTCTCAATTCATCCAGCATCATTTCTCTTAGTCTGCTGTGACTCTCTTCGACTCGATCTTTCCAGTTGTCACGATGTTCTCCAATGCCTCTTTTTTCATCACATGACCGAAGAAAGCTGTTTGTCTCTTTCTTATTGTTGTATATAATGTTCTAGTTTCATTAGCCTGTGTCAGGCAATCGTTGTTAGTTACTCTGGCAGTCCAAGGAATTCGCAACATTCGTCTCAGGAACCACATCTCTGTTGCTTCTAATTTCTTCTTAATTTGTCCACTTACATTTGTCCACTTACATTCCAAGATTCACTGCCATACAGCAAAACTGGTTCTATATAGCGTTTCAGCACTCTCTTTTTACATTCAGTGATAATGACTTATTGCATAAGATACTCTTCATTTTATGAAATACGGCTTTTGCTTGCCATATTCTGCTCTTAATCTCTGTTATACATCTTCCATTTGATGTTAGAAATGCCCCTAGGTCTTTAAAATTATCCAATTGGTTAAGAATTTTCCCTTCTATTTCTATGTCACATATTGGTGTCATCATTTTCTTTGATATCACCAGTATTACTGCTTTGTTTTATATTGAAGGAGAGTCATTTCTTTACACTGTCTGTTATCACAATGTCTAACAATTGTTGTAGGTCTGTTGAAGTATCCGCCACCAATACTGCAAATGTATAATACTGTATTACCAATACTGTAAATGGAATCAGAATTGGGGGACGAAACATCAATAACATTAGATATGCAGATGATACAGTATTGATTGCAAACAATGCACAGGATCTGCAACAATTAGTAGATGCGGTTGTTGTACACAGTGAACAACTGGGGTTATAATTAAATTGTAAAAAGACACAGGTTATGGTCGTCACTAGGAAGAACGAAGTACCACAATGTAATATAAAAGCAAATGGGAATATTCTTCAACAAGTGAATCGGTACAATTATCTCGGAACAGTCATAACATCTAGTGCAGTGTTTCCCAACGTGGGGCCCACGCCCCACAGGGGGGCAATTCGATTGTTAAGGGGGGCAATTCGAAAATGGAAGAAATTGGCTGGATATAACAAAACGGGGAGACTTGAGACTGAAGTTAACTAAATTGGAACCTGACAAATCTCTTTGCAGCAAGCATCAAGCGCAAGGATCTCAATAAATTTAAATAATTACTAATAATTAAAATAATATAGAATGATCTTTCATTAAAATTATTTTCTACTTGAATTTCAGTTCTCCATTATATGTTTTGAAAATTTACTTACTGTGTTTGCTCCATAATTTCCTGGTGATTTCTTCCTAAAACATATCGGTCCTTTGGCTAGGATTTGCTCCTCTCCCCACAATAGTGCATCTGGTCTGGTCGGGGGCCGGGATGATCAAATAAAAACCCATCACATATCTTCACCTTAGATGTGGGCCTGGTGGACCACTGTGGGCAATAGCTCACAGTGAGACTAAGGGTCCACACAAAAGGGGGAGGCGGGGGGATAAGCTCGTCTGGGGTAACCGCCAAACAAACAACAAAAAAATTCACCCGACACATAGGGACGCGGGACTTGGGGGGGGGGGGGGCCTCTGGCCCCTCTGGGAACCGTGAGCCCTTCTAAAAAAATTTCAAGTTTCTTTAGTGAGCATTTCAATTTTTGATTATTAAAAATGATGATATGTTGGGGGGGGGGGGGGGCATAAGAATTTTAGAAAGGCTTAGGTGGGGCATAGCGCAAAAAAGGTTGGGAAACGCTGATCTAGTGGGAGATGCCTAGACGAGATTAGAACAAGAATCGCCATGGCGAAAGTAGCCTTTGGCAAGATGAAACGCATACCAACCAATAAGAAGATGTCAACTGAAACGAGAAAAAAAGTATTGAGGGGATACATAGAGCCTGTTCTTTTGTATGGATGTGAAACTTGGACAATGAGCAGTCAAGCTGAAAAAAACATTTGATGGCTGCAGAAATGTGGTTTCTGAGGAGAATGCAAAGAATACCATGGACAGATAGAGAAACCAATGACCAAGTACTACAGGAGACAAATGAAAATCGTAAATTGATTAGAGAAAATAGAAGTAGACAGTCTAAAAATTGTTGGACATGTTATAAGAAGAAATGGATTGGAGAACTTAGTGACAACTGGCAAGATCGAAGGGAACAGACCAAGAGGAAGACCGAGAGGAAAATACCTGGATGGCTTTGCCACATGGCATGGACGAGACAGTGAATGAATCACCCCCCCCCCCCCAAAAAAAAAAAAAAAAAAAAAAAACGAGAAGTAGATTATCATTAAACACGACTACAAATGACAAGAATAGACGAGACAGGACCACGGAGCTAATCCACGACTCTGGTGATCGAGTTAAATGGCGAGTCATGAACGCCGACGCTTTCCGGCATGGCACATGATTGATTGATTGAATACTGCGTCATCTGCATAGCGTGTGTATATATATATATATATATATATATATATATATATATATATATATATATATATATATATATATATATATATATATATATATATTAATATTGTAACTTCCGATTAGTATTCCTGGCGTCTCTTTGATATCTCTCATTATTACTTCGCTATATAGGGAGAAGAGATCCGGTGACAAGACACACCCCTGTCGTACTCATAGCTTTATCTGTTTAACTTCCCTCTTTATTTCCCATTTAGAGTTGATCCAGAAAACCAAAGACCGATATCCGTAGGGGGTCGTGAACGCCTCCTCCAGTCGGCATGACATTTGATGATGATGATAATAACATGATAGTAATGCCTTGATTGATCACTACACTAAATAGTTATGTTCAAACATTCTGGGGAATTACAAGATATGTGGAAGAAAATCAATTAAATAAACAATGTATAGGGGATATAAACATCTAATTTGTTACAAGGGAGATTACTAAAGAATAATAAAAATAAATAAATTGTATCTAGAAATAGTGTTAACAAATAAGATAACCTTCTTTTTCATTATTTTTCTACTAAAACTCTGAATTTTCTTGTAAAAAGTGTTAAAAATTATAAACTTTATGTAGACGTTTATAAAAGTTATGTTTGTAAATTTTCATACTTAAATTTTATAACGGATGTTTTTGTTGTAAATTTATTGTTTAACTTATATTTGTATACTTTCAAAATCAAATGACACTACCACAAGAAAGACCGATGACGGCCCGCCTGTAACAAGATCCATGTTAGCGGAGAAAAAGGAGGAGAAAGACACCAGAGCCGGTAAAACCGACACAAAGTCAGTCAGATGGGTCGTTAAACGGATTCATGTGGAACTAACGAACGATGAAATCCTACAGAAGTTACAGGAGGAAAATCGCAGCATCCAAGTCATTAAAGCGGAACGAATATTAACATATGCCAAAATACCTACGACGCTGGTGGTGGTGACCAGTAAGGGAAGCGAAATGCCGATATCAGTGTCCATCAACAAGCAAGTTCAATTACCAGAGAGATTTATTCCAAGAGTAACTCAGTGCTCCAGATGCCAGAGGGCCGGCCACAGTAGAGCCATATGCCGCAGCAAGACAGACATCTGCCGATACTGCGCTGAGCACCATGCCTTTAGGGAGTGTCCGCTAGCCAAGCTGGACGTGGACTTCAAGGCACCTAACAGAAACCGTAAGTGCGCCAACTGCATGGGACATCATGGAGCACGATACCTGGGATGTCCGTACCTCCAAAGACACAGAGATGTGCTGAAACTCACCATTGTCAACAAGACATCATTCAAGGAAGCAATGCGGAGGTGTGAGACAGTCACAGGAATCTCGCAAAATGAAAGAGCACTGCTGCAGAGCCAGATTGACGAGCTAAAGCAGCAGATCAAGACACTACAAACACCGGCACTGAATAGCGACAGCGAAAAACTACTTGAGGAACTAAAAGAGATCAAACGAAATATAACACAAGAGGTGGAGAACATGATCCAGGCGACCAAGAAAAACGAAGAAATCCTACGTGACATCATGGCGGAGAGACAAATGCAAAAAGCTGAAAGGGAACTATCCCGAAACAAGCCTCACGAACCCAATGAAAAGAACGCAGAGAAACCGCCAGATGACACTCAAGTGAAAATCATCGATAAGCTGATAACGACAATCCACAAGAAAAAAGACAAGAAGACGCAAGATAAAGCCAACTCTCTGGTCAATCAACAACAGCAAACTACTAACACCAGCTCTGTTGTGATGCCGAAACCGGAAACCAAACAGACTCTACAAGAAAGTACGAAGAAAACCTCCGACAAACCGGAAGAAGACTGGGGCATATACAAGAAAGGAGCATCAGAGGCTGAACATCTCAAGGTGTGGAATATTGTCGAAAGACGGAATGAACCAAAAGTCAGAGCAGCAATGAAGGAGCCTCTAGACAGCCCCACTTGGTTCAAAGAATATAAAAGGGGAATGAATAGCCTCAGAGAGAAAATGAGAGAAGAACGACAAAAACAAAAAGATGCATGGTCCACCGACAGCTCCAGCTCAGAGGATCCAGAAGCCAACACTGTCAGAAGAAAATGCCTAAAAACACACAAAAGGAAAACTTGCCGGCCAAAGAATCCCCTATGCTGACGTCACAGACATAGGATAAGCCAGTTTTTACTGGCACACAGAGAAACTAACTAACCTCGCACTATGAACCACCGCTATTATAACCGATGCCGCACGGGCTGGTTGAAACAAGGTGGAAAGTTTGGTTTTTTTTACAAATTGGAAGGAAGGAAGGACTTTCAATGTAGGGTAATAATAATTATTAATACTAACCCCTGTATGGGGGAAGAACATTTTTTTACTGGCCTATTAGGGCCACAAACATTGTACAGGAAATTAACCACTCACATCCCTCTCCTGTCCTCTCTGTTGTTCATAACATACATAGACATCATATGTAAAGTGAACAGCCGCTAACAGCAAACTGTCTCTAGAACTGTGAATTAAGTTTTTATGTTCGCCATGTCGTTGTTACTCATGTGCTACATGAATCTGGATCGCGATCGAGTCTACACATTAAAGAAGAAAAGTGACTATTCATACTCCAACTATGAATAAATTCTCCATTTATTCATAGTCGAACTTTCCAGGCCTGTCACGTGATTTGCCAAGTCACATGACTTAACTATTTGACGTCACCGGGACATGCGTGTGGCTAAATTATACATTTTTGTTGATTCAAAACCGTGTCCTCAGAAGCATTGTGGTAAGGTTCTCCGCCTGTAATACGAGAGACCACGGTTATTTAAAAAAAAAAAAAAAATTCTTCAGCAATTAATTGGGTGAAAGTTACTTTTTAATAAAAAAAAATATTCGAAACTAAAATATAGAACTGAGAAACGCGATGTTTCATGTTTCGATGTAACATGTGGTTCGGGTTAGGGGTTAGGCCTAGGGTTAGGGTTTATGTTAATGTTAGGTTTATGTTCTGTATGTGGTTCGGGTCAGGGGTTAGTCTTAGGGTTAAGGTTAGGGTTAGGGTTGATTTTAGGGTTAGGTTTATGTTTTGTAGATGATCTACCCTACCCGTCCTCTCGGGGTATAATGCATCAGTGTCGCAGAGTCGGGGTGTCCAGCGATTACGGTCTATGGATCTGCGGAAACTGCCGGGAGGCGCAGTCCCCAGGCAGCGACGGAGTGATTGAATGTCGGAATCGATGGATCCAATAAATGTCTTTGTTTACCGTCAATTTTATGTGCCAAATAAAATATCGATCTTCCTATTTAAATTAACCACCTTCTTACTGGCTCAAACTAAAATTGATTAGTGAGCAGCCGTGGATATACGGGATTAAGAGCTGACTAGTCGACTATGAATAAAACTGAGCGTTATTCATAGTTTGACTATGATTAAATCTGCACTTTATTCACACTTTAACTATGAATAAGACCCAACTATGTCAGCACATCCTGCCAGATTTTCTCCTGTGGACAAGTATTCTGGACACAGAAGAAACGATTTGGTCTCCTTCCAACGCAGCAGCTAAGAATAGTCATGTGACCATGCCTGGCATGTATTGCTGTAACTGTTTGATGTTTTCATGTGTGACTGGACAGCTGCTGACTATCATCATGTGATGTTATAAAAACTTTGCATTTTTGTACTTGAGGCTTAAGTAGTGCTTATGTGACAGTCTTTTTTCAGATTATGTGCTGTTTGACGTGGATGCGTTCGTTCTCCTTTGTTAGATTCTATCTGCCAGCCACATGTACATTTTCTATGGGAGAGTGTTAAACATTTGATCATCTGCTTTTATTTCTTATGAATGAGTGAAATAAAATTGTATATATATTTAAAAAAAAACAGTATGTAAAGAAATCAGCTATCGGATGTTTTAAGGACAATCTCAAAAGAGATAGAGGACAATCAAGTTCCTCTTTCCCAATGTGATCCTGCCCGTTCTAAATAAGTTAACCTTTAATGTCCCAATTGCTTGTGTCCATAAATAGAGTCTTGGAGAACCAAGGAATACCTCTAGGAAACCACATGATAAGTTTTCCCTTACAACCAACAATATTCTATTGGTGGTTCCTTGCCTCTTCTATCTCAGGTAATTAATTACTGTCTAGGGTTTGTTTTAATTAAACAACTTAACTACGACAAGAAAAACACTCAATAGACGACATGACCTCAGTTTTATGATTTAATAAACATAAATTGGGTTATTGATAGTTACATAAAAAAAAAAAAAAATTCCAATTCAATACAAACAGGTCTCTGTTTATATAAACTATACATACATCATTGATGTGCCAAATATAATATCCATATCATCAGTTAAATATCTGTCTTTCTATTACATTTACTGCTCATCTTCTACGGGCATATGTGCAATCTGAAGGGAAAAAAAAGAACTGTATACACTCCGGTTGGTTTCTCCACTTCCAGGTTAGTGAATCCCTGCGGCAAGCACTCAATGACAATATCTATGTTACCTGTTCTTAGTGTTGATCTGGTCCAGGTCTGAGCAGAATATTGGCTCTAGTTCTCCCCTTTCAGGTTCAAGGATAAATTATCTAAGTTACCTGTCCTACATGGGCAGAGGTAAATCTTGCAGGTAAATAGCTTTCGGCACTACTCTATCAAAGGGCATCACACAAACGAGGTGGTTCACTTTATCAGGGAGATTAACTCAACAAGGTGCTTCACTCAACAATCAGGTTTGGATCTAGATGGATCTAGCCACTTCCTGAAATTCCAGCATCAAACATATATCTCTAACTATACATATATCATTGATGTGCCAATTATAATATCCATATCACCAGTTTCGTTCTCCCTTTTTAGATACCATCTGCCAGCCACATGTACATTTTCTATGGGGGAGTGTTCAACATATGATCATCTGCCTTTACAGTCAGCTCGATTAGTACTAACTGTGCCTGTTTTATAGCGAGGAGGGCAGACTGCAAAATCATATTAATAATCTGAGTTAAACATGCAGGAGATACCATATGAGTATAAATACAGCCAAAACCGAAGTAATGCGAGTTAGCAGATTGCCAGGCCCACTAAATATACAGATAAATAACACAACTCTGAAACAAGTTAAAGACTTCAAATATCTTGGAAGTATGATCACAGAAGATGACAAATTGGACAGAGAAATAGAAATCAGATGCCAAAAAGCTAGTGCACTTACATATCAACTATCACCCTTATTGAAACATCCAAATATGCCCATGTCCGCAAAACGACAGATAATAAACAACATATTCACAACAACCCTATGCTACCAATCTCAAACCTGGACTTTATCCAAATTACACCTTCGCAAAATCAAAACCTACGAATTGAGATGCCTGAGGAGAGCTGCCAACTTAACAATCCGAGACCGAGTAAGAAATGCTATTATCAGACAGACTGTGGGATGAACACCTTGTGCCACATTTATTGAAAGACAAAAGATCAAGTGGTTTGACCATGTCGTTAGAATGCAACACCAGCATCTACCATCACTGGCCTTACATCAAAGATCATCTGCGACGAGACACGAGGACGTCCAAGAAGAATATGGATAGACAACATCAAAGACATTGTACAACCACACGGAATAACACTATCCAGTGCCGCCCATCGCGTTTATTCCTCCACACAACGCTTGACGGCAGAAGTGGAGGATGATGATGATGATGATGATGATGATGAAACATATATCTACCGATATCATCAATATGAACATCAGAAATGGAATGCTGTACACTTTCAAGAAAATAAAAAAAAAAGTAAAATCAATAAAGAGAACTTTGATCCTAGGGCAAAATAAACAGTAGAGAAAGTGGTTTTGGTGTTCTCAAATGGTTATCAACACCATAATGGTTTCTCTCCGTCCAGTCCTTCATTATAGGCCGCTCAAGGTGTAGACTAGCCGATACGCACTGTCATCTTCACCCACGCCTTTCATACATGGGCTCCAGGTTAGTAATACCTTGACCGAAATTGAATTTGACAACTATGTTCACCATTCTCTTATGTGCATAATTGTATTCTCTAGATCTCCTTTCATTAAAGGAAAATGTCTCATACATTTAGGATTTTAAATGCATTCCCCATTGCAATAAGTATTTGCTTATAAACAACATAAGTACATTATATGATCATATCTTGTATAACATTCAGGTGAATTCTTGCTAGTCAAAAGTTTCAACGGGAATATATTCTCTCCTCTTCACCATGTAGGTACTATGCTTTCATCATCATCATCATCATCATCATCATCATCATCATCATCATCATCATCATCATCATCATCATCATCATCATCATCATCATCATCATCATCATCATCATCATCATCATCATCATCATCATCATCATCATCATCATCAGCATCATCAGCATCATCAGCATCATCATCATCATCATCATGATCATCAACATCATCATCGTCATCGTCGTCATCGTCATCATCATAATCAACATCATCATCATCATCATCATCATCAACATCATCATCATCGTCATCATCATCATCATCACCATCATCATCATCATCATCATCATCATCATCATCATCATCATCATCATCATCATCATCATCATCATCATCATCATCGTGATCGTGATCGTCATCGTAATCATCATCATCATCATCATCATCATCATCATCATCATCATCATCATCATCATCATCATCATCATCATTATCGTCATCGTCATCGTCATCATCATCATCATCATCATCATCATCATCATTGTCACCAACTGTCTTGAGGTAGCTCCCGGTTTGGCAACCACCCAGCCAACATCATTTTCTTCTGCTGGTGTTTAGTTCTGGGTGCAGTTTGAGATCCCCTAACTCTGTCAGAAGGGACTAATTAACACTGACTAATCCCAGAGAGAAAACGTGGAACAAATGTCTGTTATGCTGATTTAAGACACTGTCCCTGATACTCAAGAAAACAGCCAAGAAGTGGCTCGTTGAAGATAGAATATATCTATATATATATATATATATATATATATATATATATATATATATGGCTGTACTTGGTATCACCAGAAGTGAGAAAGGAGGAGTTAAGACATGCAACGTAATCTGGTTACTTATGACTGCATAGACAAAGTACCTCCCGGACATAGATTCCCACTTCTGGACAATATGTGTGAACCCCCACTAAATGATACAAAATGTGTGTACTTGATTACGCTACACAAACATTTATAAACATTTAGAATTATACGGACAAATTGAGTTTTAAAATACAACAACTGTGTTTATTATTGCTATTGATGATCATATGATGATGATGATTATATTATGGTATACGTAACTCATCTGGCTGAAAAGCTCAGAAGCACATAGGTCATGCTTCCCCCAGTGAGACGCAGTTCACTGTCAGATTGAAGGGGTCCAAAGTGGTCCCTTCACAAGGCTAAGTCACTTCCTGATATGGGTTGTTGACTGTCCATTGCTCCTAAGAGATCTGGAATGAAACGAACGGAGATGGGTAGTATCTACGTCTACACATCTCAAACACATATGTCTATAAATTCATATAAACATACATTCAAGTCATAATATATGATGGTATGATGATAATTTATGGCATGTTACATAAACATATATCAGTTCTAAATAAATAAATATATATGTATATATTCATAAAACCATTTAGAACATCTATAGCTCAAAACATACATCATCACATACATTTATGTAATGGGGTGGTTCCCATATAAGTTCACCTCACTTACTCTTTTCCTTTCTGATTCATTCATACTGTCTTGTCGGAAGGGCTGGTCGCACAGTCCTGTCGAACATTAAATGCCTTCCCTGAATCTGTCTGGTATATTGAATGTCCTAAGTCATGTCTGTCCTCATGCAGACATCATGCAGACAAGG
>OY992877.1:198898872-199001372 GCA_963921405.1 Cepaea hortensis
GCCATGACACAAGACTGTCAAGAATATTCTCAAGCTGTCTATCTCTTTTTCCGCAAATCTTTCTGGTTGTCAGAACTTGTTCCAGTTTTTGCTGCTCATAGTTTGACCCCCCCCCCCCCCCCAAAAAAAAAAAAAAAAAACAACAACCGAAGTCTGACTCTTTATGATGTTTGTGATAAGTTTTCGTTGCAACTCAGCTCCCTTAACACGTCATGATTGCTCGTTTTGTTCTAGACAGCTGTTGCTTAACCGCCTTCTGTCCCAGATATTTGTAATCTAAATTAAATCTAAACAAGATAGAACACCTTCATCAGCTCACAAAGATAACATAAACGAATCAAATTACAAGAAAGAAAGAAAGAAAGAAAGAAAGAAAGAACGGAAGTACGAAAGAAAGAAAGAAAGAAAGAAAGAAAGAAAGAAAAAAAGAAAGAAAAAAAAGAAAGAAAGATGGTGGCCGAACAGTACATTCAGCACTGGAATTGCCGTTGAATATGCACATCACTGAGACACCAACATGCAATATCAGCAAAAATTCTGGAATGGGTAAAGTACTCCAATCATGTCAACTCATTATATGGGACGAATGTACTATGGCGCACAAAAAAGCATTGGAGGCGCTTCATCATACACTACAAGATTTCAACCTTCTGCAGTTTCCGGTGCGATTCGCATTTGCTATAACGATCAACAAAGCACAGGGACAATCGCTACAAGTGTGTGGACTAAATTTGGACAATCCATGCTTCACACAAGGACAGCTATATGTGGCCTGCTCACGCGTCGGAAAACCTTCGGATTTATTCGTGTACGCACCAGACGGAAAAACAAAAGCATATTGTTTATCCAAAAGCACTTCATTAGACATAATTTTTGGTGTTCAGCCATAACTTTAAAATTATACGACAACATAAAATAAAAATATCATTGGATTAAGCGGAATTTTCTAACTGCAACTATATAATGTATTTACAATTAATGAACATATATAATTATTTTTTATTTTCTTTTCTATTTAATAAAGAGTGGATTCTAAAAACATTTTAAATATTTGTTTAATCTTTTTTATTTGTTATTTTTCATTAAAATTACAATTTTAAAATTGCGGGCACCAAAACATTATTCAGTTATTTAAAAAAAAAAATAAAATAAAAATGTATAGAGATAATATATATTGCAGTAAAATAGAACCTATTTTATTTAAGACTATTCACAGAAAAAAAAATAAAACAGTTATATTTATTCTCTGGTAACTAATAAAATATCAATAAATTAACTGCCAGGGTCCAGGGGCAGAACGCGTAATCTGTGCGCTTAGAGAAATGTATTTGAATGTATAATGACTACTTATATGAATTCAATGAGACGCTTCCCGCCAGGGACTGGGCGAAGCCGGGCCGGATCAGCTAGTATATATATAAGGGTCGTTCATTTGAAACCCGTTCCAATGGCTTATTACAAAAGCATGAAAGAAACATTAACAGGTGTGATAGAATTAAACAAAGCATTCATTTTGAATGAATTATGCACCATGGGTTGGACAGAAGAAGTCGCCGTAGGCATTCAGGCAAGCATCCCATTGCTTAGGTAGGCGGCGAATGCCGCCCCCAATAAAGTATTGTGGTTGCTCACTGAACCAAGTGTATACCGCGTTCATTACGTCTGCATCTGTATGAAATCATTGCCCCTTGAGAGCTTTTATTTAGTGGTCCGAACAAATGAAAATCACATGGTGACAAATCAGGACTATAGGCTGGATGTTGCAGAATTTCCAACTTCTTCCAAACTAATGCTTCCTGCACAATCTTTGCAACATGCGGACGAGCATTATCGTGCAACAAAATCACACCACGGGAAAGCATGCCGGGTTGTTTATTCTTCATGACTATTTGCAGCTTGTCTAGTTTTTCCAAGTAGTGGGTAGAGTTGATGTTGACACCAGGTTCCTTAAAGTCGGCCAACAATAGCCCTTCATGGTAAAAAAAAAATGCGCTCGGCATAACCTTACCAGCGGAAACCTGTAACTTGAATTTTTTCGCTTTTGGTGATTCAACTTGCCTCCATTGCATGCTCTCTCTTTTGCTGCTCGACTCAAAGTGTTGACACCATCATTCATCGCCTGCTATTATACGGAAGAGAAATGCATCACCCTCCACTCTGTAACGCAGCAAGTGGTTTAAACACACTTGGTACCCACTGTGAACACACCTTCCGATATTGCAGTTTCTTACGAACGACCTTTTGAATTGTCCCAATTGATATATAAAATTCTGTCGCTAGCGAACGTATGCTTCGACAACGGTTCATCTGTACTGCTGTATCAATTTTGGCGATGGTTTTATTTCTGTTGCAACAATATGCGCTTGAACCGGCCGTCGAAGATCTGTCGTGAACTGACGTCCTTTCCAAAACATTCGTTCCCATTCTGTCACTGTTGTCTTCGAAACACATTTGTTACCGTACGCTACCTGCATTCTTCGATGAATGTCTACTGGTCGACATCCTTCAAACTGAATCACCGCTATTTGAACTTCTTTGGACGGATATTTGATCAACTCGGCCATTTTCTGAACTGTCAGAAACAGAACCTATGCATCATGGGACGATAAGCACGTGCTCTTTTATTCATTGGTCAGTACTTATCACATGACAGTAACGTGATCATGTTCAACGTGCGCAATTACGTGTGGTGCGGTACGAACGGATTTCAAATGCACGCTACTAATATATCATCCATCATAGACACATTGCCGTCTTGACAGACGATACTTGTGCTTCAAAAAGTCATAATAACTATTATCCTTCGCGGTAGCGAATGTGACTGATAAGGCCAATTCGCGCTGTAAATGTTTGTCCACAGTGGGTGCATGTGAACACGTGGTCATTTCCACCATCATGCACCATCTTACGTCTCCCACACTCGGTGTGTGACTTATCTGCAACCATTTTCTCATTTGTCTTTATTCCATTTCTGATGTTTGCCCTCCATGCAACACGTTCAGCGGCGACTTGCTCCCAATGTGCATTATCAATACCTGTATCAATCATGTCCGGCTTACACACATCTTTGTATCGTAGTAGAGGCCGACCCTGAGATCTCTTACCCATCTGTAATTCACCTAAAAATATGTCCTTTGGTATTCTACCATCATCCATCCTCCTAAGATGTCCTATCCATCTAAGCCTACGAAGACTGAGAATGGAATAAACCGTTACCCAACCTGATTATTCCAATACTTCAGTATTTATGATTTTGTCTTGCCACTTAATACCAAGAATTCTTCGCAGAAACCGCATATGAAAGCTGTTTAAACATTTCTCTTGGTGTGAGTAAGTTGTCCAGGCTTCACTGCCATAAAGAAGAGTACTAAGGACACAGACTTGATAGACAAGGACTTTTGTTTTGGTAGTAAGCTTCCTGTTCTCCCGGACTCTATTTCTTAACCTGTTCATTGTTGTTGCTGCCTTACTAATCCGGATGCTGATTTCCTGATCTAGGGATAATTTGCTATTTACCACTGATCCTAGATATGTAAAATGGTCTACCATCTCTAGTTCGGCGTCGTCAATATATATTGATGGTACGCCATGTGCACCTTGTGACATAATCTGTGTCTTCTTTTTGCTAATTGTTAAACCAAATTCAGAACAAGCACTGGAGAATGCAAATAGTAGACATTGTAATTCTTCCTCAGAGTGGGTCGTAACTGCAGCATCATCTGCAAAAAGCAACTCTCTGATCAGTACCCTCCTAATTTTGGTATTTGCCTACAATCTCTGAGCAGTGTAGAGGCTGCCATCTGAGCATGAGTGCATGTATATACCACCATCCTGATCACGAAAGGCATATTTCAATAAAGTGAAAAGTATATTCCAAAGAGGGTGGGAACTAGTACACAACTATGCTTAACTCCACTCTTGATTTTAAACTCTACTGAAGTTGCACCATCAAACTTGATTATACCCTTCATGCCTGTGTGGAACGATTCCACAATGGATAGAAGAGTTGGTGGGCAGCCAATCTTCTTTAGTGTCTTGAGTAGACGACCAAATTAAATGCCTTTGTGAGGTCGATGAAGGCAATAAACAATGGTTGATTCTGTTCACGGCATTTTTATTGCATTTGTCGCAATGAGAATATCATATCAATGGTAGACCGGTTCTGTCGAAAGTCACACTGTGATTCGGGGTAGACTTGATCTCCTAGGACTTGAAGTCTGCGCAGAACAATTCTGGAAAATATTTATGTGAAATCCTGTTGGACTTGTCCTTCTCGCCAGCATAGCTCTATTAGCTGGTGGATTTGTAGAGTGAGTATGTCTTACCCACTCCTGATAACCTATATTGGAATCCCATCCATACATTGAGCCTTGACAGATGCAAGTTCATTTATAGCACACTTAACTTCTGTTATGGTGGGATGTGTGTCCAGGTGGTCAACAGTTGGTAGGGCCTACATTGCGTTAAGGGCATCATCCGCTAGTTTGGTCTCACTCGAGTAAAGCAGTAAATAGTGCTCTACCCATCTATCCAACTGCTGTTTCTTATCAGTGATGATTTCTCCAGTCAAGGTTTTCAATGGTGCACTTCTTTTGATCATTGGACCAAAGGCTTTTTTTATCACTTCATACATGCTTCTGATGTTTCCATTATCACTTGCATTTTGAATGGACTCACATAACTTGATCCAATAGTAATTTCACACTGCCCGGTAGCCTTTTGCACATTTTTCCTAGCTTGCTTCGGCTCACTCAGAGTGTTACGCGTTGGTCTTTCCTTGTTTCTTAAGAGAGCCATCTTCTTCTTATCAATCAAGGGCTGCGGAGTCTGGTTGATTGCCACAAACCAGTCCTGCCTCTTATTATTCTCAGTGCCGTAAACCCCATAAGGCAGTTTTATAAAGAGTTTCCTTAAGGTTACCCCACTTTTCATTTAGTGTACAATTTTCTGGTGTATCAGTGAAAGCGTCTTCAAGGTGCTGTTAAAATTGAAAGCACTTTTCAGGATCGTGAGTGTTAATAACATTAATCCTGGGGCTAGATTTGTGTTTAGCTGTGTAGATTCTCTTTGGTCTCAGTCTAACACTTGCAACAACCAAAGAATGATCCGTATCACAGTTAGCACATTGGTAACTTCGAGTTAATGATGCATGGTTCTGATGTTATCTCCGTGTAATGATGAAGTCCAGCTGGTGCTAATGGCCGGATCTTGGATGTTTCCATGTGACCTTATGCAGCTCTTTTGTTTTAAAATGTAGTTTGTAATACATAGGTCATTTCTGGTGCAATGCTCCAGCAGCCTCTGTCCATTTTCATTCATGCGACCGATGTTGTATTTTCCAAGGCACATTAGCCATGAACTCGAATCCTTGCCCATACGAGCATTGAAGTCACCGAGCATATAAATGTAGTCGGATTTTGGAACTGCCTTTATCACGGAGTCTAACTCCTCATAGAACGAATCCTTCTTTTCATCAGAGGAATCGAGTGTCGGCGCATATGCAGTAATAATGGTGGCAAAACCACAAGAAGTTGCCAAGCGCAGGGATAATAGTCTTTCATTATCTCCTGCTGGAATTTCACTCATTCCCAGTATTATATATATATAATATGGATATATATATATATATGGATGTCAGGTCTTAGTCAGATATGACTGAGCTACCGTATAACAGTAGACGGTACTATCTGGTTTCTGTTAGCGCTGAACGTTGGGCGGCGCTTACCAAACCCGACACCCCACATTGTGCCAACGGCTTCGGGCGGAAGAGCGCAATTGGGAGGGTACAAGCCTTACCCTGGTGCGAGGAAATGCAAGCTAAAGACAAAATGTGATGGCAGGGCAGACCAGGCCATAAGCCTTGGTTGGCGACTGGTCTAGGATCGAAGCTCCGACAGGCGGACAGTTAGAGCATTGCTTTGCTGATCCGGCAGCTTCTGCAGCTTGTCTTGTTCCAGATGTAGGGGTGTTACCTTTCCTCTGGAGTAAACTAGGCAGGCCGAGAGAGGGATCATGCTGCATGGGCAACACATGATCTCTATATTTTAGCCCAGGCTTTGTGCTATGGAGAGGCAATAACTCCATCCCTGGTCTTAACTGGTCTCGGAATCAAAGCGAGAGGCAACTGTTACGGGTTATAAGTCCTTGTCAGTTGGCGTAGACATGGGGCGCCACGCGTTGCCTCTGACGGTGGGAGACACCTATAGGTGTCACTGATCAGCTACCGCCCGCCTCAAGCTGGGCAGCCCCCAGCCAGTTGGGTGCTGATCCGCCACAGCCTGCCTGCTTCAATGGGTGCTTGGGGCTAGGACAAAATCTGAATCGCTGGCTGTAAAACCAATGCACCAGGTACAAACAAAAATAAAAATAGAAACCTCAAGCTACGGCTTGCAACCTGGAACGTGAGAACCATGTGTCCAGGATTTTCCACTGACTTGACCAATATTGACGATGTGAGAAAAACGGCTGTGATTGATGCCGAACTCAATCGTCTAAACATTGATATTGCTGGCCTGCAGGAGACTCGCTTCGCTGAGGAAGGGTCACTCAGGGAAAACAACTACACCTTTTTCTGGAAGGGTAGAGGGCAGGCAGAAAAAAGGCAACACGGTGTGGGCTTTGCAGTGAAGAATTCGCTACTGGGAATGATTGAAATTCCAGCAGGAGGAAATGAAAGACTATTATCCCTGCGCTTGGCAACCTCTTGTGGGTTTGCCACCATTATTACTGCATATGCACCGACACTCGAGTCCTCTGATGATGTGAAGGATTCGTTCTATGAGGAGTTAGACTCCGTGATCAAGGCAGTTCCAAAATCTGACTACATTTATATGCTCGGTGATTTCAATGCTCGTGTGGGCAAGGACTCGAGTTCATGGCCAGTGTGCCTTGGAAAATACAACATCGGTCGCATGAATGAAAATGGGCAAAGGCTGCTGGAGCATTGCACCAGAAATGACCTATGTATTACAAACTCTTTTTTTAAAACAAAAGAGATGCATAAGGTCACATGGAAACATCCAAGATCCGGCGATTGGCACCAGCTGGACTTCATCATCACACGGAGACAACATCTGAACCATATATCATTGACTCGTAGTTACCAATGTGCTAACTGTGATACGGATCATTCTTTGGTTGTTGCAAGGGTTAGACTGAGACCAAAGAGAATCTACACTGCTAAACACAAATCTAGCCTCAGGATTAATATTATTAACACTCATGATCCTGAAAAGTGCTTTCAGTTTCAACAGCAACTTGAAGACGCTTTCACTGATACACCAGAAAATTGTACAGTAAATGAAAAGTGGGGTCAAATTAAAGAAACTCTTTATAAAACTGCCGTAGGGGTTTACGGCACTGTGGATCATAAGAGGCAGGACTGGTTTGTGGCCAACAGCGAGACTCTGCAGCCCTTGATTGATAAGAAGAAAAAAGCTCTCTTAAGAAACAAGGAAAGACCAACGCGTAACACTCTGAGTGAGCTTAGGCAAGCTAGAAAGGATGTGCAAAAGGCTGCCAGGCAGTGTGCAAATAATTATTGGATCAAGTTATGTGAGTCCATTCAAATCGCAAGTGATAAGGGACACATAAGAAGTATGTATGAAGGAATAAAGAAAGCCTGTGGTCCAGTGATCAAAAGAAGTGCACCATTGAAAACCTTAACTGGAGAAATCATCACTGATAAGAAACAGCAGATGGACAGATGGGTAGAGCACTATTTGGAGCTTTACTCAAGTGAGACCAAACTAGCGGATGATGCCCTCAACGCCATAGAGGCTCTACCAACTCTTGACCACCTGGACACACTTCCCACCATAACAGAAGTTAAGTGTGCTATAAATGAACTTGCATCTGGCAAGGCTCCAGGTAAGGATGGGATTCCAATAGAGGTTATCAGGAGTGGGCAAGACACACTCACTATACAGATCCACCAGATAATAGAGCTATGCTGGCGTGAAGGACAAGTCCCACAGGAATTCAAAGATTCAAGCATCATAACACTGTACAAGAACAAGGGCGATCGGAGAGACTGCAACAACTATAGGGGTATCTCACTTCTGTGTATTGTTGGAAAAGTATTTGCCAGAATTGTTCTGCGCAGACTTCAAGTCCTAGGAGATCAAGTCTACCCCGAATCACAGTGTGGCTTTCGACAGAACCGGTCTACCACTGATATGATATTCTCATTGCGACAAATGCAAGAAAAATGCCGTGAACAGAATCAACCACTGTTTAATGCCTTCATCGACCTCACAAAGGCATTTGATTTGGTCAGTCGTGAGGTTCTGTTCAAGGCACTAAAGAAGATTGGCTGCCCACCAACTCTTCTGTCCATTGTGGAATCGTTCCACACAGGCATGAAGGGTAAAATCAAGTTTGATGGTGCAACTTCTGAAGAATTTGAAATGAAGAGTGGAGTTAAGCAAGGTTGTGTACTAGCTCCCACCCTCTTTAGAATATACTTTTCACTTCTACTGAAATATGCATTTTGTGATCAGGATGGTGGTATATACATTCACTCACGCTCAGATGGCGGCCTCTACAATGCTCAGAGATTGAAGGCTAAGACCAAAATTAGGAGGGTACTGATCAGAGAGTTGCTTTTTGCAGATGATGCTGCAGTTACGACCCACTCTGCGGAAGAATTGCAATGTCTACTATCTGCATTCGCCAATGCTTGTTCTGAATTTGGTTTAACAATTAGCAAAAAGAAGACACAGATTATGTCACAAGGTGCACATGGGGTACCATCAATCTTTATTGACGACGCCGAACTAGAGATAGTAGACCATTTTACATATCTAGGATCATTGGTAAATATCAAATTATCCCTAGATCAGGAAATCAACATCCGGATTGGTAAGGCAGCAACAACAATGAACAGGTTAAGAAAAAGAGTCTGGGAGAACAGGAAGCTTACTGCCAAAACAAAAGTCCTTGTCTATCAAGCCTGTGTCCTTAGTACTCTTCTCTATGGCAGTGAAACCTGGACAACTTACTCACACCAAGAGAACAACTTAAACAGCTTTCATATGCGGTGTCTGCGAAGAATTCTTGGTATTAAGTGGCAAGACAAAATCACAAATACTGAAGTATTGGAAAGATCAGGTTGTGTGACAGTTTATTCCATGCTCAGTCTTCGTAGACTTAGATGGATAGGACATCTTAGGAGGATGGATGATGGTAGAATACCAAAGGATATCTTTTTTGGTGAATTACAGATGGGTAAGAGATCTCAGGGTCGGCCTCTACTACGATACAAAGATGTGTGTAAGCGGGACATGATTGATACAGGCATTGATAATGCACATTGGGAGCAAGTCGCCGCTGAACGTGTTGCATGGAGGGCAAATATCAGAAATGGAATAAAGTCAAAGGAGAAAATTATTGCAGAAAAGTCACACACCAAGCGTTTGAGACATAAGATGGTGCATGATGGTGGAAATGACCACGTGTTCACATGCACCCACTGTGAACGGACATTTACAGCGCAAATTGGCCTTATCAGTCACACTCGCTACCGCCATAGTTAAAAGTTATTATGCCTTTTTAAAGCACAAACTATCGTCTGTCAAGACGGCAAGGTGCCAATGGATATATATATATATATATATATATATATATATGTATATATATATATATATATATATATATATATATATATATATATATATATATATATATATGTATGTATATATGTATATATATATATATATATATATATATATATATATATATATATATATATATATATATATATATATATATATATATATATATGCTTAATTTTAAAGGTATTCATCCAAGCTGTCCCAAGCCTCGCGATAGATGGTAGAAATGTCAGGAGAGAGAACAAACTGAAGTATCTGGGGATCATATTTGACAGGAGCCTATCCTTCAAGGACCATGTGGAGACGGTTGTGACAAGATCTCAAAAGGGACTCAGTGCACTTAAAACTATGGCTGCAATGGACACAGAGCAGAGAATGCTTTTCACTCTATACCAGCACTTGATCCTCTCAGTAATTGATTATGGATTAGGACTGCTCACTGTCTCAGAGAGTCAGCTGGTGAAGTTATAGCGCATACAGAAAGAAGCTATGCGGGTCATTCTGGGATGCACCAGAGACACCCCAGTAGTGTGTATGCGTTACATCCTTGGTCTGCCGACTGTTGCTGGTAGGCTCAAGGTGATGCAGGCGAAGGCATACCTCAGAGTAGCTGCAGACACAGACCACCCACTGCATGAGGCGCTGGACGCAGTTAAGCGTCAGCGACTGATAAGAGGGAAATCATGGATGGCTCAGGCGGAGGATACGATCAGACAGGTGTGCCCCTTGGAGAACATTAGGCGAGGAGAGGAGTGGGTCAGAGTGCCAGCGGAGCAGTCAGACTTATGCAGAGTTATAATCACATTAAGCCGGGAGTGCAGCGAGTGGCCAGCAGGGGCCACGGAAGTGGAAATCCAGCAACTAATTCAGGACAATGCTCACTCGGGTGATGTGATTATCTACAAAGATGGTTCGGTGTCAAGAGGTGAGAGAAGTGGCTGGGGGTTCATAGCCAAAGCTAATGGTCGACGTTTGGTGCGGGAGAGCCTGGCATATGATACCACCACATCCAGCTTAAGAATGGAAGTGGAGGCAGTCACTGCGGCTCTCCGCTGGATGGAGAATACGACACACACACATCGTGATTGTAACTGACTCAGAAAGCATGCTGACGAGGGTAAGGACAGGCAGGCTTCGTGCGGAGTGGCTTGCTTCGCTTCGGAGGTCATGGGTGACTAGCATCGCCTGGATCATTTCTCTGGGGCAAGCCGGTGCGCTGGGAAATGAACATTTGGACAGATTGGCTGGCTCTGCAGAACTTGGTGGAATACAGACGTGGTTGCGGCCTTATGGGAGCACGTGTCCACCTCGGAGGAGCAAATGGATTACCATGGTCTGGCAACAATGAGGCAGCACGGAGTGACAAGGGGATCTGGCCGACGCTCAACGCTCAGAGGAAAGGCGAGACGGACATATAATCAGATTGCTACTGGTACTATTGGTATTGGAACTCTTCGCTGGCTGCTGAGGATTGGGACGGAGCGCTTATGGGAATGCCCCGAATGCTGTGATGTCGATTCCTAAATCAATCAATCAATCAATCAATCAACCAATCAATCAATCAATCAATCAATCATTTAAGGTTTTCATTTGTAACCGGTGTGATGATAGTGTTTACACCGATAGAACACTCTACAGACCACTAATATCAGCTACCCACCACTTACCAACGAATTTCACTAAGCTATACCCGCTACAATCAATAATATCGGCCATCTTTAACTTTTTAAGGTTTTCATTTGTAGTCTGTGTGATGATAGTATATAGGCCACTACGACACTCTTCAGATTACTAATAACCGCTACCCACCCCTTACCAACGAATTTCACTAAGCTATACCCACTACAATCAATAATATCGGCCATTTTTACTTTTTAAGGTTACCACTTGTACCCTGTATGATGATAGTGATTCCACTACTACGACACTCTACAGAACACTAATACCCGCTACCCACCCCTTACCAATGAATTTCACTAAGCTATACCCACTAAAATCAATAATATCGGCCATTTTCTACTTTTCAAGGTTTTCATTTGTAACCTGTGTGTTGTTAGTGAATAAGCCACCACGTCCCTCTACAGATCATATAGCCGCAATATTTACATTTTTACTTATAAGTTTGTTCATATGACGTCTGTGATGGCTCGAGGTTCGAATCGCCTAGTCCTATTCCACACGCCGACACCCGCGCTCCACCTCTGAGCCCCATCCCCACGTCCGCCCACACCTAGACCGCCCCGAGGAAACGCACTGTAACCCTATCCCTTACATATCACCAATGGAATGATGATAGTGTTATGCCTAATACAGATAAAGAAAGAAGACGAAGGATGACACTGAGGAGGAAGAGTACTGTAACATTAACACAGCATCAATCGGTGGATTATAGTGTTTAAGCATCACCCGCTACAACTAATACTATCAGCAATTATTAAATTTAAAAATAAAAAATTCGCAACATAAAAAGAGAGGTAACAGTGTAAGAACACTCGCTTATTTATTCATGAGTTGCATCCCTTGGCAGGTCAAAGGTCACTTGCGGTCCGCTTTGGCTCCGCTTTCTATGCGGAGCTATACCCTTAATATAGTAAATAATGACGTCAGCTGACGGATCTGGATCCATAAATAATAATCAAATACCTCCTACCCTACAAGTTGGGCAGCCTCCGGCCAATTGAGTGCTGATCCGCCACAGCCTGCCTGCTTCAATGGGTGCTTGGGGCTAGGACAAAATCTGAATCGCAGGCTGTAAAACCAATGCACCAGGTACTAATAAAAATAAAAATAAAAACCTCAAGCTACGGCTTGCAACCTGCAACGTGAGAACCATGTGTCCAGGATTTTCCACTGACTTGACCAATATTGACGATGTGAGAAAAACGGCTGTGATTGATGCCGAACTCAATCGTCTTAACATTGCTGGCCTGCAGGAGACTAGCCTCGCTGAGGAAGGGTCACTCAGGGGAAAAAATTACACCATGTTTTGGAAAGGTAGAGGGCAGGCAGAAAAAAAGCAACACGGTGTGGGCTTTGCAGTGAAGAATTCGCTACTGGGAATGATTGGAAGTCCAGCAGGAGGAAATAAAAGACTATTATCCCTGCGCTTGGCAACCTCTTGTGGTTTTGCCACCATTATTACTGCATATGCACTGTGGCGAAAGCCTGGCTGCACCCTCCCATCTTGCTTAGTACTCAGTATATTATAAAGATTATTTAATATATGTTTGCATTAAGGTTACCTTTACTTTGTATTTATAGTAATGGGGTAATTTAGTTTGGCTTACTTATCCTGGCCAACTACAACCAACAGACAACTGGGTCCGGAAACGGCCACTTGCTGATTCGAGTTCCACGTCTGGTCTTACTTTGCTGCTAGAAATCGCAGACAACGGTCGGGGCCAATTGTGGTGTTCGAAAGGCATTCCTTTTAATAGTAGATTACTTACACAAGTAATAGTTTAATAGTAGATTACTTAAACAAGTAATAATTCAATAGTAGATTACTGAAATCTATATCTATAAAAGACGATGTATGTCTGTATGTATGTCCGTTCTTTATGCGTTCGCGAACGGTCCATCCGACTGAGATGAAATTTTCTACACGTCTTCTTCTCATTCCCATGCAGCCAACTGTCATAGTTTATTAGTGTACAATCAGCTATTTACTTACTAAAATTTAATATTTAATTTTACATTATCATTTATATATAGCGAGGGGACTTAACTTAAGAAAAGTTATTTCAAAGGGCATAACTTTTATTAACATTGCTATATATTTTATATATAGATTGTTGCAATGTTTTCAGTTATCAGTTATCAGTTATCAGTTGGGGTATCTTCATTGCACTCCGGACAGGTCCATGGGTGCTCAGATCCTCGCCCCAGCATATGCATCAGCGTCCGGTGGCATTGTTTTCAAAGATTTATAAACTCTTTGTCTAAAGTTATTTACAGACATATGAGTTATAATAGATAATGATATAATCTTTAAGGTATTTTCAAAGTTTTCGTAAAAATAATGCATCTATTTAAATAGTGAAAATTTTCTAACTCATCTTTTTATGTTTAAAGAAGTTATCTACAGTCATGTAGGTGATTAAAAACAGTATTCATTAAAATTAATGGATGGTGTGTGCAAGGACATTCTTAAGTTACTTTTTTTTTGTTATATGAATGTAATGAAACGCTTCCCGCCAGGAGCTGGGCGAAGCCGCGCCGGGTCAGATAGATAGACAGACAGACAGACAGATAGTCGGGAACGGGAGCTTATATGACTACTTATATGAATTAAATGAGATGCTCCCCACCAGAGGCTGGGCGAAGCCGGGCCGGGTCAGTCAGACAGACAGACAGACAGACAGACAGACAGACAGACAGACAGAAAGTCGGGAACGGGAGCTTATATGACTACTTATATGAATTAAATGAGATGCTCCCCACCAAGGACTGGGTGAAGCCGGGCCGGGCCGGGTCGGACAGACAGACAGACAGACAGATAGACAGACAGACAGACAGATAGTCGGGAACGGGAACGGGAGCTTATATGACTACTTATATGAATTAAATGAGATGCTCTCCACCAGGAGCTGGGCGATGCCGGGCCGGGTCAGACAGACAGACAGACAAGCAGACAGACAGACAGACAGATAGATAGATAGATCCCCGCCAGGGTCTGGGCGAAGCCGGGCCGGGTCAGCTAGTAAGTAATAAGCTTCACCAAATTTTATATTGAACAAGTGCCCCGACCCGTAGTGACAATCTGATTCTGGAACTAGGTAAGGCAAAACGATTATTATTTATGTATTTTTATGTTCATAACCTGGTTGTCTGTCGAAGCCACGTTGCGGAAAATCGATAGAAAACAAACACTTGATATTCTCCGTCAGGAGGACTAGTAAAGAATAGCGCTCTGTATAAATTCATTTCCCAACAGGCGGACATTGATTTAATATAAAATAAAAAAAATGTTTTGCATATTCTTTACAGGACATCGCTGTCAACATCAGCATCTTTCAGCTGTATGTTGATTTGTTGGCAAGATTACGCTCAGTAGTTTGCCATTGCTTTCTGAGCGGCCGGCTCAGTTATCCCGCAAGTCACCAGCGGGGGTCGAACCGCTCCCAGCTCTCGCCCTGCTACGAGACTCTGCGTGATAAACGGGATTACGGAGAAAGTGTTGTAACCCCTCGGCCAGAGAGACCGGCTTGATTTAATATATTTGGCGAAAATATAGAACAGGCGTGATCAACATTATTTACGACATTGATGGGTTCGGTCAACTACTCGCAAAGCAAGCATGGTTAAAATTCTAAGTCACGCATGATAATTATTATTTTAGATTGAGCAAATCCAGTAGCAGATAGAGATCGACAATGCTCAGATTCGTTGTCAGCTAATGTCCGGTTTTCTAGAAGTGATTTAGTAATGATTGGAGTTGTTAGAAGGCGTCAGGCTAGAATCACAACGTTCTTCGCGTGACCTTTAATTCACATTGACAGTCAACGGCAGACCTAGTGAATATATTTGTTATTCTGCTCTCTGGTCTGGATGGTAGATAGTTTACTGCCTTACAGTATAAGCAACTGCATTCTTGATTCTCGTGGTTTAACGACTTGAGTTATTTCAGAAGGATTCTTGATTTTAACATAGATATGTTGTGCGTATTGGTATGTCGCTACAGAGTAGCGCAGGCATTGTTTCTTGAATAGTAGCATTACACTGCTCTACAGTATATCCTGGTGCGTTCTTGAATATTAGTATTGATTACCTGTTCAGAAGCATATTCATTAGCCTTCTTATCAGGAGTATTTCAATTACATGTCAATGCCTCTTTGCGTTTTTTGTACACTTTGGAGTATCAGTTTTGGGTTATTAGGTTAGCGATCCAGCTCCTTCCCTCAATACACTTTGTACACTTTAGAGCGTCCGTTTGGGTATTAGGTTAGTGATCCAGTTACTTTCTCCAATACCCATTTTCGTCTCTTGTACACTTAGGAGTGTCAGCTGTGTACGTTTGTGATCCATTTCCTTTCCTATCACATCACCAGTACAGTCACAGTTAGGGATTGATTCTATAGCGAGATTCAGAATGAAGACAGAGGGTAGTCACAGGCTAGGACAGACACATGAGATTCCAACCCAGGCCACCACTTACCAGTCGTTTAGTTTGGTTTGACTTTCAGAGTGTTGTGGTATACCAGAGCAACTCACCAGCAGGATCAACTATCATAACTCACCAGCAACATAATATTCAGTGTTGCGCATCCGCGACTCTGTGAAAGAACTGATTTGTGGGCCACTGGCGAATTGGATGACCCAAAGAGGAAGGACGGAGAGACTACCATCTTCACCGTTGGAAACACCATCTGCAGCTGAGTGCCTAAACACCTTCATGGAGTCACAGCCATACTTTGCTTGACCTACCACCATCCCGTCTCATGAGTAAGGAGACCTCGCTCAAAGAACATTGTTTTGTATTATATTGTTTTTTTTTCCTTCTCATCAGTTATTTTCCTTTTACGTTCCTTGCGGGAACTTATAATTTCTATTTTCAATTATTAAACACTTGTGATAAGCTGTGTTGTCGCTTATTGCTAAATAAGCTACCCTAGTTATTATCTTAATATCCAACATTTAATTAGATCACACAAGTGTGAGAGTAGAACGAAAGTTGAATCTTCATCTTTATCGATCTCTTTGTGCTGCATAGCTCAAGTCAAGTCTGGGGGTTAAATTCTTTTCCACAGGATCATCGTGTCGCTGCTAACTAAGTTTGTTGTCATCTTTGTGTGCATAGCTGTACAACTTTATCTGCAGTCTTGTGCCACTTTAAGAATAGTAGACTTCTTTTTTGGGACAATTTGTCATACTCCCTTTGTTTTTCACGAGCCACTCGTCGACTATTTCTTCAGTGAGGAGTCTTTCCTAGCGGTTAGGCTCAGTGTCTTCAACTGTACCTGTGAGATTTATCTCAACAGTAGCTGACCACGCGACATGCAACGACACTCAATTCCTCTGATTATGTGAAGGATTCGTTCTATGAGGAGTTAGACTCCGTGATCAAGGCAGTTCCAAAATCTGATTACATTTATATGCTCGGTGATTTCAATGCTCGTGTGGGCAAATACTCGAGTTCATGGCCAGTGTGCCTTGGAAAATACAACATCGGTCGCATGAATGAAAATAGGCAAAGGCTGCTGGAGCATTGCACCAGGAATGACCTATGTATTACAAATCCCTTTTTTTAAAACAAATGAGCTGCATAAGGTCACACGGAAACATCCAAGATCCGACCATTGGCACCAGCTGGACTTCATCATCACACGGAGACAACATCTGAACCATATATCATTGACTCGAAGTTATCACAATGCTGACTGTGATACGGATCATTCTTTGGTTGTTGCAAGGGTTAGACTGAGACCAAAGAGAATCTACTCAGCTAAACACAAATCTAGCCCCAGGATCAATATTATTAACAATCACGATCCTGAAAAGTGCTTTCAGTTTCAACAGCAACTTGAAGACGCTTTCACTGACACACCAGAAAATTGTACAGTAAATGAAAAATGGGGTCCACTTAAGGAAACTCTTTATAAAACTGCCGTAGGCGTTTACGATACTGTGGATCATAAGAGGCAGGACTGGTTTGCGACAAACAGCCAGACTCTGCAGCCCTTGATTGATAAGAAGAAGATAGCTCTCTTAAGAAACAAGGAAAGACCAACGCGTAACACTCTGAGTGAGCTAAGGCAAGCTAGGAAGGATGTGCAAAAGGCTGCCAGGTAGTTTGCAAATGATTATTGGATCAAGTTATGTGAGTCCATTCAAATCGCAAGTGATAAGGGAAACATCAGAAGCATGAATGAAGGAATAAAGAAATCCTGTGGTCCAATGATCATAAGAAGTGCACCACTGAAAACCTTGACTGGAGAAATCAAAACTGATAAGAAACAGAAGATGGACAGATGGGTAGAGCACTATTTGGAGCTTTACTCAAGTGAGACCAAACTAGCGGATGATGCCCTCAACGCCATAGAGGTTCTACCAACTCTTAACCACCTGGACACACTTCCCACCATAACAGAAGTTAAGTGTGCTATAAATGAACTTGCATCTGGCAAGGCTCCAGGTAAGGATGGGATTCCAATAGAGGTTATCAGGAGTGGGCAAGACACACTCACTCTACAGATCCACCAGCGAATAGAGCTATGCTGGCGAGAAGACAAGTCCCACAGGATTTCAAAGATTCAAGCATTATAACACTGTACAAGAACAAGGGCGATCGGAGCGACTGCAACAACTATAGGGGTACCTCACTTCTGTGTATTGTTGGAAAAGTATTTGCCAGAATTGTTCTGCGCAGATATCAAGTCCTAGGAGATCAAGTCTACCACGAATCACAGTGTGGCTTTCGACAGAACCGGTCTACCATTGATATGATATTCTCATTGCGACAAATGCAAGAAAAATGCCGTGAACAGAATCAACCACTGTTTATTGCCTTCATCGACCTCCCAAAGGCATTTGATTTGGTCAGTCGTGAGGGTCTGTTCAAGGCATTAAAGAAGATTGGCTGCACACCAACTCTTCTGGCCATTGTGGAATCGTTCCACACAGGCATGAAGGGTATATTCAAGTTTGATGGTGAAACTTCTGAAGAGTTTGGAAGTAAGAGTGGACTTAAGCAAGGTTGTGTACTAGCTCCCACCCTCTTTGGAATATACTTTTCACTTCTATTGAAATATGTCTTTCGTGATCAGGATGGTGGTATATACATTCACTCACGCTCAGATGGCGGCCTCTATAATGCTCAGAGATTGGAGGCCAAGACCAAAATTAGGATGGTACTGATCAGAGAGTTGCTTTTTGCAGATGATGCTGCAGTTACGACCCACTCTGAGGAAGAATTGCAATGTCTACTATCTGCATTCTCCAATGCTTGTTCTGAATGTGGTTTGACAATTAGCGAAAAGAAGACACAGATTATGTCACAAGGTGCACATGGGGTACCATCAATCTTTATTGACGACGCTGAACTAGAGATGGTAGACCATTTTACATATCTATGATCATTGGTAAATAGCAAATTATCCCTAGATCAGGAAATCAACATCCGGATTGGTAAGGCAGCAACAACAATGAACAGGTTAAGAAAAAGAGTCTGGGAGAACAGGAAGCTTACTGCCAAAACAAAAGTCCTTGTCTATCAAGCCTGCGTCCTTAGTACTCTTCTTTATGGCAGTGAAACCTGGACAACTTACTCACACCAAGAGAAACGTTTAAACAGGTTTCATATGAGGTGTCTGCGAAGAATTCTTGGTAACAAGTGGCAAGACAAAATCACAAATACTGAAGTATTGGAAAGATCAGGTTGTGTGACGGTTTATTCCACGCTCATTCTTCGTAGACTTAGATGGATAGGACATCATAGGAGGATGGATCACGGTAGAATACCAAAGGACATCTTTTTTGGTGAATTACAGATGGGTAAGAGATCTCAGGGTCGGCCTCTACTACGATACAAAGATGCGAGTAAGCGGGACATGATTGATACAGGCATTGATAATGCACATTGGGAGCAAGTCGCCGCTGAACGTGTTGCATGGAGCTCAAACATCAGAAATGGAATAAAGACAAAGGATAAAGTTATTGCAGATAAGTCACACACCGAGCGTGTGAGACGTAAGATGGTGCATGATGGTGCATGATGGTGGAAATGACCACGTGTTCACATGCACCCACTGTGAACAAACATTTACAGCACGAATTGACCTTATCAGTCACATTCGCTACCGCCATAGGTAAAAGTTATGCCTTTTTAAAGCACAAACTATATATATATATATATAAATGTAATACCTATTGTTTATTATTATTATTATTATTATTATTATTATTATTATTATTATTATTATTATTATTATTAATGTCGATAATATATTAATGCACATTTCTTACTTTTCACAATTCCGAAATGCATGCACTTCTGTGAACACTGTGTAGTTGAATAACGTGGTTATAATGTTCCTGGAGGTAGGGACACTATCCGCTAGATCAGGGGTGGGCAAACATTTTGTGCGTAGGGCCACATTGACAAATGTAAAGCTATTGGGGACTGCATATTTGTTATGTAAACTTGGTTTAGAGCAACCTATCACAATAAGTAATTATTAATTATTAAACAGGTTATTATTAGAGATTAGAAATACCATTAGGTTATTAAATAGGTTATTAAACAGTATAAATAACTAATTATTACAATTTTATTTTACTTATACACGTGTACATTATATTTTACAATATGGACAAATACGTCTAATAATCTGTTAAGAAGAGTGTACAATATTTTATTGTAATAATTTTCTTTTTCTATCTGTCAATGGCTTTAATTTAGACATAAATCGACTACATTGTCACTACAATTTTTGATTTCTAATGAGATGTTGACAGTATTCTTGAAATCTGGAGCAAGTTTACTTGTCGAAATTCGTATGACAGCATACATTGCAGTCCGACAATAAAGACATTATTCTTAGATTTGTTGATCTTCAAGCAAGAAAATGCTTGTTCACAAATGTATATTATTATATGCTGCGAACAGTTATTGAACGTGATGTAGAAGTAAACAAGGATATACATCTTTGCTTTATTTACTACACAAAGGCTTTTGATAGAGTTAGACATGTCAACATGGTAGATATGCTTGCAGATCTACAAATTGATGGGAAAGACAGACTTATTAAAAACATATATTGTAAACAACAAGCTGCCATAAGAATTGATAATGAAGTGGGACAATAGCAACCTATTAAGAGAGGTGTTAGGCAGGGATGTGTAATGTCTCCAGATCTTTTTTCCCTATACAGTGAAAATATTTTCAGGAATGTAGAAGATATAAATGAAATCAGCATTGGAGGACGAAACATCAATAACATTAGATATGCAGATGATACAGTATTGATTGCAGACAATGCACAAGATCTACAACAATTAGTAGACGCAGTTGTTGTACACAGTGAGCAGCTGGGGTTGGAATTAAATTGTAAGAAGACACAGGTTATGGTCGTCACTAGGAAGAACGAAGTACCATAATGTAATATACAAGTAAATGGGAATATTCTTCAACAAATGAATCGGTACAATTATATCGGAACAGTCATAACATCTGATGGGAGATGCCTTGAAGAGATTATAACAAGAATCGCCATGGCGAAAGTAGCCTTTAGCAAGATGAAAAACATTCTGACCAATAAAAAGATGTCAATTGAAACGAGAAAAAGAGTGTTGAGGGGATACATAGAGCCTGTGCTTTTGCATGGATGTGAAACTTGGACAATATGCAGTCAAGCTGAAAAACATCTGATGGTTGCAGAAATGTGGTTTATGAGGAAAATGCAAAGAATACCATGGACAGACAGAAAAACCAATGATCAAGTGCTACAGGAGACAAATGAAAATCGTAAATTGATTAGAGAAATTAGACGTAGACAGTCAAAATTTTTTGAACATGTTATGAGAAGAAATGGATTGCAGAACTTGGTGACAATTGGCAATATCGAAGGGAACAGACCAAGAGGAAGACCGAGAGGAAAATACCTGGATGGCTTGGCCACATGGCATGGACGAGACAGGAACACTGAGCTGATCGACGACGCTAGTGATCGAGTGAAATGGCGAGTCATGACCGCCCACGCTTTCCTGCATGGCACATGATTGATTAAAATGTATATTGATCCAAACGATGATACAAGTTTAGCTGCAAAGTTTTTCAATTTGGGAAAGGATTCTTCTGATAAAGATCCGTAGCAATCCAGCAAACCATCAGACTTAAATTTGTCTTTCAGGTCATGATCTGCTTGTAAGTCAAGCAGCTCAATCTGTATGTCCTCTGTGGCTGTATCAGCTTCTGCACTAAAAGAGGAACGGAGAATATTGAACTGTGGCTCTAAGTTCTTGAAATCTTGAAATCTCCTTCCAAATTCTTCAATCAATGCATCTAATTGGGCTTTGTACTTGTCAGTCCTGTCACCAGAAATTGTTTCTTGTTTCAGAAAAGGGAAGTGACAAAACCTTTTTTCACTTGCTTGTCCGGAGAACAGTGAGAGTTTTGCCTGAAATGATTTTACATATAAATACAATTAATGTGCAAATACACTTTTGGCCTGAAGTGTGACATTCAGTTCATTTAACTTTTCCATAATTTCAATTGCGAACATAATGTCTAATTTCCACTCTTTATTGACAGTGTTAGTATTAAAGTCACATTTAATGCGCTTCATCTCTAGGAACATCACTTTTATTCTCTGAGGAGCCTCAGCACATTGCTAAGACTCAGCCATCGAACACTGGTGTGGTGCAGGACATCGGAATGTTCAGTTTCCAAATTGTCAAGTAATACCTTGAACTGTCTGTGATTAAGTCCTCTTGATCTGATGTGGTTGATAGCACTGACAACTGGGTCAATAGCATGCTTGATATTCAAAACAGTTTTTTTTACACAGATTTTCATAATGGATCACACAGTGATGTGGTAATAATGTGTGGTCAGAATATTCTGCTTTAATTTGATCACTTTTCAACTTTACCATATCTACATTTTCCCCAGTCACAGCACGAGCTCAGTCAGTTGTAACACTTGTCATCTTGTTCCAAACCATCTAAGTTCTTTCAATACAGTTAGTAACAGCATTGAATATATCATGGCCTGTGGTTGTGTCTTTGAGTGACTCAACACTCAGTAACTCTTCAGTGAGTTTGAAAGAAGTGTTTATTCCACGTATAAATATCAATAATTGGGCAGTATCATGTACATCGGTACTCTCCTCCAATGCAAGAGGGTGTCACAAAAACTGTTTACTTGCATCTTGAAGTTTATGCATCAAATTGTCACTTATTGTGTCAACACGTCTGACCACAGTTCTCCTTGATAAAGTAATGTTGTCAAATTTAATTTTTGTGTTTGTTTGTTCTGGACACATAATGTTTGCTGCATCTAGCAAGCATTCCTTCAGAAAATGGCTTATTCTGTTTGACAAGTTTTTGTGACAGGACAAGACTAGCTTCTGTTGCAGCATCTTGAATTAAAGACTGTTTATTGAAAAAATTTTGCTGTTTCCTCAAATTTTCCATGAACTCAAGGCATTTCCGTTCCCTCTCTTCGGTTGTTAAATTGTATCCAGAATCGGAATGTTTTGTTTGATAATGTCTTTTTAAATTGTACTCCTTGAAGACAGCCACTGACTCACGACACAACAAGGAAATTGATTTGCTACCAACTACCAGAAATATATAAAGACTACTACAACAAATAAATTAATTTGAACATTGTAAATGTGGAAATAATTTATAACAGCAAAAAACTTGTAAATGTAATAATTTCATACAAAATAAATAATTTTATTCACCGGAGAAATATCTGTTTTTCATAAAATCATCCTTATTAAATTTTTACATGTAAATAAATATTTCTCTATATTAAAATCGATAAATTCGCATTTTAGCATTACATTACGAAGGTCAAGGACTGTTTACAAAAATAGAAAATTAGATAGAAATTTTAATCAAAAATGTTAAAACAATCATAACGGTACATGAAATGCATGAAAATTCAACAACATAACTTAATAACGAAGTAAACATTTTTATGTCTACATACCCTCGAGGGCCGCATGATATTAATTGCCGGGCAGCATGCAGTCCGCGGGTCGTAGTTCGCCCACCCCTTGCCTAGGTAATAGGAATTAGAGAGGTGACAGATTAATAGGCCAAGTCATCTACATAGCGTATATTTGTTATATTATAACCTCCGATTAGTATTCCTGGCTTCTCTTTGATCTCTCTCATTATTACTTCACTATAGAGGGAGAAGAGATCCGGTGACAAGACACACCCATGTCGTACTCCTAGCTTTATCTGTTCGTAACTTCCCTCTTTATTTCCCATTTAGAGTTGATCCAGAAAACCAAAGACCGAGATTTGTGGGGAGTCGTGAACGCTTACGCCAGTCGGCATGGCACTTTATGATGATGATAATAGCATGATAGTAATGTCTTGATTGCTCACTACGCTAAATAACTATGTTCAGACATTCTACAGAACTATAAGATATGTGAAACAAAAACACTTAAATAAGCAATGAGTAGGGGACATAAACAACTAATATTGTTACAAGGGAGATTACTGATGTTTAAAAAAAATAAAACATATGCTAGTGGTAATATTATTTTCAACGTGCAAACTTCTCCATGTTTATTTTGGAAATGAAACATTTAATTTTGCTGCAAATTTTGTTTAAAAAAATATAACACTTACAGATTTCCTAAAATATTTTTTAACTAATTTGATTTACTTAAATTTTATAATCAACTCTTTTATTTTATGTTTATTATTTAAATAATATTTTGTATAGTTATACTGTTCAAGATAACGTCTTACCTTGTGTGGATTTTTTTACTGGCCTCCTAGGGCCACACAAATTTACAGAAAATTTACCACATAATCCTTCTTCTTGTTTCGTTCGCCTGAAATATGTCTATATCTGCAATGTTGTCTCTTGTATGAATCTAACAGTCTTTTTTAGTTCACTCAGCGGTCCATAGGGTTTATCTACCACTGTGGCCGAGTCACCAATCTTGAATTTTGTATGCATGTGGTTGCTTAATCTATTGTAATCTATTGCGTAATCGGCATGGCACATAATGGATGGATGGATGATTGCGTAATATATTGTGTCCTGTTCTGAGGCGCAGTATAATGACTTGTTCTGCTCTGTCCATAACGTGGTAGTCGTCTTTAGTAGGGTTTGGTGGCCTTCTGGCTGATTTGATGATTCTTTTCTTTTGGTGGTATGTAATGGGCACATTAGGTTGTTCTTCTTTTGCTCCTTCCTAAGCCAATCGATCAGCTCTGTCGTTTCCGGGTACTCCACAATGGGATGGTATCCACTGTATGGTGACCTTATTCTGACTGCTAAGTTAAGAAAGTAGTGTCCTTAGAACTGGCAATTTCCCAGTCAGGAGCGCCTCTATTACTGATTTTGCATCTGTCAATATCACCACAGGATGTGTACCCTGGCTGGTATTTTGTAATTTCTGTGTTGCTATCTTGATTGCCTCAATTTCAGCATTATAGTTATGGCAGTACTTTCCTGTTGGAACTCTGGCCGTGTGCCTAGTATTACAGTCTATGTACACTCCGGCTCCTCCATTTCGAACAGCATTTTGTACTGACCCATCTGTGTAGACTCGGATCCAGAGATCCTGTGGGTATTCGTCACCAGGGAAGCTGAGAGTGGCTGTTCTGCGCTGTACACTGTTCTGTTCTTCCTTGTCAAATATTCCTCTCATTTTTGTTTGGATTTGTAGCGATAGTCTATGTTCATCTTTCCATGGCGTTCGCTCTGAAATAATTGTCAGGGGGATACCAACTGTGGGAAGATCGGTGGTTTCTCTGCAGAGTCGTTTGACCTGATGAATAAAACTACTGCTTTTCAACCGCCCCATAGCGAAGTTTTCAAATCGGTTCTTTATAGGGTGGCCTGGCAAGCTAAGGAACTTTTTTGCTAGTATTAGTGTTTTTGTATCTCTGCATTCTCTCAGTGCTTGCGTCCTCCCCATTTTCTCCTTTGCTACTATAGGGGTTGATCTCATCCCTCCTGTGGTGACTCTAAGAGCTTGATTTTACACCTTGTCCAGCTCTTGTAGTGTAGTTTTTGATGCTGAACACCGCACAGTTGACCCGTATTCCAGGTGTGGTCGTATGCTCTGTTGATAAACTTTGCTAAGTATTTTCCCACTGGCTCCCCATGTGGTTCCACTTAGGTTTCTCAGGATAGCTATTTTCCTTCTGGCTTTTGATGTGTTTTCTCCATGTCAGCCTGTAGTCGAATGTTATACCAAGGTATGTAGGTTCTTTATCTTCTCTTAGGGGTGTTCCATTTATCTGGATGATCCCTGCCTTTTGTTTCGGAGAGAGGGTAGAGTGGTGCTGCACTTGTCAAAAAGCTAGTGCACTTACATATCAACTATCACCCTTACTGAAACATCCAAATATACCCATGTCCGCAAAACGACAGATAATAAACAACATATTCACACCAACCCTATGCTACCAATCTCAAACCTGGACTTTATCCAAATCACAATTTCGCAAAATCAACACGTGCGAGATGAGATGCCTGAGGAGAGCTGCCAACCTAACAATCCGAGACCAAGTAAGAAATACTGTTATCAGACAGACTGTGGGATCAACACCTTGTGCCACATTTATTGAAAGACAGAAGATCAAGTGGTTTAGCCATGTCGTTAGAATGCAACTCGAACAACTACCATCACTGGCCTTACATCAAAGATCATCTGTGACGAGACCAAGAGGACGTCCAAGAAGAAAATGGATTGACGACATCAAAGACATTGTACAATCACACGGAATGACACTATCCAGGCGCTGGAGCGCAAATTATACCTCCCCACGGCGCTTGGCGGCAGAAGTGGAAGATGATGATGATGATGACGAATATATTAATGCACATTTCTCACTTTTTACAATTCTGAAATGCATGCACCTCTGTGAGCACTGTGTAGTTGAATAACATGACTATAATGTTCCCGGAGGTAGGGACACTATCCGCTAGATCAGGGGTGGGCAAACATTTTGTGCGTAGGGCCACATTGACAAATGTAAAGCTATTGGGGGCCGCATATATGTTATGTCCACTTTGTTTGCAGCAATCTATCACGATAAGTAATTATGAATTATTTATTTGTTATTAAACAGTATAAATAACTTATTATTGCAATTTTATTTTACTTGTACACTTATATATTGTATTTTACAATGTGGACAAAAAAGTTTAATAATTTTGTAACAAAAGTTTACAATTTTCTATTGTAATAATTTTATGTTTACTATCTATCAATGGCTTTAATTTAGACATAAACCGACTATATTGTCACCGCAATTGTTGATTTCTAATGAGATTATGTAACCGCTTGCAATGTTTGATCCTCTCAGTAATTGATTATGGATTAGGACTGCTCACTGTCTCAGATAGTCAGCTGGTAAAGTTAGAGCGCATACATAGCGAAGCTATGCGGGTCATTCTGGGATGCACCAAAGACACCCCAGTAGTGTGTATGCGTTACATCCTTGGTCTGCCGACTGTTGCTGGTAGGCTCAAGGTGATGCAGGCGAAGGCATAACTCAGAGTAGCTGCAGACACAGACCATCCACTGCATGAGGCGCTGGACGCAGTTAAGGGTCAGCGACTGATAAGAGGGAAATCATGGATGGCTCAGGCGGAGGATACGATCAGACAGGTGTGTCCCTTGGAGAACATTAGGCGAGGAGAGGAGTGGGTCAGAGTGCCAGCGGAGCAGTCAGACTTGTGCAGAGTTATAATCACATTAAGCCGGGAGTGCAGGGAGTGGCCAGCAGGGGCCACGGAAGTGGAAATCCAGCAACTAATTCAGGACAATGCTCACTCGGGTGATGTGATTATCTACACAGATAGTTTGGTGTCAAGAGGTGAGAGAATTGGCTGGGGGTTCATAGCCAAAGCTAATGGTCGACGTTTGGTGCAGAAGAGCCTGGCATATGATACCACAACATCCAGCTTAAGAATGGAGGTGGAGGCAGTCACTGCGGCTCTCCACTCGATGGAGAATACGACACACACACACATCGTGATTGTAACTGACTCAGAAAGCATGCTGACGAGGGTGAGGACGGGCAGGCTTCGTGCGGAGTGGCTTGCTTCGCTTCGGAGGTCACGGGTGATAAGCATCGCCTTATCTTTTTTCCGGGGCATGCCGGTGTTCTGGGAAATGAATAGGCGGACAGATTGGCTGGCTCTGCAGAACTTGGTGGAGTATTGATACATGACAAGGCAGACGTGGTTGCTGCCGTGTGGGAGCACGTATACACCTCGGAGGAGCAAATGGATTACCATGGTCTGGCAAGAATGAGACAGCGAGGAGTGACGATGGGATCTGGCCGACGCTCAACGCTCAGAGGAAAGGCGAGACGGACATATAATCAGATTGCTACTGGTACTATTGGTGTTGGAACTCTTCGCTGGCTGCTGAGGATGGGGACGGAGCGCTTATGGGAATGCCCCGAATGCTGTGATGTCGATTCCTAAATCAATCAATCAATCAATCATTGCAATGTTTGACAGTATTCTTGAAATCTGGAGCAAGTTTACTTGTGGAAATTCGCATGACAGAATACAAGTTGCAGATGGACAATAAAGACATTATTGTTAGATTTTTTTTTATCTTGAAGCAAGAAAATGCTTGTTCTCAAATGTATGTTCATCCAAACAATGATACAATTTTAGCAGCAAAGTTTTTCAAGTTGGGAAAGGATTCTTCTGATAAAGATCCATAGCAATCCAGCAAACCATCATACTTAAATCTTTCTTTCAGGTCATGATCTGCTTGTAAGTCAAGCAGCTCAATCTGTATGTCCTATGTGGCTGTATCAGCTTCTGCACTAAAAGGGTAACATAGAATATTGAACTGTGTCTCTAAGTTCTTGAAATCTTGGAATCGCCTTCCAAATTCTTCAATCATTTATCTAATCTAATTGGGCTTTGTACTAGTCAGTCATGTCACCAGAAATTGTTTCTTGTTTCAGTAAAGGGAAGTGACAAAACCGTTTTTCACTTGCTTGTCTGGAGAACAGTGAGAGTTTTGCCTGAAATGATTTTACATATACATACAATTAATGTGCAAACACACTATTGCCCTGAAGTGTGACATTCAGTTCATTTAACTTTTCCATAATTTCAATTGCGAACATAATGTCTAATTTCCACCCTTTATTGACAGTGTTAGTATTAAAGTCACATTCAATGCCTTTCATCTCTAGGAACATGACTATTTCTTCTCAGGTCCCACACTCGCCTCAACACCGTGCAGAGACTCAGCCATCAAACACTGGTGTGGTACAGGACATCGGAATGTTTAATTTCCAAATTGTCAAGTAATACCCTGTCATTAAGTCCTCTTGATCTGATGTAGTTGATGACACTGACAACTGGGTCAATAACATGCTTGATATTCAAAACTGTTTTTTACACAGATTTTCATAATGGATCACACAGTGAAGTGGTAATAATATGTGGTCAGAATATTCTGCTTTAATCTGATCACTTTTCAACTTTACCATATCTACATTTTCCCCAGTCACAGCACGAGCTCAGTCAGTTGTAACACTTGTCATCTTGTTCCAAACCATCTAAGTTCTTTCAATACAGTTAGTAACAGCATTGAATATATCATGGCCTGTGGTTGTGTCTCTGAGTGACTAAACACTCAGTAACTTTTCAGTGAGTTTGAAAGAAGTGTTTATTCCACGTATAAATATCAATAATTGGGCGGTATCATGTACATCGGTACTCTCCTCCAATGCAAGAGAGTATCACAAAAACTGTTTACTTGCATCTTGAAGTTTATGCATCAAATTGTCACTTATTGTGTCAACACGTCTGACCACAGTTCTCCTTGATAAAGTAATGTTGTCAAATTTATTTTGTGTGTGTGTTTGTTCTGGACACATAATGTTTGCTGCATCTAGCAAACATTCCTTGATGAACTCGCCATCAGAAAACGGCTTGTTCTGTTTTACAATTCTGTGTGACAGCACACGACTAGCTTCTGTTACAGCATCTTGTATTAAAGACTGTTTAGTGAAAACATTTTGCTGTTTCTCAAAATTTTCCACCAACCCAAGACATTTCCGTTCTCTCTCTTCGGATGTTAAATTGTATCCGAAATCGGAATGTTTTGTTTCATAATGTCTTTTTAAATTGTACTCCTTGAAGACAGTCACTGACTCACGACACAACATGGAAACTGATTTGCTACCAACTTTTATAAAACTGTAATTAGTTGTTAATTCATCATTAAAAACACGGCATTCATCTTCAATCATACGTCTTTTAGTGAAACTCATTGTGTTAATAAAATTCTAACAGTTAGAATTTTAGAAAGATATAAAAAGGAAATGAAACAAAACCTACTTCCGGTTGTGTGTGAAAATAAAATATTCGGAAAACAAGGAGTAAACTCAGAATAAATTTCAGAAATATATAAAGACTACTACAACAAATACATTAATTTGAACATTGTAAATGTGGAAATAATTTATAACAGCAAAACACTTGTAAATGTAATAATTTCTTACAAAATAAATCATTTTATTCACCGGAGATGCGTTTATTCTTCGGGAGACGCTGTTCAGTGTTTTCCTGTGGATTATGTAGTGTTATTTCGATTTCGTTTATTGGAAGTGTTCAAAAGAAACCACGGAAGGCAGGTGGTGGATGAAATTTTGAGGGCAGCCGACAGATATTTGTTGGTTATGGTCTCAGGTTTCGCGACGACAGGCAGAGGATCTCTTTCGCGAGACAATGGCTGCGGTCACCCTGCCTGTATGGTCACTGCCATAGAGGAAAGCAACGCCAAACTACCTCTTAAAAAGTGCCTAGTACATTATGATTCGCGTAAAGACTGATCATCGCAAGACAAGGACAGAGACATTCAAATTAGCGACATGGAACGTTAGGACGTTAAACGACGACGAAAAATTAGAGAAAATAAATCAAGAAATTGAAAGAGAAAAAAATTAATATGTTAGTTAAGTGCGAAACGAGATGGACAGGAGCAGGCATCAAGATAGATGAAGATTTTAAGATTATTTATTCTGGAGGTGAAAATTGACAAATGGGAGTGGCAATTATTTTGGACCGGAAAACATCAAAATCAGTTCAATGATATTGGGCCGTGTCGGACAGAGTTCTACTTGTTAAATAAAGTGGCAGACCTTTCAGCATAGATGTTATTCAAGTATACGCCCTAACAAGAGAATCCAGTGAAGATAGTGTAGAGGAATTTTATAATGACATTGAGTCTGCTTTAAAGAAATGTAAAAATTCAGAAATAAACATCATAAAAGGGAACTTCAATGCAAAAGTGGGAAATCAAGGTGATAGAATCACAGTAGGAAACTATGGTTTAGGAGAGAGAAATGAAAGAGGATACAGACTCGTAGAGTGGGCAAAAGAACATGAAATGATTGTATGGAAACACCTGGTTTAAGCAACACCTTAGAAGATTATGGACACGGAGGAGTCCTGATATCAGGATTAGAAACCAGATTGCCTAAGTTCTAATCAGCAGAAGATTTAGAAACGCGTTAGCAATAGTAAAAACAATTCCCAGTACTGATTGTTATAGTGACCACGGATTACTTACAGGAACATTGAGGATAAATTTGAAGAAAGTCAAGAACATAACAGGAAACACTAAATATGATTTGTGTACATTGAGTAATGACAAAGAAATACAAAACAAATTCAAAATAGAAGTACAGAACAGATTTGAAATATTGTCTGATCTAGAGATCCTATTCCAGAATGTAGATGATCAATGGGAAATGTTGAAGAATTAAATCAGTTTGGCTGCAGAAACAACTATTCCAAAATAAAAGAAGGTTGGTTGTAAGAAATGGATGACTGAAGAAATTTTACACCTAATGGAAACAAGATGATTCAACAAAAATAATTCTGCCAAATATGAAGAAATTCACAGACAAGTCAGAATATTATGTAAGCTTCACACGCGTGATCCGGGACTGTTTCCGGATCCGGTCAGGGATATGCACTACTGACGAACTCAAATGAGGGCGAAACTCGAGTATAGTGCTTCCATATTGACGTGGATAGGCCTTAGGTTCATACCAGAATACGATCGGCGTTGCCAGTAGTGGGTTGTGCTCAATATTTAAATTATGTAAGGAGACAAAAGAAGCATGGCTTGAGGAAAAGTGCTTAGAAATTGAAAAACAACACAACAGTCAAAATACCAAATTAGTGCACACAAGAATTCAGGAACTTACTAATTAAAGAATAAGTATATCAACAGGCTGTCTAAAAAATAAAGATGGCAAAATCATAATAGAAAAAAAATAATATTCTACATGTATGGACAGATTATGTGAAAAACCTTCATGATGATAACAGAGACGAACAGTATGATATTAGATTTAATAGTGAAGACCGCCAATTTTGAAGATGGGGGATCGTAATGTTCTTAAGCATATGAAAGCTGGCAAGGCCCCCGGTGCAGATAACATCACAACAGAAATGATGAAAGCTTTAGAAGAATATGGAATAGATCAATTCACCAGACTGCTGAACACATTATATGATACTAGAGATATACCTTCTGAATTATGCAACTCTGTATTTATTGCAATCCCAAAGAAATCTGGAGCCTTGGAGTGTGATCAAAATAGAACAAATTAGTATAATGAGTCACATCACAAAGATTTTGCTACGAATTATCATGCAAAGAGTGAGGAAGAAAATACAACCTGAAATAGGGGAAGAACAATGTGGGTTTGTAGAAGGAAAGGGTACAGTAAATGCTGTGTATATGCTGCGAACAGTTATTGAATGTGCTATAGAAGTAAACAAGGATATACATCTTTGCTTTATTGACTACACAAAGGCTTTTGATAGAGTTAGACATGTCATTAAACATTATTGATTATTTTTCATGCGTTTGAATGCTTATTGTCATTATGTTGTCAAACATTTGCTTCATAAGTGATGTTGAATGAAATAATGTATGAGAGGAAATAGAGAAGAAGGGCAGAATGTCAGACTGGCCTGCGTGCCCAATTCTTAACCCTTTGAAAATAATGATTTTCGTTCGCTCGTTCAATTTGTAATCCACTTCTCTAAGAATACTGTACTATGGCTCTAAGTTCTTCCTTATTTCCTTCCATATTCTTCGGTCAATGCATCTAATTGGAATTTGTACTTTTCAGTCGTATGCAAATTAACATTGACAAAACCAAATCTATGCTAATAATGACCTGATATACGCTACAGACCCTAGACATACCTGGGGAACCGCTCGAGCTCCACGTGGACACGTTACCTATAGTTAATGTAAATGAACGCAACACATTAGGTCATTTAATTGACAGACATTTAAACTGGGGCTCTCATGTTCACGTCTTTACTAAGAGAATAGCACAACCAATTTTACCAACTTGCCAAACTTCCAAATTCAGCACTTCCTGGATAAAAGCACACGAAAAATATTCTACACATCCTATATCCAATCACCTCTCGATTAATGTTCCGCAGTCTGGGATGGTTGCCCTAAATCTAATATGAAACGAATGTTCTCTTAAAAGCTGCACTATAAGACTAGCTTCTAGCATAAAGCACGTTATCCAGTCATCTAAGACTTCTACCATTTCGAAAGCGCTTCCTTTTTAACAAATTAGTGAATAACATTAATATCTTAAAATTCCCCAGAGTATCTTCTACCGTTAATTCAATCTAATGCACTGAACAGTTAGCGCTTAAATTTATTGCATGTTCCGAAGCCTAGATTGGACTTATACAAAACATGTTTCGCGTATTCTGGTGCTCACTTGTGGAATAGCTTTCCCCCAGATCTAAAAACTTAAATGAGTCCCTACACATTCAACCAAAAACTCTTTCAATACTTATTCCATACCGACTATAGGCAGCTATAAGTCACCTACTTGTTTGAGTTTTCAACATCATTCTTCACTCTGTGTGTGTGTGTGTGTGTGTGTGTGTGTGTGTGTGTGTTATACAATGGGTGAGAGAGTGAGTGAGAAAGAGTGTGTGTGAGAAAGTATGAGACAGATAGAGGGAGAGAGTATGTATGCATGTGTGCATGAGTGAGTGAAATAGCGATTGAGTATATGAGTGTGTAGTATGTGTGAGAGATTGAATGAGGGAATGAGAGAGAGAGAGAGAGAGAGAGAGAGAGAGAGAGAGAGGGAGAGAGAGAGATTGTGTTGCGTGTCTGTCTCTGGGAGAGAGTGAGTGAGCGAGTGTGTATTGGTGAGTCAGCGAGTAAGTGAGTGAGTGAGTGAGTATGGGAGAGTGAGTGAAGAAGAGAGAGAGAGAGAGTTTGTGAATATGCGTGTATGTGCGTGTGTGAGTGAGTGTGTAAGAGAGAGATTGGATGAGTGAGAGTGTGTGTGAGAGAGTGAATAAGTGACAGAGAGAGTGAGTGTGTCTGTCTGTGTGTGTGTGCGAGTGGGAAAGTGATTTTGTGTGGTTTAGAGAGCGAATGAGTGAGTGTGAGTGAGAGAGAGAGAGAGAGAGAAAGAGAGAGAGAGAGAGAGAGAATTTGTGAGTATGCGTGTATGTGTGTGTGTGAGTGAGTGTGAGTGAATAAGTGTCTGTAGAGAAAGAGAGAGAGAGAGAGAGAGAGAGAGAGCAAGAGAGAGAGAGAGAGTGGGTGAATGAGAGAGTGCATGAGAAAGTGGATGAGTGAGAGAGTGAGGTAGTGTATGTGTCTGTCTGTTTGTCTGTGTGTGCGAGTTAGAAAGCAGTGTCGTTTAGAGAGTAAATGAGTGAGTCTGGGTGAGACAGAGATAGATAGAGAGAGAGAGAGAGAGAGAGAGAGAGAGAGAGAGAGAGAGAGTAAGAGAGTGAATGTAAGTGGCAGAGTGAGTGAGAGTGTGAATATGGGAGTATGTGTCTGTCTTTCTGTGTGTGTGTGTGTGAGAGAGAGAGATAGAGAGAGTATGAGAGGATGAGTGTGAGAGTGAGTATAAGCAAGAAAGAGAGTGAGTGAGAGAGAGAGAATGCGACAATGAGAGAGTCAGTGTTTGAGTGTGCGTGAAGGAAAATTAAAGAGAGAGAGAGTGAGAGAGAGAAAGAGAGAGAGAGAGAGAGAGAGAGAGAGAGAGAGAGAGAGAGAGAGAGAGAGAGAGAGCTGAGTGCACGCATGTCATGTGACATGCAATGCCATACGTTTTATTTCTGTATCCTCATCTTTCATATTAGCAATTTCACTGCAACGTAAATTTAACATGTACTATATGCACTGCTCATTTCAACATGTTTATGTCAATTCCAGGAATTATCTTACTGAATATCATCACTTCTTTACGATACACAATGTATAACAAACGTTTTTCCTTCATATTCACCATTTTCCATTTTTTCCATGCTTTCCCATTTTCACCCAATTTTAAATGTTTGTGTTAGGATGCTCACGATAGTCATCAGTGTATGAGTGTGTAAATTGTATATATATATATCAGTGTATGAGTGTGTAAATTGTATATATATATATATATATATATATATATATATATATATATATATATATATATATAAACATATATAAATGCGCTATAGCTGCTCAAAGATGGCCGTGCTTCCTGTCACACGCATAAGTGTACAGCCAGTACACGTGCTCACTGGCTAAACCTTTTCACCTCTGTTTAACACAGTTTCCGACGTTTCATAAATTTGATCGATGTATTTCGTTACTTGGTCAATATTTTTCCATTTGGCTAACAAAGTTTCTTACTTGGCCAAGATTTTCCCCATTTGGTTAGCATGTGTTCCTACTTTTCATAAGTTTCGTTGAGATATTTATACATTTGGTTGACATTTTTCTAAACTTTTCACATTTGGTTAACACATTACTTACTTTTTATCAGTGTGGTTGAAATCGGCCAACATTTTTCAGATTTGGTTACCAAAGTTTCATACTTTTTATAAGTTTCGACGATATATTTCGTTACTTGGTCAATATTTTCAATTCTTTTTATAAGTTTTGTTGCGATATTTCTGTATTTCGTGACCCTTTTCCCCATTTGGCAGACAAACTTTCCTACTTTTTATAACTTTAGTTGAACTATTTCTCTCTTTGGCCGATATTTTTTCACCTTTGGTTAACAAAGTTTCGGACTTTTCATAAATTTGGCCGATGCATTTCGTTACTTGGTCAATATCTTCCCCCTTTTGCTAACACTTTTTTTTTTACTTGGCCAAGATTTTTCCCATTTGGTTAACAAGTATTCCTACTTTTCATAAGTTTGGCTGAGATATGATTGAAGTTGGTTGAAATTTGGCCAAACCTTTTAATTTGGTTAACAACTTTTCCTACTTTTTATAAGTAGGAACGTTAATCCCACGAACGGGATCGGAAAACATTGGAACACCGTCTCATCTTCCAGTTGGGCACACTCTCCCCTCACGGCCTTAATGTCCAACACAACTTCATTTAACTCCCCACCCCACCCCCTAGCTTACAGTCCACCATCTAGGTACGTGCAGGTCCTTTATAGGATATCACAGTCAACGTTCTTGACAGGTTTGCGTTCGGTGTTTTGCCATCGTTTTCTGAACAACCGCCACTCATGCCCCTCTGTGTGGACTAACACTATGTAGTTTTTTCCGCAGCTGAGTTTCGAGCGCTTAACGAGAATTGCTAATTGTCAACTGAGTCCGCGACATCTTTGCCGGTCTTAATTTTCACTTTTCCGCACACATGGGCGTTTCTCCACCCCACTCCCCTCCCGTTGACCTTTGACCTGTGTACCATACATCCGGTCTGTTGATCCACTGGAGCCCTACGCGTGTCAGTCTTTCCAAGCAAGGACACGGAATCAGATGAGTACATTTAATTAGTTTAATATTTTAATATTGTCATGGTGTGTTTCATGTAGGTCTGTGTTGGTTTGTATTTGTTTGTCCTGTGCTGACGAAGGCTTTGGTCGCAACGTCCAATTTGTCTCTTGTAGTCGTGTTTTAGTAAAGGTCACAATCTACTTCTCGTTTTTTGGGTGATTCATTAAGTACTTTTTATAAGTTTGGTTGAGCTATTTATAAGTTTGATCTATATTTTCCCGTTTGTGTAACACATTTTCCTACTTTTTATAAGTATGGATGAGATATTTGCAAGTTTGGTCGACATTTTTCGCATTTGGATAACACATTTTCCTTCTTTTTATAAGTTTGACTGATCTATTTATAAGTTTAGTTGAAATATTTCTCTCTTTGACGGATATTTGTTTCACCTTTGGTTAACAAAGTTTCCTTCTTTTCATAAGTTTGGTGGAGATATTTATAAGTTTGACCTATATTTTTCCCGTTTGGCTAACATATTTTCTTATTTGACTGTTTAAGTGCACTTTTGTCTGGATGTTATACAAGGGCAATGATCAACCTCATTGAAAAACATCTATTGGTCTTGGAAATGTGTTTCTGTAGAAAGATGCAAAGTTCCGTATAGACACACGGAGAGGTTGTGAATGTGTAAAATGCTTGCTTTGAGTCGTGCTAACGTTGCTGATTAGGACAGCGGACACGTGAGATACCATGTAACATGAGACACCTAAGGTTCAATTGGGATAGTTTGTTGTGTTCGTGTGTAATATTATACATCTGATAGGTTGTGCTAGCCACTCGTCGCTGTTTGACCCAACTAGTTGTTAGGTAAAATGCATGTCTTCCTCGACTGACGTCGGTGATCACATCTCTCCTATCCGACAAGCTTAGTCTGCCAGTGTGATGACTAGTTTACACGCACGTATACTACAATCGAAACTGTCGTATGTTGTATTGATGTCGGGATGTTCTTTGGTGTTACTCGTTGGACCACCTTAACGGATATAGAAGAGAGAGAGCGAAGAGAGAATATTTCAGCCTTCAGATGCCATATTGACGATGTAGGGAATCACTCGCATACATGGTGATCATCGAGAGTAGGCTCCCTGGCTCGACAACCGACAGAACACCATTTTCAATAATATCCCTCTTACCGCGTGTCTCGGATGTACCATTACACATGTGACCGGATGCGACGCTGTCTTTGACCGGTTGAGTCATTAGCCACGTGTTCGGCTTGTATGGTTATGCATGTTACCGAATGCATCGCCATCTTTGACCAGTCTTATACAGTGAACACGTGTACTGGCTGTACCCTTTTGCATGTGACAGGAAGCACGGTCATCTTTGAGCAGCTATAACCATTTCCCACGTGTTAAGGCTTTATTCTTATGGCTGTGATCGGAAGCAGCTCCCCACGTGCTCTGCTCGTAGTTATTACCTTCGTGTCTCGAGTGTATCATTGCACATGTGATCTGCTGCGTCGACATCTTTGGTTGGCTGTAACTGTAACCCACGAGGTCTGGTTGTGTCTTTATGCCTGTGATAGGAAGCATCGTCATATTTGACCAAATATAACTATTGCCCACATGGTCTAGTTTTAGCCATTACACATGCGACCGGAAGCAGCGCCATATTTGATCGGATATGACCATTACTCATATGTGATCGGATGCAGCGCCATCTTTAACCGGCTTTAGCCAGTGAGCACTTAGTCTGGTTGTAGCCATTACACAGGTGACCGGAAGCAGAACCATATTTGGTCGGATGTGACCATAACCGACATGTGATTGGATGCAGCGCCATCTTTGACCGGTTGACATCACCCCAAGTGCCCGCAACGCCATGCCCGAACCCCTGCGCCCTCACCCACCACATCCTCACGTGCCGTCGACCCTGTCCTGTAGACACACACACACACACACACACACATCCTGACCATTACACCCACTACTAACCACCATCTTTACTTTATTAAGGTTGTCATTTGAAGCTCTGCAACCTGTGTGATGATATTGTTTAAACCCCGGTCACTAATAATTACTAATAATCGTTATAATTAATTTTCAATTACAAAATAGAAAATTAAAAAATAAAACCAAATTAAAAACAAATAAAAAAAAAATGTTTTCTAAAGGGAAGGAACCACAATAATGCAGTCGATTTATAATTCTAGGATTACATCCCTTGTTAGGTCAAAGGTCAATGTCGGTCAGTTTTCGCAAGGTCAAGCAGGGGGCGGGATAACAAACATATAGGGATTTATTGCGACAGTAACCACATAATCCGCCAGAAATCATAATTGTGTCATTGTAAACTACTTGTGTATGGGTGGTGTATGTGTGGGCTGGTTGGGGATGTGTGTGTGGGTGGGGAATGTGTTATATAGGGATGAGTGGATGGGGGATGGGTGATTTGGGGTGTGTAGGTGGATGGGTGGAGGATGTGTGGGAGATGTGTGAGTGGGTTAGTGTGTGTGGAATGGGGGATGGGTGTGGGGTGTGTGTTGGTGGGGAGATATGTGTGAGTGGGGATGTGTGGGGTGGGAGCGAGATGTGTGTGTGTGGGTGGCGGGAGATTGTGTGTTGGGGGAAGTGTGGTTGGAGATGTGTGTGGGTGGGTGCATGATGTGTGAGTTGGCATCGGCTGTGTGTGTGTGTGAATGGGAGAAGGTGTGGTTGGGGATGGGTGTTCGGATGAGTGGTTGGGATGTGTGTCGGTGGGTGGGTAGAAGATGTGTGGGTGGATGAGTGTGTGGGCTGAGGGATGGGTGGGGGATGTGTGTGTGGTAGCGGAGATGTGTGTAGGTAGGGGATGTGTCGATGTGGATGGGTGGTTGACATATGTGTGTGAGTGGTTGAGGGATGTGTATGGGTGGTGGGGGATGTGTGTGTGGTGGATGTGTGGTGGGTGGGGGATGTATGGGTGGGTGGGGGATATGTTTTATTACATGGTAATATGCATTGTTTATGTTTACATCATTCATGTGACAATGTTTTTTTCCTTTGTAAATACATCATGCACTATTGATGAATGAAAGATGAGTGATTGGAAGGGCCGAATGTAAGACGGGCCAGCGTGCTCAATTTGTAACTCTTCCAAAATAAAGATCAATTTATCAATCAATCAACAATCAATCTACAATCAATCAATCAATCAATCAATCAATCAATCAATCAATCTCTGCCAAATGGTGCATTGCTTTCTAACCTCCCCCACCACTCCCCTATTTGTTTAACATAGATATCTCAAATGATAACAATCATCATTAAGTGCCCTGCCAGCTGGCGTAGGCGTTCATGTCTCTCTTCCCCTCGATCTTCCAGTTGTCACGATGTTCTTCAATGCATCTCTTGTCATCACATGACCGAAGAAAGCTGTTTGTCTCTGTCTTATTGTTGTATATAGTGTTCTAGTTTCATTAGCCTGTTTCAGACTGTCGTTATTAGTTACTCTGGCAATCCAAGGAATTCGCAACATTCGTCCCAGGAACCACATCTCTGTTGCTTCCATTTTCTTCTTAATTTGACCATTTACATTCTAAGATTCACTGCGAGACAGCAAAACTGTGACATTCCTGTGATAAATTATACAATAAATGGGCAGTTTAAAGAGCTAACTGAGGACCTGGTGGCCCAGGAGGCAGAAGTTAACCTCTAAGACGAACGTGGGTTGATCGTCGGCAAGTCTTACACATTGACACCTTGCCGTCTTGACAGACGATAGTTTGTGCTTTAAAAAGGCATAATAACTTTTACCTATGGCGGTACCGAATGTGACTGATAAGGCTAATTCGCGCTGTAAATGTTCGTTCACAGTGGGTGCATGTGAACACGTGGTCATTTCCACGATCATGCACCATCTTACGTATCACAGGCTCGGTGTATGACTTATCTGCAATAATTTTCTCCTTTGTCTTTATTCCATTTCTGATGTTTGCCCTCCATGCAACACTTTCAGCGGCGACTTGCTCCCAATGTGCATTATCAATGCCTGTATCAATCATGTCCGGCTTACACACATCTTTGTATCGTAGTAGAGGCCGACCCTGAGATCTCTTACCCATCTGTAATTCTCCAAAAAAGATGTCCTTTGGTATTCTACCATCATCCATCCTCCTATGATGTCCTATCCATCTAAGTCTACGAAGAATGAGCGTGGAATAAACCGTCACACAACTTGATCTTTCCACTACTTCAGTATTTGTGATTTTGTTTTGCCACTTAATACCAAGAATTCTTCGCAGACACCGCATATGAAAGCTGTTTAAACGTTTCTCTTGGTGTGAGTAAGTTGTCCAGGTTTCACTGCCATAAAGAAGGGTACTAAGGACACAGGCTTGATAGACAAGGACTTTTGTTTTGGAAGTAAGCTTCCTGTTCTCCCAGACACTTTTTTCTTAACCTGTCATGGTTGTTGCTGCCTTACCAATCCGGATGTTGATTTCCTGATCTAGGGATAATTTGCTATTTACCTCTGATCCTAGATATGTAAAATGGTCTACCATCTCTAGTTCGGCGTCGTCAATAAATATTGATGGTACCCCATGTGCACCTTGTGACATAATCTGTGTCTTCTTTTTGCTAATTGTTAAACCAAATTTAGAACAAGCATTGGAGAATACATATAGTAGACATTGCAATTCTTCCTCAGAGTGGGTCGTAACTGCAGTGTCATCTGCAAAAAGCAACTCTCCGATCAGTAGCCTCCTAATTTTGGTCTTGGCCTTCAATCTCTGAGCATTATAGAGGCCGCCATCTGAGCGTGAGTGAATGTATATACCACCATCCTGATCACGAAAGGCATATTTCAGTAGAAGTGAAAAGTATATCCCAAAGATGGTGGGAGCTAGTACACAACCTTGCTTAACTCCACTCTTGATTTCAAACTCTTCAGAAGTTGCACCGTCAAACTTTATTATACCCTTCATGCCTGTGTGGAACGATTCCACAATGGACAGAAGTGTTGGTGGGCGGCCAATCTTCTTTAGTGCCTTGAACAGACCCTCACGACTGACCAAATCAAATGCCTTTGTGAGGTCGATGAAGGCAATAAACAGTGGTTGATTCTGTTCACGGCATTTTTCTTGCATTTGTCGCAATGAGAATATCATATCAATGGTAGACCGGTTCTGTCGAAAGCCACACTGTGATTCGGGGTAGACTTGATCTCCTAGGACTTGATGTCTGTTGCTGTCGCTCCGATCGCCCTTGTTCTTGTACAGTGTTATGATGCTTAAATCTTTGAAATCCTGTGGGACTTGTCCTTCTTGCCAGCATAGCTCTATTAGCTGGTGGATCTGTAGAGTGAGTGTGTCTTGCCCACTCCTGATAACCTCGATTGGAATCCCATCCTTACCTGGAGCCTTGCCAGATGCAAGTTCATTTATAGCACACTTAACTTCTGTTATGGTGGGAAGTGTGTCCAGGTGGTTAAGAGGTGGTAGAGCCTCTATGGCGTTGAGGGCATCATCCGGTAGTTTGGTCTCACTTGAGTAAAGCTCCAAATAGTGCTCTACCCATCTGTCCATCTGCTGTTTTTTTTATCAGTTATGATTTCTCCAGTCAAGGTTTTCAATGGTGCACTTCTTTTGATCATTGGACCACAGGCTTTCTTTATTCCTTCATACATGCTTCTGATGTTTCCCTTATCACTTGCGATTTGAATGGACTCACATAACTTGATCCAATAATCATTTGCACACTGCCTGGCAGCCTTTTGCACATCCTTCCTAGCTTGCCTTAGCTCACTCAGAGTGTTACGCGTTGGTCTTTCCTTGTTTCTTAAGAGAGCTATCTTCTTCTTAACAGTCAAGGGCTGTAGAGTCTGGCTGTTTGCCACAAACCAGTCCTGCCTCTTATGGTCCACAGTGCCGTAAACCCCTACGGCAGTTTTATAAAAAGTTTCCTTAAGTTGACCCCACTTTTCATTTACTGTACAATTTTCTGGTGTATCAGTGAAAGCGTCTTCAAGTTGCTGTTGAAACTGAAAGCACTTTTCAGGATCGTGAGTGTTAATAATATTAATCCTGGGGCTAGATTTGTGTTTAACTGTGTAGATTCTCTTTGGTCTCGGTCTAACCCTTGCAACAACCAAAGAATGATCCGTATCACAGTCAACACTGTGGTAACTTCGAGTCAATGATATATGATTAAGATGTTGTCTGCGTGTGATGATGAAGTCCTGCTGGTGCCAATGGCCGGATCTTGGATGTTTCCATGTGACCTTATGCAGCTCTTTTGTTTTAAAAAAGGATTTTGTAATACATAGGTCATTTCTGGTGCAATGCTCCAGCAGCCTTTGCCCATTTTCATTCATGTGACCGACATTGCATTTTCCAAGGCACACTGGCCATGAACTCGAGTCCTTGCCCACACGAGCATTGAAATCACCGAGCATATAAATGTAATCAGATTTTGGAACTGCCTTGATCACGGAGTCTAACTCCTCATAGAACGAATCCTTCACATCATCAGAGGAATCGAGTGTCGGTGCATATGCAGTAATAAAGGTGGCAAAATCTGAAGAGGTTGCCAAGCGCAGGGATAATAGTCTTTCATTTCCTCCTGCTGGGATTTCAATCATTCATAGTAGGGAATTCTTCACTGCAAAGCCCACACCGTGTTGCATTTTTTCTGCCTGCCCTCTACCCTTCCAAAAAAGATGTAATTGTTTTCCCTGAGTGACCCTTCCTCAGCGAGGCGAGTCTCCTGCAGGCCAGCAATATCAATGTTATGACGATTGAGTTCAGTGGAAAATCCTGGACACATGGTTCTCACGTTCCAGGTTGCAAGCCGTAGCTTGAGGTTTCTATTTTTCTTTTTATTAGTACTTGGTGCATTGGTTTTACAGCCTGCGAATCAGATTTTGTCCTAGCTCCAAGCACCCATTGAAGCAGGAAGGCTATGGCCGATCAGCACCCAATTGGCCGGGGGCTGCCCAGCTTGAGGCGGGCGGTAGGTGATCAGTGACACCTGTAGGTGTCTCCCACCGTCAGAGGCAACGCGTGGCGCCCCATGTCTACGCCAATTGACAGGGACATATAACCCGTAACAGATGCCTCTCGCTTTGATTCCGAGACTAGTTAAGACCAGGGATGGAGTTATTGCCTCTCCATAGCACAAAGCCTGGGCTAAAATATAGAGATCATGTGTTGCCCATGCAGCATGATCCATCTCTCGGCTTGCCTAGTTCACTCCACACACACACATTGGCACCTTGCCGTCTTGACAGACGATAGTTTGTGCTTTAAAAAGGCATAATAACTTTTAACTATGGCGGTAGCGAGTGTGACTGATAAGGCCAATTTGCGCTGTAAATGTCCGTTCACAGTGGGTGCATGTGAACACGTGGTCATTTCCACCATCATGCACCATCTTACGTCTCAAACGCTTGGTGTGTGACTTTTCTGCAATAATTTTCTCCTTTGACTTTATTCCATTTCTGATATTTGCCCTCCATGCAACACGTTCAGTGGCGACTTGCTCCCAATGTGCATTATCAATGCCTGTATCAATCATGTCCCGCTTACACACATCTTTGTATCGTAGTAGAGGCCGACCCTGAGATCTCTTACCCATCTGTAATTCACCAAAAAAGATATCCTTTGGTATTCTACCATCATCCATCCGCCTAAGATGTCCTATCCATCTAAGTCTACGAAGACTGAGCATGGAATAAACTGTCACACAACCTGATCTTTCCAATACTTCAGTATTTGTGATTTTGTCTTGCCACTTAATACCAAGAATTCTTCGCAGACACCGCATATGAAAGCTGTTTAAATTGTTCTCTTGGTGTGAGTAAGTTGTCCAGGTTTCACTGCCATAGAGAAGAGTACTAAGGACACAGGCTTGATAGACAAGGACTTTTGTTTTGGCAGTAAGCTTCCTGTTCTCCCAGACTCTTTTTCTTAACCTGTTCATTGTTGTTGCTGCCTTACCAATCCGGATGTTGATTTCCTGATCTAGGGATAATTTGCTATTTACCACCGATCCTAGATATGTAAAATGATCTACTATCTCTAGTTCGGCGTCGTCAATAAAGATTGATGGTACCCCATGTGCACCTTGTGACATAATCTGTGTCTTCTTTTTGCTAATTGTTAAACCAAATTCAGAACAAGCATTGGAGAATGCAGATAGTAGACATTGCAATTCTTCCTCAGAGTGGGTCGTAACTGCAGCATCATCTGCAAAAAGCAACTCTCTGATCAGTACCCTCCTAATTTTGGTCTTAGCCTTCAATCTCTGAGCATTGTAGAGGCCGCCATCTGAGCGTGAGTGAATGTATATACCACCATCCTGATCACGAAATGCATATTTCAGTAGAAGTGAAAAGTATATTCCAAAGAGGGTGGGAGCTAGTACACAACCTTGCTTAACTCCACTCTTGATTTCAAATTCTTCAGAAGTTGCACCATCAAACTTGATTATACCCTTCATGCCTGTGTGGAACGATTCCACAATAGACAGAAGAGTTGGTGGGCAGCCAATCTTCTTTAGTGCCTTGAACAGACCCTCACGACTGACCAAATCAAATGCCTTTGTGAGGTCGATGAAGGCAATAAACAGTGGTTGATTCTGTTCACGGCATTTTTCTTGCATTTGTCGCAATGAGAATATCATATCAGTGGTAGACCGGTTCTGTCGAAAGCCACACTGTGATTCGGGGTAGACTTGATCTCCTAGGACTTGAAGTCTGCGCAGAACAATTCTGGCAAATACTTTTCCAACAATACACAGAATTGAGATACCCCTATAGTTGTTGCAGTCGCTCCGATCGCCCTTGTTCTTGTACAGTGTTATGATGCTTGAATCTTTGAAATCCTGTGGGACTTGTCCTTCACGCCAGCATAGCTCTATTAGCTGGTGGATCTGTATAGTGAGTGTGTCTTGCCCACTCCTGATAACCTCTATTGGAATCCCATCCTTACCTGGAGCCTTGCCAGATGCAAGTTCATTTATAGCACACTTAACTTCTGTTATGGTGGGAAGTGTGTCCAGGTGGTCAAGAGTTGGTAGAGCCTCTATGGCGTTGAGGGCATTACCCGCTAGTTTGGTCTCACTTGAGTAAAGCTCCAAATAGTGCTCTACCCATCTGTCCATCTGCTGTTTCTTATCAGTGATGACTTCTCCAGTCAAGGTTTTCAATGGTGCACTTCTTTTGATCACTGGACCACAGGCTTTCTTTATTCCTTCATACATGCTTCTTATGTCTCCCTTATCACTTGCGATTTGAATGGACTCACATAACTTGATCCAATAATCATTTGCACACTGCCTGGCAGCCTTTTGCACATCCTTCCTAGCTTGCCTTAGCTCACTCAGAGTGTTACGCGTTGGTCTTTCCTTGTTTCTTAAGAGAGCTTTCTTCTTCTTATCAATCAAGGGCTGCAGAGTCTCGCTGTTGGCCGCAAACCAGTCCTGCCTCTTATGATCCACAGTGCCGTAAACCTTTACGGCAGTTTTACAAAGAGTTTCCTTAAGTTTATTCCATTTATCATTTACTGTAAAATTTTCTGGTGTATCAGTGAAAGCGTCTTCAAGTTGCTGTTGAAACTGAAAGCACTTTTCAGGATCATGAGTGTTAATAATATTAATCCTGGGGCTAGATTTGTGTTTAGCTGTTTAGTGTGTTTAGTTCACTCCAGAGTAAAGGTAACACCCCTACATCTGGAACAAGACAAGCTGCAGAAAGCTGCCGGATCAGCAAAGCAATGCTCTAACTGTCCGCCTGTTGGGGCTTCGATCCTAGACCAGCCGCCAACCAAGGCTTGGGGCCTGGTCTGCCCTGCCATGACAATTTTGTCTTTAGGTTGCATTTCCTCGCACCAGAGTAAGGCTTGTACCCTCCCAATTGTGCTCTTCCGCCCGAAGCCGTTAGCACAATGTGGGGTGTCGGGTTTGGTAAGCGCCGCCCAACATTCAGCGCTGACAGAAAGCAGGTAGTACCGTCTACAGTTATACGGTAGCTCAGTCATATCTGACTAAGACCTGACACCAAGTTAGGCAAGTCTTATTGTCTTACATAACAAAACTTCTTGGATTATTTACTATACTGCAATTTCTTGGGGGAACAAAAATTCCAGGCGCCCAAGAGAAATGAAAACATGTGGCAATGAAACGACACTAGCGAAGATAAAAGTTGAATTAACGATGATAGCAGTAAAATTAACAAAGATAACAAGAAAACTAACAAAAACTAACTAGAAAGAACAAAGATAACAGTAACGTAAGAAATATAACAGTGTAACTAACAAAGACTGCAACAACACTAACAAAGTATGACAGTGAAATTAGCACTGGTGACATTAAAACTAACAAAGCTAATAGTAGAACTAACGAAGATGACAGTAAAAACAACAAAAATAACAGTAAAAATAACAAAGATAATAGTAGAAATAAAATAAGATAAAAATTAAAACAAAACAAAGATAACAATAGAACTAACAAATATAACAGTAGAACTAACGAAGACTTCAATAAAAGTAACAAATGTAACAGTAAAGTTAACAATGATGACAATAATACAACTAAACAGTAGAAACAACAAGTAGAACAGTAATACGAACACAGATAAGAGTGGAAACAGGTTATAATAAAACTAACTATAAAATAACAGAGATAACAGTAGCAACAGCAAGCATAGCACAACAGAGGGGAACCAAAACAGTTAACAATAAACCTAACTATAAAATAACATAGATAACAGTAACACAGTAAGCATAGCGTAACAAAGTGGAACCAACACAGATAACATTAAAACTAACATTAACATTAACAGAGGTAACAATAAATCCCGGAACACGTCATTTGAAAAGAGGCTACATAAAAACACTTTATTACTGGTAAAATCTGCTGTTTTCGTCACAGGAGTTGGCATGAACTGATTTAATATTACTCTTCACGACGAAGCTGCCAGCGCAGATACGGTTGATCCAGTGAAACCTGCCACCAAATCCCGAGGATTATTTCGGACAGATGATTATGATGATCTCACATATGTTATGTTAATGAGACAGGTCTGGCGTGGCGAATAATCCCACCATGATCGTCTGCAATGACAGGTGTAGAGGCAGGAAATGACCAATGTCATGTCCAGTGGAGGACTGGCTAGGGGATCAGCTTGCCCGAGGGAAGTGGATCCTGCGGACTCCCGGTGGAGTGGGACCCCTTAAACATTAGACAATATTTGTAAAATGTGAATGTCCTTTTTGTATCTTTGTCTCCATACAAACTAGATTCCCAGATCCAGTCCGCCACTGGCCATGTCATATCATGTCATTTTAGGTCAGGTCGCTCAGTCCTAATATCAGAATGAAGGTGTATGAGCATACCCACTAACTTTGTGGCTGTACTTGTTCTGGATAAATCAAAACTTGAAGCCATATTTGTCACCATGGTTTTAAAGCGTTCTTGACGAGATAACTTCTCTTGAACTTTTTGTTCCGCTTTGTCCTGGTTATTCATTTTAAATCACAGGCACGTCTCCTTAGCACAAATCAATCAATCAATCAATCAATCAATCATATGCCATGCCGGAAAGCGTGGGCGGTCATGACTCGCCATTTCACTCGATCACCAGTGTTGTGGATCAGCTCAGTGTTCCTGTCTCGTCCATGCCATGTGGCCAAGCCATCCAGGTATTTTCCTCTCGGTCTTCCTCTTGGAAGCACAAAGCCTGGGCTGAATTGTAGGGGCAATACATGCAGCATGATCCATCTCTCGGCTTGTCTAGTTTATCCCAGAGGAAATGTAACACAAGTACATCTGGAAGAAGACATGCTGAAGAAGATGACGGATCAGCAAAGCAGTTCTCTAATTTTCATCTTGTCGATCCTAGACCAGTTGAAGACCAAAGATTAGGGCCTGTATGTCTTGCCATGACATTTAGTCTTAGGTTACATTTCCTTGCAACAAAATAAGGCTTGTATCGTCCCAGTTGAACTCCTTCACCAAAAGCCACATTTGTAAATATAAAGTTCATAATCACTTGCAATGAAGATTGTTTTAAAGACGTTAGACACTGCATCCCAACTCCTTTATTCTATCGACAGTCACGCATGTCATGATTATTCCTAACATGGCTGGTGAGAAATGGGGCGCCAACGTTCTCTGTCTTGTCTCTTGACTGTGCACTAACGTATGATTCTTCCATCCATCTTGATGTTGTCAATCAATTCACATGTAACGTTCTCTTCCTCTTGCATGCTTTCAGTCTAGCACATCCTTTCAAAATCAACTGAATTTTTTTCATTTTTAGCGTATCTTAACAGTTCTTGAACTATTTCAGTGTTTTCTTAAAGCCACAGGTTTGTAATTCTTCTTGTGTGTTTTAATCTCCGGACATGTTACCCCTTCCTTTCATTGATATGACCAGGAACACGTCAATCCTTCCTCACATGTCCATTCCTGTTAAGTTACAGATATTTAAAAAAATACAAAAATAAAGCCAGTTCTTCATGTCACTTGCTCCAAAAGAAATTTTTTTTATTAGTCTCCATCATGTAATCGGGACATATTTGAAGACAGTTCTGTTGCCCTAAAATATGAAAACATCCATCTAGTTAATCTTTCTTTTCTTGTTCTTCGGCGTACTAACAAATTGATTGACCTGATTACTACAATCGACGTCATGGCATCTACGACATATTCCCATGTATTTTGTCTTCCCGATTCCCACGGGTATTAACGCGAATTCATCCATAACAAAGTGTTTGCGATTACACCCACTTAATCCAACTCCCTTTTATCACAAATGATTTAGATGTTCTACAGTCCGAAGTCTATTTGATCATCACCATCATCTGTAACAATCTCCTGAATGAACATTCAGTGTTAAAAGTGTTCAACACACTCTGACGTACATCTCCCCCATGAACATCCAATATCATGTCTTCAACACAAAATAACGAGCATCTCCTCCATGGAATCAACCAGGCTTCTTCCAGTACATTAATGTCTCCTGTCTTCGCTTCACCCTTCCCTCAGCGAATCATTCAACACGAAGCGGCGACTCTTTATAAACTCGTAATATGTTAATTCATGTAGATAAAGGACCCACTTCGACGCCTTCAGACGTATTTGGGATATGGCGCGAGCCCCATATGGTGTATAGACCAACCTACATCCTGCGGGTTTGATTGATTTCAGAATAGACTTAATAATACACCGGGCAAACCCATATCTTCCCCGTCACCCGGAGAGAACGTTTAACTGGCTAGTAAATAAGAAACAGTCAAAAACTACTCGGTGACTGCACCGTCCTGCAAAGAACATGCAATTACGAAATTTTACTTTTTATCTTTCCTGTTACAGAGCCGTGGTGGCTTAGTGGTTGGAGCTCGTGCCTGCTAAGAAAGTGGTCAGGGTTCAATCCCAAGCAGAGACAGGATGCTAGTTTCCGACTAGTAGGGCTATGGCATCCACCCAAGGTCATAAACATGGGCACCCGACACTTGTCACAGTTGTCAGGGAAGGCAAGGCCACTAGGTGTGAACTGACCATATCACAAATTTAAAAGGGCTTAACAAGCAAGAGGGTCGACTTCGTTACATCGGGATTTATCCCATATGGCTCGGTCACTGTCTGTAGGGTGTCCCGCCGACAGCGTCGCACAAAGCACGAACTCCGTAGCTTCAGAGACGATTACCCCCCCCCCCCCCGGAGTCTCTGAAAAAAATTGATCCCTTGAACTGAATGACGTAATCCGGAATCGAACCCGAATCTTCGGAGTGCGAGGCATGCGGCGTAACCACTTCGCCACGGTAACTCTCCTAGCCTCATATCCATCCATCCATCATGTGCCATGTCGGTAAGCGTGGGCGGTCATGATTCGCCCCTTGACTCGATCACCAGAGTCGTGGATCAGCTCAGTGTTCTTGTATCGACCATACCACGTGGTCAAGCCATCCAGGTATTTACTTCCCTGTCTTCCTTTTATTCTCTTCCCTCGATCTTGCCAGTTTTCACCAAGTTCTCTAATTTATTTCTTTTCATAACATGTCCAAAATACTTTGACTGTCTACGTCTAATTTCTCTAATCAGTTTACGATTTTCATTTGTTTCTTGTAGGACTTGGCCATTGGTTTTTCTGTCTGTCCATGGTATTTTGTGCATTCTCCTCAGAAACCACATTTCCACAGCCATCAGATGTTTTTCAGCTTGACTGCTCATTGTCCACGTTTCACATCCATACAAAGGTGCAGGCTCTATGTAACACTTCAACACTCGTTTACTCGTAACAATTGTCATCTTTTTATTGGTCAGTATGTTTTTCATCTTGCAAACGGCTACCTTCGCCATGGCAATACTTGTTCTAATCTCTTCAAGGCATCTCCCATCAGATGTTATGTCTGTTCCAAAATAATTGAACCCATTCACTTGTTTAAGACTATTCCCATTTACCTGTATATTACATTGTATTTCTTTCTTCATAGTGACGACCATAATCTGTATTTTCTTACAATTTAATTCTAACCCTTTTTGTTCACTGTGTGCAACCTCATTTGTGAATGTCTATTACTTGACATGCCAATAGCAGTATCTGCTGAGGGAGTATTGTATCTTTTATTATGTTATGAATATAATATCTTCAGAGGGGTAGAGTATCACACTGCCAAATCATAGAATGTGAGAATCACCGTAGAAACGTTTGGCAACGAATTCCCGTAGGTATCAGATAACACCTAATAGCTAAAGTGTGTCTACCACGCTATCATAATTATAACGCTAAAAATTCCAAATTATGTTTATTTTTCATCAATTTATGCATGTATATGCAGTATTTACTGCACATAATATACCCAACGCTCAGTGTTATTTCACGTTTCATCAGTTTATGCACGTGAACATTGTGTTTTCCGCACATAATATACAAAACGCTTAATATTATTTTGTCTCACGTATTAGTTTATTCTTTACGCCCGAGGCAGCTGTTGGTTCAACTGCCACAATATGACTCTGTTACATGGGCTCTCAAGATCAAATACCGCTGAAATTATTTCCTGTATAATCTGGAACTCCTCATAACCACCAAAAGCAATTGTTGCTGAGCGTGACCAAGTGCCTTTCTTTGGCTTGTAAAAGTCGTCCCAGCCCTCGCTGGAGTAGCTTTTGTATTCCTGCAACTTGAGGGCAACTAACATCTCCATTATCTTGCCTTTGAATCATGAATGGTTGTGTTACGGTTCTCTATGTTTACCGTGTTATGGTGCTCTCTGGAGCACCATATCTTGCCTTTGAATCATGAATGGTTGTGTTACGGTTCTCTATGTTTACCGTGTTATGGTGCTCTCTGGAGCACCATATCTTGCCTTTGAATCATGAATGGTTGTGTTACGGTTCTCTATGTTTACCGTGTTATGGTGCTCTATGGACTATCGGATTGTTATAACTAACGTCCCAGATCTCACAATACATGATAGAGATATTAGCAAAGAGAGTAGTCAACGGTTGCCGGGGATCACCTTCTACAGAAGCCTATCATTTAAGGATCACAAGGGCGGAGTTGTTTTACATAAAAGGGACTCGGTGCACTGAAGACAATGGTAGTAATTGAATTGAACTTTATTTTGAAAGGGTTACAAACTGGGCACGTAGGCCCGTCTTACATTCGGCCCTTCCAATCACTCATATTTCGTTCATCAACAGTGCATGATACATTCAAATAGGAAGAAAAAACATTGTCAAATGTAAGCATAAACAATGCATATTATCATGTTATGTGGCACATCACCTCTCCAAAACAGACATCCCGCATCAACCCACACCCACACCCCCCACCCACTCACACATAACTCACCCATACACACACCCCCACCTACCATACATCTCCCACCCACCACACATCCCTCCACCCACTACCACATCCCCTCACCAACACAGACATCTCGCACCCACCCACATAAACATCTCTCATACACATCTCCACCCACACACAACTCCCCACTCACACGTACCCCAACCCACACAAACTTGCCCACACACACATGCTCCACACACCCGCCCACACACACATGCTCCACCCATCCACCCACACACCCACAAACACACACACACATACCCCTCCCACACACACACACATCCCGCACCAACCCACACACACATCCCTCACCCATACCCACACATCTTGCCATCAACACACACATCCCCACACACACATATTTTCCACCCACCCACACATTTTACATCCACTCACACACCCAACCAACCATGCATACATCTCCACCCATACACACATCCATCACCCACACACATCTCCCACACATACACACATCCCCCACTCTCCCTACACACGACCCAACACATCCACCCACCCACACATCCCCCACCTACCAACACCCACAAATCATCCACCCGCCAACACCCACACATACCACTACCCACCAAACCCCACACAAACACACCAACACAAACACACATTCCCCTCCCACACATCCCTCACCCACCCACACATTTCCCACCCACACACGCCCCATCCATACCCATATCCCTCCATACACCTCCCCACCCACTCACTCACACATCGTCCACCACACACACACACATCCCCCACCCGCACACATCTCCTACCCACCCACACATACATATCCCCGCACATATATCCTACACATTCTCAACTCACACATACTTCTCCCATACTCGCAGACACATCTCCCACCCACACACACACATTTTCCACCCACACACACACACATCTCCAACCCACACACACATCTCCCAACCCATACACACATCCCCTACACACCCCTACACACATCCCCACACACCCATCCAATACCCCCACCCAAACACCTACACACTCACTCATACACACATCACTCACCCACAAACACTCCCACCGACCCACACACATTCCCACTCAGACACATCCCTCATCCACACACATATTCCCCCATTCACCCACACAACTCCCCACCCACACCTCCTCCACCCACCCACACATCTACAACCCACACATAAATCTCTCATCCACACACATCTCCCAACCCACACACATCCCCCACACACAAACCCCCACCCACAAACCCATCCCCCAACCCAAACACAATCCTCACATCTAGACACATACATGATGCCTCACATAATCACTGAAGCTAGTGTGAACAAACTCCCACACTTCACACACACACACACACACACACACACACACACACACATACACACACACACACACACATATATACACTGACGATTATCGTGAGCATTCTCACAGAAAATGTAAAAAATGGAGAGCAAATTATGCACATGCATTGCGTAACGTAAAAAGTAGTGATGCGATTCTTTAAGTTGATTCCTAAAATTGACATAAACATGATGGAATAAGCAGTGCACAAATTTTTGTCAGTACACAATCATGTGACAGTAAAAATGATAATATGAATGATGAGTATACAGAAGAAAAAAAAACATAGCACGTCACATGACATACATGCGCTCAACTCTCTCTGATTCTCTTTCTTTTCTTTTTGTGTGGGTTTCTTTCACACACACTAACTGTCTCGTTGTCTTATCTCCCCACCCACACACACATCCTCCACCCACCAACACTCACCCACCCACATACTCTACACAACCCACCCACCCACCCCACCCACCCAGCCAAACACACATCTCCCACCCACCCACACACACACACACACACACACACACACACACACACACACACACACATACACACACACCCACTACTCACATAAACACCCCCACACACATCCCCAACCCAAACACATCTTCCCACCTACATACATCCCCCACCCATACACTCATCCCCCACACACATCCATCCACTCATGTACTCATCCCTCAACCACTCACACCCACACATCCCCCTCCCACAATGGACAAGGAGCAAAGTACGTTGTTCATACTCTATCAACATCTGATTATCTTAGTAACTAAGTATGGATTAGGACCTGCTCACATTGTTAAAGTGCCAGCTAGTGAAACTAGAGCGCACACAGAATGAAGCTATGCGGGTGATCCAGAGATGCACAATGGGATCGCCGATAGAATGTATTAGAAACATCCTGGCTTTGCCAACGATTGCGGTCAGACTCAAGGTGCAGCAGGTTAAGTCATATCTCCACGGACAAGAACACCTTCCCCATGAAGCCCTGGACACAGAGAAGGGCTATAGGCTAATAATAGGAAAATCATGGATGGCTCAGACATAGGACACAATCAGAGGAGTATTTATGCTTGAAAACATTAGTAGAAAAGAGGATGGATCAGAATTCCAGAAGAAATATTAAAGCTGTGCAGGGTCATAAACACAGCGGATCAGCAGTTATGAATGGGAGGTACAGCAATTGATACACAACAATTCGCGCCCACGTGATGTAATCACCTGCACAGATGGCTATGTGTTATGAGACAAAAGAAGTGCATGGAGTTCACAGTTAAGGTTAATGAGCAGTGGTTAGCGGAGGAGAGCCTGGCGTATGATCTAGTCTGAGAATGGAGGTGGAGGCAGTCACTGCGGTGTTTCACTGGCTAGAGGACAAGCAGCACACACATGTCGTGATTGTAACGGATTCACACAGCACAGAGATGTCGTGATTGTAACGGATTCACACAGTACACAGATGTCGTGATTGTAACGGATTCACACAGTACACACATGTCGTGATTGTAACGGATTCACACAGCACACACATGTCGTGATTGTAACGGCTTCATACAGCACACAGATGTCGTGATTGTAATGGATTCACACAGCACACACATGTCGTGATTGTAACGGATTCACACAGCACACAGATGTCGTGAATGTAACGGATTCACACAGCACACAGATGTCGTGATTGTAACGGATTCACACAGCACACAGATGTCGTGATTGTAATGGATTCACACAGCATTCTGAACAGGGTGAAGACAGATATGCCGCGAGTAGAGTGGCGTGCTTCAATTCAAGGAAAATCTAAGATAGGGAGCATCCGTTGGATCTTTTGCCCAGGGCATGCTGGTGTATGGGGAAATGAATAAGCGGACAAATTGGCTGGAGTGGAGTACTGGGTGAGCGATAAGGTAGATGTAGTCAAGGTCCTTTAAAATCTTATATATAGTGTTGGAAAAATAGATACATCATCATTGCCTGGACAAACTGATGTGGCGGGGAGTGGCCAGATGATCTGGCCGACACTGTTCTCCGAGGAAAGGCCAGATGGGCACATAATCAAACTGGACTTGAACCATTAGTATTGGGACTCTTCGTTGGTTGTTGAAGATGTGGACGGGGCACGTGTGGGAATGCCCCGAGTGCAATTATGTAGGTTTTTGACTCAAGTCACCCCTCTATCTTAACTGCACATAAGCAAATCAGTCTTAGAAATACATTGTTTCAACTTCCACTGACCCAGAAACTTCTTACATATGGCTGCCAGTTCATCTCAAGTTCATAAAAAAAAAAAAAAAAGAAGTATGGTCGACCCGAAAGCATTTCTCCACAGCCTCACATTCAAGCTTATCATAACGGAAATAAAACAGCAGCTGGGTCACACAAATGTGCGAATTTATGATCTGAAGACAACAAATTATGCAAGATAACAAGCAGACGTGCGTTTATTTTGTTAATGTTTTCGAGTGCACATGTGGAGATTCACATGTTCTTTGCAATAATATTAAATGATATTCATAAACACAACAAAAACAGTGAATGGTTATTTCTTCCTCTTCTTCTTGTGTCTTACTGCTTTTGCCGTGAATCGTCGCAGAGAGGTATATACAGTTATATGTATTTCACTTGTCTTTTTGTTTGTGATAATGTCAGATTTGATTTCTTTAATGTATATTTTACTCCATCTAGTCAACTCTCACCTTGGATGCCGATGTTCTCAAGTGGAACGCTCTATCCGCTGATTGATTATGTTCCATTGTAACTAAATGTTCGAAAAATTGAATTCTTTGGTGTAAAGTCTGTAATATATGTTATCTCTACACTTGTTCTTAGCTCTCATTTGTCCTCGCTTTCTCTTCTTGTTTTTCCAGCTGCGATGCTTTTGCATCTCATCTCACATGATGTGAGTTTACGTATGTGTGTATGTAAGACTGGGTCTGAGACTATTTACACAGCGTGGGACGAGTAAAGCATCTGCACTGCCACCTTATCGTATTGACAGACGTCAGTGTGTTACATTGAGCTGAGTTTCTCCAGACTCAGGTTTGAGTTAGGAGGAAAACGGAGCACTTATGGGTTAAACCGTGTGCCGTGATGTTGATCACTAGACTATGCTTGAAACAAGGCATAATAATTACAACCCATACAGAGGACCAGGGATGGAGATAACCTCTCCATAGCACAAAGCCTGGGCTGAATTCTAGAGACCAAGTGTTGCCCATGCAGCATGATCCATCTCTCGGCCTGCAACGTTGACTCCAGAGAAAGATAACACCATTACACCTGGAAGACAAACTGCAGAAACTGCTGGATCAGCAAAGCAATGCTCTTACTGTCTAGCTTCGATCCTAGACTAGTTGCTGACCAAGGCTTAGGACTAGGTCTGCCCTGCCATGACATTTAGTCTTTAGGTTGCATTTACTCTCACTTGGATAATGCTTGTACCCTTCTAACTGCTCTCCTCCTCCCAAAGTCGTTGACACAATGTGGGGTGTCGGGTTTGGTGAGCGCCGCCCAATATTCGGCACTAACAGAAAGCAGGTAGTACCGTTTTCTGTTATACAGTGGCACAGCCATATCTGACGAATACCCTCTTTGTTTTTCAATAAAGCGTCTATCAGCTTGTTTGTAGTATATATGCTCGTATCTGGATGTTTCCGGATAAGTGCTATTTGATTGTTGATGCTTGCATTCTGTATTCTCGTTTCTGTTTCTCTGATCTTCCATCCTCAGTAACTACACTGCCAGATACTAGCATTCTCTAATTTATTGTAATGATTGTACATTTATATTTCCATTATATTTCACTGGTGTTCATCGAATTGTCATAAATTCTGTGTTTTCGATGTTATTCTCCATGTCAAAATTCTTTCAGCAGTTTTCAAGGAAATTTATCAGGATCTTCAAACTATAACCTTAGAAGTGTGATAAAATTACAATAACCATGCCGTCATTGTTTTGTAACCAGTAAATATTATTGTTAATTATATCAAGAGATTTAAGCACGTGACATCACGGTGCAGACGAACACGATGATGTCATAAGTACAGTTTAAAGATCGCCACCCCACTTTTGACATGAACAAAGACGAGCAACGTTCTGTTATCCGTTTTTTGTTTTGTTTTGTTTTAAAAATCAATGAATAATGAAACCTATATAAATTCGAATGAAAGTCCAATATAGTGATGCATGCCTGTGAGTCTAACGAGTGTATGCATGGAGTAGGACGTTTCAAAACAGCATGATTTCTGTGACAGACTGTTCACGACTGGGTCAGGCACACCAAGTAGTGACCAAAAGCATTTTGTTTTTACAGGAATCCAATGCCTGCATCGGCGCTGGAGGACTTGCATTGAACGCAGTGGTGACAACATCCGAAAAGATACATTTGTTCTTTATCTTTTCACTATAAAAAGGTTTTCACTTGAATCCCCTCGTATATTATGCTGGAGATCCGCATTGTTCTAAAACAGCAAACTCTGATCGACTGCACAAAGCAGGTTATTTAACATCTCAGGTTGTAGATTTGCTTCTTTAGTTAACTTATCCATACATGTGATAATAAAGTGGCGATAAAACACAAACATGTCTTACCCTGATGTTACGTGTAACCAGTTTGTCATGTCGGAGTTTGTTCTTATCACACATTCACTGCTTAGGTACATAGCCCTGACTGTATCCATCAGTTGTCAAATTACACCTACTCCTCTAGCATTTTCCATGGATGCTAAAGTAGATTAATACCACAAATGGCCAAATTTAACGATCTTCAGAAAGTGTTAATTCTGAACGACAAACAATAAATTGAATAAACTGTATGTCTATACACAAAAGTGAGTTGGAAAGATGTAAGAAATTAATTGTACACTGATGAGAGGTACGCGAGATAAAATATGCAACAATGGGCTGTTATGGAAATACAAGGGGCTTCTCATAAGTCTTTAGCTTGACCATTAAGGAGTAAGCGGATAAAATTGAAATTTGGCACATGTATAGCTCATTCAATTTGTAATGGACATATGAATTATGAATTTCACACCTCAACTGGTTTTCCCGATATGGTGCATGGAACAACACACCCTATTGACCAGATCTGCACATCCAACGGTTTGTCAGAACAATGGAGAAATCAGACGCCAGGACAAAATTCTTGATGTTACAGGGTAAAACACCTACAGAAATACACAGGGAGATGGGGGGCAGTGTTTGAGGAAGTCTGTCCTTCGTATGCTTCTGTAAACAAAATGGTGTTTGCAGTTTAAGTGTGGCCGTTCCCAAGTTGCAGATCTGCCAAGACCAGGACGACCGTCCTCAGAGTGCAATGATGAAAATGCTGCAAAAATGAAGAAAATCATAGGCCAGGATAGGAAAATGACAATTGCAGAGATATCGGGTTCAGCAAAACTGAGTAAGAGTACAGTTTTTAGAATTTTACACCAAAGACTGAATATGAGAAAAGTGTGTGCCCCGCGCCTGCTGACATGTGAACAGAAACAAACAAGGGTTGATTGCTGTGGCCGGTTGCTCAACATGTAGCGATTGAAAAACATGTAAAAGACCATGGGGACGGTCGATGAGACTTGGATTCACCACATCGTAAAAAAGAGCTGAAAGGAAATCGTCTTGACAGTGACGAAGATGTCATACTGGCTTGTGATAACTGGTTTAGTTCGAAAATAGGTTGTTTTATTCTGAAGGTCTTTTCAAGGTCACACAGAGATGTCAGAAATGCATAAATTCAGGTGGTGGCTCTATTGAGAAGGAATAAGCACTGTGCCAAATTTCAATTTTCACCGCCTACTCCTTCATGGTCAGGCTAAAGACTTATGAGAAGCCCCTTGTATATGTTGTGCGTTCCATTAGGATGTTTTGGGATCCCGCTGTTGTTTGTTTATCATTTGCATTGCTATGTTAAAATAAGCTGAGATTGTTACATCTATGTTGATGATACCAGGTATTACATTCCTGGCTAAGCCATATCTTTGCCCTGATGCTAATGACGAGCTGCAAGAGATGCCCTTGGAGAATGTATTTTTGGATTCTCCATGACCCATACAGCGTAGTTGGCTATCACAGGTAAATCTTATATATAAAAAAGGATCTCCGTCTGTCCGTCTGTCCGTATGTCTGTCCTTTATGCGCTCGCGAACGGCCCATCCGATTGAGATGAAATTTTCTACACGCCTTCCTTTCATTCCAGTGCAGCCCACTGTCATAGTTTTTTTTTCTTCTTCCTCCTCCTCCCTCCTCCCCCTCCCAAAATACGTACGTCCAGGAAATGGTCTTCTACATAGACAGTTCTCTCTGAGGTCCGCGATAACATATTAACCTGTTGGGATGGCAATCAATCATCCTACTACCTCCTCCCTCCTCATCATTCCTCCTCCTCCTCCTCCCCCTCCTTCTCCTCCCTCCTCCTTCTACCCCTTCCTCCCTCCTCCTTCTCCCTCCACCTCCTCCCTCCTCCTCTCTCCTCCTCCCTCTCCCTCCTCCCTTCTCATCCTCCCCCACCTACGTTCTCCTCCTCCCTCCTCCTCCCCCTCCCTCCTCCCCCTCCTCCTCCTCCTTCACCCTCCTCCCTCCTCCTCCTCCTCCTTCATCATCCTCCCTCCTCCTCCTCCCTCCTCCTCCTCCTCCCTCCTCCCTCCTCCTCCCTCCTCATCCCTCTTCCTCCTCCCTCCTCCTTCTCCCCTTTCCCCCCTCTTTCTCTTAATCCCTCCTCCTCCCTTCTCCTCCCTCCTATTCATCCCTACTCCTCCTCCTCCCTCCTCCTCCCTCCTCTCTCTTCCTCCTCCCTCCTCTCTCTTCCTCCTCCCTCCTCTCTCTTCCTCCTCCCTCCTCCTCCTCCTTCCCCCTGCTCCCTCCTCCTCCTCCCTTCTCCTCCTCCCCCTCCTACCCCTCCCTCCTCCCCCTCATCCGTCTTCCTCCCTCCTCCTTCTTCCTCTCTCCGCCTCCTCCCTCCGCCTACTCTCTCCTCCTCCTCCCTCCTCCTCCCTCTCCCTCCTCCTCCTCCCTCTCCTCCTCCTCCTCCTGCGATCTCCTCCTCCCTCCTTCTCCCTCTTCCTCCTCCCTCCTCCTCCCCCTCCTCCTCCACCCTACTCCTCCCTCCTCTTCCTAATCCCTCCTCCTCCCTCCTATTCCTCCTGTCTCCTCCTCCCTCCTCCTCCCTCCTCTTCCCTCCTCCACCTCCCTCTTCCTCCTCCCTCCTCCATTTACCCAAGACAGACAGACATACAGATAGTCGGGAACGGGATCTTATATGACTACTTATATGATTTAAATGAGATGCTCTCCACCATGGGCTGGGCCGGGTCAGACAGACAGACAGACAGACAGACAGACAGATAGATAGACAGACAGACAGACAGACAGTCGGGAACTGGAGCTTATATGACTACTTATATGAATTAAATGAGATGCTCCCCACCAGAGTCTGGGCGAAGCCGGGCCGTGTCAGCTAGTATTATATAAAACATTTTTTGTCCAGATTAAAAAAAAAAAAACATTAAATATGGATGTCATATTTGTCCGCAGAACAGTGCAGATAACTTTGGAGTGCTACTTTTTTATGGACGTCTTATGTTGTTGTCCTAGAACTGGGTTGTATAGTTGATAGTTCACTGACTTAGTAGTAATAGGATTCGGGTTAATTCACTGAAGACAATGGGTGCTTTTCTGATGCTATATGTCTTTGCAGTCATCTCAGCTTCTCTCTCTCTCTCTCTCTCTCTCTCTCTCTCTCTCTCTCTCTCTCTCTCTCTCTCTCTCTCTCTCTCTCTCTCTCTCTCTCTCTCTCTCTCTCTCTCTCTCTCTCATGTTCGCATTTTGCCCATGCCTTTATAATGCATATCCGTTATATTGTTGTTGTTCTCTGTTAGCCTTGAATGATGTGTGAATGAAATAATGATGTGTGAATGAAATAATGTATGAAAGAGAGTGATAGAAGGGCAGAATGTTAGACGGGCCTGCGTGCCCAATTCTTAACCCTTTGAAAATAAAGTTTGTTCGTTCGTTCGTTCGTTCTTTCTCTCTCTCTCTCTCTCATTATGGAAAATTTACATTTTGCGAAGAAGTGAGTTTATCATTCAACATTATAATTATGCGACCTAGCATAAATGAGTAGGCCAAATGGCTTAAAATTGCTCTTCTAAGAGGAAATGAACAAGTTGGAAGGCTCACCTTAGTGGAAGCCGAACGAACAGTTGACGGTTAATGATATATCAAATGCCATTAAAAAGGCACAAAGAGTTTAAACGAATAAGTGATGACTGTGAATCTGACACCGTGGCCAAACAACAAGAAAGTCAAGTCAAAAGGACAGGCCAAACAAGACCGGTTTACAGGAGGCCAAAGAAGAATAGTCAACAAACACATTTTTGGCGTCGTTAGCCGCCACACACCATGGGAAATACACGAGGAAGTGCTTCGAGCACTTATTTCCTCCATTATTCCATGAGCTTTGGTGCTGATCTGTTGAAAACAGATATGACTAACTGAAGAATAAGAAAAAGAAGAAGATGATTATGATGCTGATGCTGATGAAGAAACAGAAGAAGGAGGAGGAGAAGAAGAAGAAGAAGAAGAAGAAGAAGAAGAAGAAGAAGAAGAAGAAGAAGAAGAAGAAGAAGAAGAAGAAGAAGAAGAAGAAGAAGAACGAACGAACGAACGAACGAACAAACTTTATTTTCAAAGAGTTAAGAATTGGGCACGCAGGCCCGTCTGTCATTCTGCATTATAAAGGCATGGGCAAAATGCGAACATCAAAACTACACGACACAGTAATATTAGATAATGGTCTGACACTTGTTGTTAGCCATGTGGAAAATACTGGCCTACCAAAAGGGGACTGGCTGTTATACTAGGGTTTTGTTATTATTATTATTATCTCTATTATTAAGGGGGAAGGTAATCCATATTGAGATAGTGTTCGAATAATTTGCGATTATATGAAAAGGGATTGGTGATGTCTTTGATTTCTTGTGGAAGATTGTTCCACAGCTGAGCTGCAGAGTACGTTAAGCTTGGTTTGTATAAGTCAATCCTAGGCTTCGGAATGTGTAATATATTTAAACGTTTACTGTGTCTAGCATTATATTTAAACAATGGCCAAAGGTAATTTGGGGCATTCCGATGCAGGATTTTGTAGAAGAAGAAGAACAATGACGCCAGATGCCTTGTGATTCCTCCCTGCATTTATCAGTCATCCAGCAGTCTATGCGGCTACCCAGTCATATATGGACAGGAAACTTCTGACAATTTCGGACTCGCCCTATAAACACAAAGATATGATGAAACAGTCGTCTCAGAACTCTCATTGCCAGATTTCCAATCGTGTCTGGTGAAGAACGCCTGTCGTCAGCAACTCTCTCCATCGCTACAGCTGCTTCCACTGACATTCCTCTAAATACCTGGGTAACAAAAGCAGCGTAGCTTGACTAGAGCTCTTCATCGCTTGCCAGGAAATGTGTCCCGTCTTTTGTTGGCGCTTTGACACTACAACACGAACACACAAACTGATCAAAACTTTCTATAAAATCACATCTGACACTTATGTTTATTGATTATGAAAATGAAATGTACATCACGGAAATAAATTACAGTCCAGTAACACGTGTAAGTAATGAATTGACATTAAATTACAAATACTTATTGACACACGTAGGTTGTATGCATAGATAACTTTCTTCATTTAACTCGTTTTGCTTGTGTGTTATATCATCATTTATCCATTCTCAAAGATCATGTTTGTTATCATTTATTATAATTTCATACTTCTTGTAATCTATTTAGTTATTCTATCGAGAATCACCTGTTCATTCTATATTTAGAATACCAGACGTGTTAACGAAACACATCACACAGGTATTCACAGAAGGAAACATAAACGAAACAGATTTATTTTCAGTGAGATTGTTCTTATAGTTCATGCTGTGTGGTGTTGGTGGCCATGTCTAACCACAGCCTTCTGTCTCGGGTGCTGCCAATCATTTCTGATACTGGCGTTCCTCCATGCCATAATGTCACAATCTACAGCATCATTTCTCTTGGTTTCCTCCCCACACATCTCCTCCTCTCTTCCACTCTAACTTTCCCATTGTAACTACGCACTCCAGCTTTCTCCTTTCTCATGACATGCCCACAGAATGTGGACTGTCTTCTTCTGATGTGAGTAACCAGTTCTCTTTGTGAGTTAACTTCTTTCAAGATATATTCATTGCCCCTTTTATCAGTCCACTGAGTTCTAATCATTATCATCATCATCATCATCATCATCATCATCATCATCATCATCATCATCATCATCATCATCATCATCATCATCATCATCATCATCATCATCATCATCATCATCATCATCATGTACCATGTACCATGCCGGTAAGCGTGTGCGGTCATGTCTCGCCATCTCACTCGATCAACAGTGTCGTGGATCAGCTCACTGTTTCTGTCTCGACTATGCCACGAGGCCAAGCCATCCAGGTATTTACTTCTCTGCCTTCCTGTTGCTCTTCTCCCCTCAATCTTGCCAGTTGTTACCGAGTTCTCCAATTTATCTCCTCTCATAACGTGAGCAAAAATGTTGACTGTCTGCGTCCAATTTCTCTAATCAGTTTACGATTTTCATTTGTTTCTTGTCGGACTTGGTCATTGGTTTTTCTGTCGGTCCATGGTATTCTTTGCATTTACCTCAGAAACCACATTTCCACAGCTATCAGATGTTTTTCAACTTGTTTGCTCATTGCCCACGCTTCACATCCTTACAAAAGCACAGGTGCTATGTAGCACCTCAACACTCTTTTTCTCGTTGTAAATGACATCTTTTTATTGGTCAGTATGTTTTCCATCTTGCAAAAGGCTACCTTGGCCTTGGCGATTATTGTTTTAATCTCTTCAAGACATCTCCCATCAGATGTTATGAGTGTTCCGAGATAATTGTACCGAAGGTCTCATAATTCTTCTATAAAACCACATTGACGCAGCATCCATATAATTCCTCACTTGTCCACTATTTGTCCATGATACATGAGGATTGGCTGAATATATCTCCAAAGAACTCTTTTCCTCACATGAACTAACAAAAATAAATTGCAGATAATAAACATTCTTCATCATGTGAAATGCTGCCTATGCTTTGGTTACTCTACGTTTAACTTCCTGACTATATCTGCTATCATTAAAGTATCCGAATAATTAAATATGTACATTGACTTGCTTCAGATTTATTCCATTCACTTCGATGCTGCACTTGGATATACAATTTGCCTTTGAAATAATCATGACTTCTGTTATTTAACATATAATGATAATGATATAATATGTTCAATCTGAATTAATTAAAATGGGTAATGTGTTATCGCGCTAAAAGGGACGGTAGAGGAATGGTGAAGTTAATAACACAATTAAGAACTTTAACAATGTCCAATATTATTGGTAATTACATGGGTCATGTTTTAAGAACAAATTCACTACTAAGTGGATGAAAGAAATGTAACTGTGTTTAATGAAAACATATAGAGGACCCCTTTACACACATTGAAGATTATTCGGCATATGGTGCTCACCCACATTTTTATAGGCGAATCGGGACACGACGGGCTGGATAAATGGTTGCATATCCTTTACAGGACGTCTAGTCAACCCCAGCAATTTATGGCTTGGTAAGTTTACGTTCAGTAGGTTGTCAATGTCATACCATTGCATGAAATACAAAGAACGCAAGTCGGTCTGCTGCCAAATCTCCCACAGCTGTATATCGAACGCGGTATACGGGATTACGAACTGCGACAGAGTTCCCTTAGCCACAGAGCCGGAACACGATGGGTAAGTAAAGTAAATGACTATTTTACACGCCTTAGGCGCATTGGGCATACAGTTCTAAACCCATGTTTTTAGAGACCAATCGGCACGCGATGGATGATGCGGCCAGTATTACGCTTAAGGTCTTTACTTGTCAAGATATGTTCTGGTTCCCATTGTAGGATAGGACGACCTGGGAACGAAGATCTGCCACACTGGAATTCACGACCATCGGGTTGGCAGACGAGCGTACTCGATGGATAACGTGGTCCGCACCACAACGGCAGACTGTACTTTCCAGGACGTTTCCTGATATCCATTTTAAGCTGGATCTCTATAGAGCCCGGGTCAATTAAGATGCTTTCATGGGGATTGGAACACATGACCCTCAAGCTGATAGGTAAGAGTGCTAGCCACTGCGCTACACTGCCTCTCTATGTTAGTTGCATATCCTTCATAGGACATCGCAGTCAACTCCAGCATTTTTTGTTTATTGTTCGTCATTTCTTGGCAAATTTACGTTCAGTAGTATGCCATTGTTTTCTGAACGACCGGCACTAATACCATTGTATGCACACCATCGAAAGGCGGTCTGCTTCCAAATAGCCAACAGCTGTGTTTCGAACGTGACATGGTATCAAACAATGGTATAAGTGTCAAACTCAGCCATGAAACCATTCAGACATTGTTAGTGAAAATTAGTTTTAACGTCGGAACTCTATAATAATGATTATTAAAGTAGAATGGACAAGATGAGATACATCAAAATGTGCCAGGCAATAAATAGTGCAGTGTCTTGTTTGTGTCTTCATTATTCAAATCCACAAGGGGAAAACATTGTTTTGTTTCAATAACCAGTTGATGATTTTAAAGAAGAAATGCCAGTCAGGACATATTTATCACTCAAATTTAAGTAGTGCCAATCGTGATACGTATTAATCAGATTAACATCTTGATAGACATGCAGTTTAACGTCTTGATAGATATGCAGTTTAACACATTGATAGATATGCATTTTAACATCTTGATAGATGTGCAGTTTCACATTCACGTGAAAAAATTGCCAATCGTGATAAATATACATGAATTTAGTACTGAAGTGTCAACCATCAATAATTATTAATCAATTTATCACACAAATTTAATTAGTTTCTAATTATAATTATGAATCATTTTTTTTCAAATGTAACACTTTTCAGTCATATACATATTCATAAACTTAATACCTTTCACCTTTATCCATATTAATTCTCTTAATACCTTTCTCCCATATACATATTCATCAATTTAATACCGTCCCGCCTTATACACATTCATCAATACAATACCGTTCATCCATATACATATTCATCAATACAGTACCTATCACCCAAGTACATATTCATCATTACAATACATTTCACCCATATACATATTCATCAAGTTAATAAAATAGCAAAGGATGCTTGTCCACGCCAGTTGGCGTAATGCATACACGATGTTAGCCTTATATGTTTTATAGACAGGGTATTCGATGTACTTAAACTCACACCTGCCTTCTTTACTTCTCTAAATATTTCCTGGTACTTACTTCTGGCTGGATCGACCTGGAAGCCCATATGAATTGGTTAACCTATCCCCGCCTCAAAGAGTATCCGAACACATGCCCGCCGAGCAGGCAGGCAAGCGTACTAGCCAGTCTGCTTTAGCGGTTCCCATTCAGGAATTTACTGATCAAATTCAACGCACTTCAGAAATCGTAAGTCTTGATGAGTTAAAACTTCATCTATGATGGAAATAATAAGAAAACTTAGAGCTACCAACTGGTTAGATAATAAATTAATACTTAGAAATGCATACTAACAAGGTATACGATCACATATTGAAAATAAACCTATATTTGCTTACCAACAAGGCATACAACCTCTCATAGAATATAAACGTATAATTGTATACCAAAAAAGCATACGATAACAAATAAAATATAAATCTACATTTGCATACCAACAGGGCTTACAATCACACTAGTCTATGAATCTACATGTGCATACCAACCAGGCATACGATCACTTATAGAATATAAACCTACATTTGCATACCAACCAGGCATACGATGACATATAGAATATAAACCTACATTTGCATACCAACCAGGCATACGATGACATATAGAATATAAACCTTCATTTGCATACCAACCAGGCATACGATGACATATAGAATATAAACCTACATTTGCATACCAACCAGGCATACGATGACATATAGAATATAAACCTACATTTGCATACCAACCAGGCATACGATGACATATAGAATATAAACCTTCATTTGCATACCAACCAGGCATACGATGACATATAGAATATAAACCTTCATTTGCATACCAACCAGGCATACGGTCACACACAGATTATAAACCTACATGTGCATACCAACCAGGCATACGGTCACACACAGATTATAAACCTACAGAGTAGCGTATAGCCGTCAACATAACAATACACAACTTAGACAAGGTACAAGTCTGGCGCCCAGCAATTCTAGTTGAAAAATGAGGCCTCGTCAATTGTAGAGTTACAACAATTTAGGAAACTTGCATACAATGAAGGAAAGATTCAAAGAGTTAGTAGGGTTAATTCCATTCCATTGCAGTATACCAGGACATGAATGGGCTGATACATTTGCCCAAGAAGGCGCTGGGACACAGCAACCATATTTTCCAATTACATATGACGATAAGAAATAAGATGTGGTTTGTTTGCATTAATTTGTACTCCTAGGTGGACCCATCCTAAATTGGGTACGAGGACATTTCCTGGATCATAATGGTGGCCACTTTGATTTTGACCTATGCATCCATCGAGTGTGTTACCGGCGTTCATTAAGGAAGCAAAGAATAGTATCTATGCATGTCGTAAGAGTCGAATACGGATGGTCGGTTTGGGGATGGCTACCGTAGAAAACGTTGGAGGACAAACCCAACCAACCAGGGACCAGACTACGGAAAATGAAACAGAATAAATAGCACAAGCCAAGACGGCTTGGTGTGAGTTGGTCGAGGTCCCGTGCTACAACAGGGTCGGTGTGATATTGACCACATCACTCCTCAAGTGCAGATTGGTCAATCAACATATTGGATTAGAATCGTTTGCCCATTACAGATCAGAGCTGGCAGCTGTTCTGTGCTACTTACCTTTTATACTACAACAGGGGGTAAAGGGCAAGAATAGAAGGATAACACATCGAGTGACGATTGGTAGCTAGCATCGTATTCACAATAGGCTTCACGGCGTGGAATTAGGTCATTGACATATTTTACCACACACTCTAACCGTCTCATTATATGAAAGCGCATCAGCTACATTGTTTACATATAAACAGAAGAGGTGGAATGGAGAAAATTGTGTGGATAAATACTATTCGTGGTTGACAGAGGAAGACAGAGACAGATATATGTGGACAGTTTAAACAATAGGCAACAAATAATAATACAAGCAACACCATCGTCTTCAGAATGTGAGATTGCAAAGATTGGACAGACATGATAGCAGAACTCTGCTTTACAACAAATAGCTCAAGAAAAAGAAGAAGTAGGAAATGATGAAGAAGAATAAGGCAAAGAAGAAGAAGAAGAAGAAGAAGAAGAAGAAGAAGAAGAAGAAGAAGAAGAAGAAGAAGAAGAAGAAGAAGAAGAAGAAGAAGAAGAAGAAGAAGAAGAAGAAGAAGGAGAAGCGGCAAGTACAGGAACAATTAAATGCATTAATAATTTATACTCATAACATATCTTATTCATTACTGCCCATCGGCCTGATTGTCTGTTGTTATTTGTCGTGACATATAAGATATAAACATTTACATGTGGACTTTGGGAGAACAGACTGAAAGTTCATAGATGACACACCAGGCAACACAAGAAAACAATGCTATATGTACACAATAATGCTTTTCGAACCGTCTTCCTCTAATTGACCTCTCTCCAGACAAACATAAACATACATCTTAGTGAGATGGAGATGCAAATTAGTTGTTATAACCATGATGCTGTATGTATTTTCCTTTGTTTTACTTTTACTGGTTACTTGTTGAGAATTACAAAGAGATTGTGAACCATGTAAACTATTGAACTAACAAGATGTTCAATGGTATTGATTGCCACTCACAGAAGTCATGAAAAAAAGGAACATGACATTGTGGACTCAGAGCACACCGACACCGAATGGGACTCACCGACTCTGCTTCTTGTAAATATGGAGCACTCAAACAAACCCCAAATATGTTCTACAAGACTGCCCTGACTTAGCCTAACTAATGAAGGAAATCTGAGCGACTGGAGCGACCCTTCATGGGGACACTCCTGGGGACAGGTGGACACCTGAAGCTAACCACCCTGTTTGTGAGCCATGTCGGATAAGTCGCATAGCAAACGTTGATAGCAGAAACAGACAAACACACAAACAAACAAAACACAAAGAAAAACAAATATATCAAAGGGCGTGACAGACAACGTAAAAACGAAAAGCCATGCTCAGAATAATAGCACTGCAAGCTCATGTTTTACAACTCCCTACATACAGTTCAAGCACACTTCTTTCTCTATAAAACTAATGTGCTCGGATCAAGGATGGACTGAGGACAGCTTTCAAAACCTTGCAGATAATTGATGTGGTAGCAACATTAACTTTAGGATCAGTTTGAGCTAATAATCTCTCTAACATGAAATCCTGTTATGTAAATAAGCAAGGTAAAATTAAAAGTAACTTAAATATAGAAGCCAGGTAGAGATCAAATTCTAAAATTGTTACAACTCTTGAAAGATGACATCCGGTTCAGAAACTAATTGGTAGAGGGTTACCTAACACTCCTCATGATGAAAGCCACACGGTGAAGAGCGTAATTAAGGCCACAACCATCATATCCGATTTGGAGCGTTCACACGTGCCAGCTCGACGTCTTTTAAGTTTAAATACAATTTAATGGCACTTTTTTGTCAAATTAAATTTATCCCAGAATTTTTAACTAGTGCCAAAACTACTAACCTAAGTTGGAACAGCCTACAGTTTGAACACCTGAGGCTTTCGTTGGAAAAGTACGTTAAGTTCATCAAACGGCAGGGTGTTGATATTGTAGCATTATCAGAAGGTACCATGCCGGCAGGCGTGGGCGATCATGGTTCACCATCTTACACGATAACCAGAATCCCGGATTTAAAAAAAAACAAACACTCCCGAAACAGGATCTGCTAGGGGTCAATGATGTGCTAGGGCTATAACACTGTGTCAGCTTGAATACACGGAGGAAAAGGTGGCCAATCTTTTCTTCTGTTAGCGGACGACGAATGGAGGTGTGGATTCCTCGTCCGACAGTGCTCATGGTATTATTAGTTTAGTCCCGTAAATACAACACTGTGCTGCCTACTCCAGATTCGGATTCAGATTTATAAATCTGACCTGGGCTCACAATTGGACCCAGGCTAAGATGGGTCCCGGACATGACCTGCGCTCACAATTGGACCCAGCTTAAAATGGGTCCCTGGACATGACCTGGGAAGTGACGGCGGTCGGTGTGATACTGACCACATGACCCACACTGTGACGAATGGTCAATGAAAAGATTTGTCTAGCACCATACGCCCAAAGCGCTTTGAGACGTGTAAATGGGTGGTGCAATTATTACTGACTTAGTTCTCTGACATGGTATGTTTCGGCATGTCCTGGTTACAAACTTCTATGACATGATATGTTTCGTTATGTGATGGCTACAACTTCTCTGATATGGTATGTTTCGTTATGTGCTGGTTACAACTTCTATGACATGGTATGTTTCGTTATGTGCTGGTTACAACTTCTATGACATGGTATGTTTCGTTATGTGCTGGTTACAACTTCTATGACATGGTATGTTTCGTTGTGTGCTTGTTACAACTTCTATGACATGGTATGTTTCGTTATGTGCTGGTTACAACTTCGACGACATGGTATGTTTCGTTATGTGCTGGTTACAACTTCGATGACAAGGTATGTTTCGTTATGTGCTGGTTCCAACTTCGATGACAAGGTATGTTTCGTTATGTGCTGGTTACAACTTCGATGGCATGGTATGTTTCGTTATGTGTTTGTTACAACTTCGATGGCATTGTATGTTTCGTTATGTCCTGGTTACAACTTCGATGACATGGTATGTTTCGTTATGTGTTTGTTACAACTTCGATGACATGGTATGTTTCGTTATGTCATGGTTACAACTTCGATGACATGGGATGTTTCGTTATGTGCTGGTTACAACTTCGATGACATGGTATGTTTCTTATGTGCTTGTTACAACTTCGATGACATGGTATGTTTCGTTATGTGCTTGTTACAACTTCGATGACATGGTATGTTTCATTATGCGCTGGTTACAACTTCTATGACATGGTATGTTTCGTTAGTTGCTGGTTACAACTTCGATGACATGGTATGTTTCGTTATGTGGTGGTTACAACTTCGATGACATGGTATGTTTCGTTATGCGCTTGTTACAACTTCGATGACATTGTATGTTTCATTATGCGCTGGCTACAACTTCGATGACATGATATGTTTCGTTATGTGCTCGTTACAACTTCTGTGACATGGTATGTTTCGTTAGTTGCTGGTTAAAACTTCGATGACATGGTTTGTTTCGTATTGTGCTTGTTACAACTTCGATGACATGGTATGTTTCATTATGCGCTGGTTACAACTTCTATGACATGGTATGTTTCTTATGTGCTTGTTACAACTTCTATGACATGAGATGTTTCGTTATGTGGTGGTTACAACTTCGATGACATGGTATGTTTCGTTATGTGCTGGTTACAACTTCTATGACATGGTATGTTTCGTTATGTGCTGGTTACAACTTCTATGACATGGTGTGTTTCGTTATGTGTTTGTTACAACTTCTATGACATGGTATGTTTCGTTATGTGCTGGTTACAACTTCGATGACAAGGTATGTTTCGTTATGTGCTGGTTACAACTTCTATGACATGGTATGTTTCGTTAGGTGCTGGTTACAACTTCGATGACATGGTATGTTTCGTTATGTGCTTGTTACAACTTCGATGACATGGTATGTTTCATTATGCGCTGGTTACAACTTCTATGACATGGTATGTTTCGTTAGTTGCTGGTTACAACTTCGATGACATGGTATGTTTCGTTATGTGGTGGTTACAACTTCGATGACATGGTATGTTTCGTTATGCGCTTGTTACAACTTCGATGACATGGTATGTTTCGTTATGTGGTGGTTACAACTTCGATGACATGGTTTGTTTCGTTATGCGCTAGTTACACTTTTCAAATATTCCCATGTGTAGCATCCAGTCAGCGGTCTCCGTGGCGAAGGCTTTACGGACGCGGTTTGTGATCTCAATTACTCGTGTTCGAAACACAGCTGCGCGTGATTTGGCAGCAAGCCGCATTGCTTGTTTTTTTTAAAACGAAATGGTATGGGTGCCGGTCGTTCAGAAATCAATGGCAAACTACTGAACGTAAACTTGCGAAGACATCAACAACAGCAAAAAATGCTGGTGTTGACTGCAAACGTCCTGTAAAGGATATGCAACTAATTTAACTTGGCATCAAAATAGATGGATGCAAGGAATCAATGGACAGGAGCAGAACTCACCTGGACACTTTAAATGACATGGAAACTCAAAGAGAAAGATTGATACAACCTTACACATGGGCAAGCGTTCACCTCTTTTGACTGCTAGATAGTAACAGATAGTAAGAGTACTTCAACTTTATTTCTTTGTAACTTAAAATTGTCCAAAGTTTCCGCTTCGTTCAATCTGCTCGATCCACATTGAATATAAATCAGGTGGTAATGGTGTGTCTTCCTTTATGTTTAGTCTATTCTTATTTGTTTCACTCCGATGTTTCTTTCGTGTCAGGATACTAGATTTTGCTGCATCCTTTCCATGATTTTAGACGTCTTTGAGAGCGTTCTTTCATATTTATCCCTGGAAAATTTTCTATATATTTTTATTATTTCCCTATGTAGTTTATATACGATTCTCCATTTGATAGTTTGCTATTTATTCAAAAATATTTCGCCGGAAAAAACTATTCAGTGTGAAAACGGCTTCAATCAGCTTCTACATCTATGCTGATAGTCTTGATGGGTTCTTCCAAACAAGGAATACTATTTGTGTATTCAAGCTAACGATTTGCGTGTCCAGCTGGTCGCATGCAACATGAAGGTTTTCAAGTAGTTATTTCAGGTGTGCAGTCGTAATTATCAAATGGTTAACACGTATGCTGTTGTTGGGCATTGTTGTAATATAGAATGCATAGAAAGATGTTCCTATATTATCATTAACACCGAAACAATGACTATATCAAAGAAAAATGAAAAGCAAAATGCAATATTTCAAGAGATGGAAAAGCTCTGAACCAATCAACAAATTTAAATATTTAGAGGTTACCATAACAACAGATGGAAGATACCCTAAACATAGATTAAGAGCAGAATATTTAAGAAGATGCAAGTATATTATGTAATAAGTCACTTTCATCAAATGCCAGAAAGAGGGGATTGAAATGTTATTGAACCACTTCTACTGTGTGAGTATCAATTTTGGAATGTGAGTGAATACACTAGGAAGGGTTTGGAGGCAGTGAATATGTGGTTTCTGTCATACCTAGACTTTTTTTATTTATGTTTTAATATTATTAAATTTTCAAATTTCATGATTTTCTTTACTTTACTTTGTGTTATTACTGAGGAATATTAGTATAATTGAAACGTTGTTTCGTTATGTCGTAGCATAGATATTTTTATGTTATTACATTATGGGATATTATCATTGATTGTTTCCCCCTCTGATTTAAGTTTGCCGTAGTGGAGTTCGTTGTTAAGATATGTACACAATGTCTGTAATTAGTATCTCTCACTTTTTCGCAGGAGTTGCGCGTTTCTAATTGTTTTTATTTCTTCATGTGGTTTCTGAGAAGACTATTATGAATATATTGGATATAAATAACAACGATTGTCTGAACTAGACTCATGATGGTAGAACATTATACCCTCAAAAAGGAAGAAATAAAACGTATGAGCAGCACTTGAGGTAATCTTGACGACAATACTTATATCCGTGAATCTATATACCTACAATTTTACAGATGCAAAAACATGCATACACAAATTCAGATTTTGCACAAACTATTTGTGTAACAAAAGTTTATTGCACAAACATGGAAGGGGGAATGTTTATACATAATGTGAGTGGGGTAAAACAAGAAAGACATATGTTTGTATAATAAATAAGTTAATAAACTAAGTGTTTGTGTTAATTTAAAAATATGCCATATAATGAGGTATTTTACAATGAGAATAACGAAGGAAAGTTGCAAGCAAAACCTATTGTGCAAATAGAAGGATTAGACAGAGAGTTAGGTGTGGCTTAGATTCATACGCAGTTTTTTGTCCCATACTCAGATCATAAAGTTTTAAAAAAAATTTTAATCGCATGCCTTTTACAGGACATTGCAAAAATCCTCAGAAAGTATTGATTATGATTTTCTAAGCTATATTATTTCAGTAGTTTGCCATCGCTTGCCGAACGGCCGACACCATTGAACACAAAGTAGTGTCTTTCCCAATCGCCACATCTGATTTCTAAGTCTCGACTCGGTATAACGGGGAATTGTACAACTGCGCTTTCCACAGCGCTGGTTAGATAATAAAGAGATATACATAAATTGACAGACAAACACAAAGATAAAGAGATACAGAGACAGACAAATATTGGAGATTAGATAGATGTGATCGACAATGTTTGCTTCTAGACTAAGCACCTGAAGAAAATACCGATACATAGACAGATAGACAGACAGAAAGGCAATCGATCAGATAGAAATATATATCACAGATCACAATGTGGGAATGATGCTGGGAAAGGACAGAAGAGAGCTGGAATTATAGACAGATAGGCAGACAGACGGACATATATACATACAGACTGACGGATAGACAATCGGTCTGATTTTAATATATCACAGACTAGAAATTGATGGAAAAGATCTTAGACTTGTAAAATACATATATTGGAAACAACAAGCTGCTATAAGAGTTGATAATGAAGTAAGCCAATATCAGCCTATTAAGAGAGGTGTGAGACAGGGATGTGTAATGTCTCCAGATCTGTTTTCCCTGTACAGTGAAAGTATTTTCAGAAATATTGAAGATATGGAAGGAATCAACATTGGAGGACGATGCATCATTAACATTAGATATGCAGATGATACAGTCTTGATTGTAGACAATGAACAGGACCTGCAAAATTTAGTAGATGCGATTGTTTCACACAGTGAACAACTAGGGTTAGAATTAAATTGTAAAAAGACACAGATTATTGTCGTCACTAGGAAGAACAAACTACCACAATGTAATATACAAGTAAATGGGAATATTCTTCAACAAGTGAATAGGTACAATTATCTCGGAACAGTAACATCTGATGGGAGATGCCTTGAAGAGATTAGAACAAGAATCGCCATGGCAAAAGTAGCCTTTAGCAAGATGAAAAACATACTGACCAATAAAAAGATGTCAATTGAAACGAGAAAAAGAGTGTTGAGATGCTACATAGAACTTGTACTTTTATATGGATGTTAAGCTTGGACAATGAGCAGTCAGGCTGAAAAACATCTGATGGCTGTAGAAATTTGGTTTCTGAGGAAAATGCAAAGAATACTATGGGCAGCCAGAAAGACCAATGAACAAGTCCTTCAAGAAACAAATGAAGATCGTAAACTGATTAGAGACATTAGACGTAGACAGTCACAATTTTTTGACCATGTTATGAGAATAAATGATTTGGAGAACTTTTTGACAACTGGTAAGATCGAGCGAAACAGACCAAGGGGAAGACCTAGAAGCAAGTACCTGGATGGCTTGGCCTTGTGGCATGGTCGAGACAGAAACACGGAGCTCATCCACGACTCTGGTGATCGAGTGAGATGGCAGAACATGACCGCCCACGCTTACCGGCATGGCACATGATGGATGGATGGAGAATGTGAGGATGATGCTCGGAAAGGACAGACGAGAGCTGGACACACACACACACCCACACACACAAACACACACACACACACACACACACACACACACACAAACACTGATACAGAGAAAGGAAGAGAATAGCTTACGTACGAGAGCGAGAGAGAGAGAGAGAGAGAGAGGGAGAGAGAGCTATAGAGCTAGAGAGAGAAAGAAAGAGATAGAGAGCAAGAAAGAGAGCGACAGAGAGACAGAGAGACAGAGATTGAGAAAAAGGGAGAGAAAGTAAAGTAACTCTTTTCACGCAATGGTAAATATTGTGTATACGGTACTAATCCTCACATCTGATGCCGATCAGCACGCAAACTTCTAACCACTGTACCACTGCCATACCCATTACAGAGAAATATAGGTCGAAAAATAGTTGACCAAGAGAATTCAATCGTGATGGTGAAAATAAGAAATGAAAATCGTACAATAAACCAACACAGGGGAATTAGGTTACTGAGAAATGTGAGAGAAAATGAAATACAGGTGAGCAGTGGAGTAATGGATAACGAGGTAGGGGTTGTTGATGGTAAACGAAAAATGGTATCACAATAATTACGCAATAATGATGCACATTATGAAGCATAAATTAAATTATCGGATGATTAAAAATAGTGAATATTGCTTATTAATAACATTAGTATATACAATAATAAATATTCACAAGTACTCCTTCCACTTATAGTGCACACAGGTTTGTATAATTCCCAAAGGCGGAAAAGCTTATTTGTGAAATGGGAAAGCTAAGAAGATCAGGGATAACATAATATGGAAAGCGAGGGAATGGAAGGAAACAGCCAATGTAAGTTTGGTTGGTTGGATGGTTGGGTGGTTGGATGGTTGGTTGGAGGGATGGTTGGTTGGTTGGAAGATTGGGGCGGTGGCATGGATGGTTTGGTTGCATGGTTGGTAGGATGGTTGCTTGGGTGGTAGGATGGTTGCTTGGTTGGTTAGTTGGTTGAATGAATGATTGATTGATTGGTTGGATGGATGGTTGCTGGTTATTTGGTTGGATGGTTGGTCGGAAGGTTAGATGGTTGGTTGGTTTGTTTATTGGATGGTTGGTTGGATAGTTGGTTGGATGGTTGGTTGGTTGGATTAATGGTTGGTTGGTTGGCTGGATGGTCGGTTGGATGGTTGGTTGGTTAGATGATTCATTGGTTTGTTGGTTGGTTGGATGGGTGGTTGGTTGATTGGTAGGTTGACTGGGAGTTGATTGGTTGATTGGTTGATTGGTTTGTTGGATGGTTGGTTGGCGGTTTTATTGGTTGGTTGGATGGATGGTTGTTTGGCTGATTGACTGGATATTTGGTTGGTTTGCTGGATGGTTGGTTGGTTGATTAATTGGTTGCATGGTTATTTGGTTGATTAATTGGTTGGATGGTTGAAAGGTTAAATGGTTCGTTAGCTGGATGGTTGGTTGTATGGTTGGTTGATTGGTCGTTTGGACGAATGATTGGTTGGTTGGCTGGATGGTTGGTTGGTTGATTGATTGGCTGGATGGTTTTTTCCTAATCCTCATCAAGGCTTGTGCTTGAACTCATGCTTTTGATACATTGACTTTGGGGTCGTCTGAGCCGACAAAGGCCTTGCATCTATCGGAGTAAAAGTTGGTGTGGTTACATTTTTTGGCCAACTCGGTACCAAAGTAATTTCTCACGGGGAGTGTATTGCACACTATCCTTCCCCTCTCCAAGCCCATAACTCAGCGAGATGTTTAAAACTATTACTGCAACTACACAGGCGTATTGGTATGTAACCAGGTCGTGATTCAGCGTAAAACCAACAGACTAGTTGAAGTTAGATTTACTGTGGTCATCCGTCCTATACAGAGCGTGCTTATTTCGTTGTCAGGGCACTCCAACCCAACGAACACAGACAATATATACACATGTCATGTTTATGTTGTCTAGCTTAGTTTTCTCTTCTGGTGGCTTAGTGCACATTAGCTGTTCTAAATTGTCTATTACATGTATTGGGAAATTGTGAGAAGTAAACAACCTTTGACACTTCACATCCAGTATCCAGATCCAAGTGTTGACTAGTTTCTTCTCTTGTCACTTTATCTTGGCTCTAGTAGAAACGTTATCTGATACTGGTTTCTTAATTAGTTTACTAGATTTATTTATATTTCAATGTCGTAATGGTAACGTGTTCTTTGTTCTCTCTCTCTCTCTCTCTCTCTCTCTCTCTCTCTCTCTCTCTCTCTCTCTCTCTGTGTGTGTGTCTCCCGCTCTGTCTGTCTGTCTGTCTGTCTGTCTGTCTGTCTGTCTTAATTCCCAAGATAAACTTATGTACTCTGATAAACCTTTAACTATATATTCTGTAAATCCGACAATTGGTACAAGTTACTGATAGTTCACAATAATCTAAATCGATTATGTAAATTTTACCATTGGTACACTTTACTGACAGGTTCCAACGTTCTCTAAAATAAAAAGTTTAATTTGCTTGATCTATAAATAGATTGCATCGAGCTGTTTACACAATCACTGCTCAAAATTTTCACCAATAACATCTGAAGTATAACTTCTTCATATGTCTTCATAATATACAATGTACACATGGATCTTTCTAATAATATAACTCATAATATTGAAAGATTATATTTTAATAATGACAAAAACAGCATCTTGCATACTTTATGGCCTGGCAATTTCGCGGCATCTGGTTAGAGGCATAACACAGAAAAATGTTCATAATATAATAAAATAGCGAAATGCATTCTTTCAATCGAAATAAATGAGGTTAATATAGCCAAATGGATAAGAGAGCTCATTCTCTAACATCCCGTGTGCTGATACAAAGGTAAGGGGTTCAAACCCTTCACAGGTCAGTTGGTTTAAAGTGTTGACTTCTCGTACTTTACTCGGGGACATAAATTACAAGTACCTCTGAAATCGGAGTGGGTTTGCCTGATGGCGAGGGACAGCGGTAATAGGGAAGCTGACCCACATGCAAAAGTCAGTCGAGTGCACAAGAAGCACATGTACGGACTACGCTGGAATTCAAAGCGAGCGAAAGCAAAAACAAACAAACAAACAAACAAACAAACAAACAAACAAACACAATAATCAACAAAATGCATTTCTATGTCACGACGATAGGTGTAAAGAAAGTGTCATGTCTCTTTTTCTGCAGTATTCGTATGACGATATACAGCGAAATATGCCAGGCAATAAATTGTGCAATGCATTGTTTGTGACTTCATTATTTAAATCCATAGGAGTAAAACATTGTTTTAAACATAATATTTGGTTCCTGGTTGTGGTTAAGGATCACTTTTACTATACATGGATAACTCTTCTAGTGTTCCAGCCTTCTCCCATAGAGGACACAAGGAGAATCTCGCCATAGTGGACGAAATCCGTAACACCGGTGAAGACCCATATGTTTTCTTCCCAGGATGACACATACTATACATATTTTAAAGTAGGCTTTATATGTTTGAAATGTTGCCTAGGCCGTCTCCCATTCGATCTGCTCATTTCTATTTTCAACTGCCAAGAGATTTTTAACGTGTACACGGACAGACGGCTGCGTGGCGAAGATGTTACCGGCGCAGTTCGTAATCCCGCATACCGCGTTTGAAACACAGCCGCCGGCGATTTGGCAGCAGACCGCCTTGCGTTGGTTTGTTGCGAATTGGTATGGGTGCCGGTCGTTCAGAAAGAAATGGCAAACTATTGAACGTAAACTTACCAAGAGATCACAACAGCAATAATGCTGGTGTTGACTGCGACGTCGTGTAAAAGGATATGCAGCTACGTTTTTAACGCGGTTATACCAAGCTTTAGACCCTTACCCTTGAAGGCTTGATATCCAGTCCACCAACCCAGTATCAAGAGAATTATACAAGCATCGCATTTTTCTTCTTTCGTTCCTTGAAATTTGTCTATATCTGTAATTTTGTCTCTTGTGTGAATGTAACTGTATTTTCAGTTCACTCAGTGGTCCATGGAGTTTACCTTCCACTGTTGTTTCTCTAGGCTTGTCTAGATATGCCTTATTTTGGGCAGTCTCGGAGTATGTGATCTGCTATCTGCGGTCCGATTCCATATGCACCCATGGCTGTTTAGCCAATATTGAATTGTGTATACCTGTGGTTGCGTAACCTATTGCGCCATGTTCTGAGGCGCAGAATAATGGTTTGTTCTGGTCTGTCCATAAAGTGGTAATCACCTTGAAGTGGTGTTGGTGGCTTTCTGATTGATTTGATCATTATTTTATTTTTGTGGCATGTCACTGGCACATCTGGTTGTTTCTTCTATTACTGCTTTCTTAGCTAGTCCTAGATCGAGTGCTCCTTCCTTGGGCAGTCCTAGTTCTATTGCTCCTTTCTTATGTAGTCCTAGTTCTATTGCTCTTTCCCTATGTAGTCTTAGTTCTATTGCTCCTTCCTTAGGAAGTCCAAGTTCTATTGCACCCTCCTCATGAAGTCCTAGTTCTATTGCTCCTTCCTCATGAAGTCCTAGTTCTATTGCACCCTCCTCATGAAGTCCTAGTTCTATTGCTCCTTCCTTATGAAGTCCTAGTTCTATTGCTCCTTCCTTAGGTAGTCCTAGTTCTATTGCTCCTTCCTTAGGTAGTCCTAGTTCTATTGCTCCTTCCTTAGGCAGACCTAGTTCTATTGCTCCTTCCTTAGGTAGTCCTAGTTCTATTGTTCCTTCCTTAGGTAGTCCTAGTTCTATTGCTCCTTCCTTAGGCAGTCCTAGTTCTATTGCTCCTTCCTTAGGTAGTCCTAGTTCTATTGCTCCTTCATCATGTAGTCCTAGTTCTATTGCTCCTTCCTCATGTAGTCCTAGTTCTATTGCTCCTTTCTCATGAAGTCCTAGTTCTATTGCTCCTTTCTCATGTAGTCCTAGTTCTATTGCTCCTTCTTTAGGTAGTCCTAGTTCTATTGCTCCTTCCTTAGGTAGTCCTAGTTCTATTGCTCCTTCCTTAGGTAGTCCTAGTTCTATTCCTCCTTCCTCATGTAATCCTATCTATTGCTCCTTCCTCATGTAGTTCTAGTTCTATTGCTCCTTCCTTAGGCAGTCTTAGTTCTATTGCTCCTTCTTTAGGTAGTCCTAGTTCTATTGCTCATTCCTTAGGTAGTCCTAGTTCTATTGCTCCATCCTTAGGCAGTCCTAGTTCTATTGCCCCATCCTTAGGCAGTTCTAGCTCTATTGCACCTTCCTTAGGTAGTCGTAGTTCTATTGCTCCATCCTTAGGTAGTCCTAGTTCTATTGCTCATTCCTTAGGTAGTCCTAGTTCTATTGCTCCATCCTTAGGCAGTCCTAGTTCTATTGCTCCATCCTTAGGCAGTCCTAGTTATATTACTCCTTCCTTAGGTAGTCCTAGTTCTATTGCTCCTTCCTTAGGCAGACCTAGTTCTATTGCTCCTTCCTTAGGTAGTCCTAGTTCTATTGCTCCTTCCTTAGGTAGTCCTAGTTCTATTGCTCCTTCCTTAGGTAGTCCTAGTTCTATTGCTCCTTCCTTAGGCAGTCCTAGTTCTATTTCTCCTTCCTTAGACAGTTCTATTTATATTGCTCCTTCCTTAGTAGTCCTAGTTCTATTGCTCCTTCCTTAGGTAGTCCTAGTTCTATTGCTCCTTCCTTAGGCAGTCCTAGTTCTATTTCTCCTTCCTTAGACAGTTCTAGTTCTATTGCACCTTCCTTAGGTAGTCCTAGTTCTATTGCTCCTTCCTCATGTAGTCCTAGTTCTATTGCTCGTTCCTTAGGCAGTCCTAGTTCTATTGCTCCTTCCTTAGGTAGTCCTAGTTCTAGTGCTCATTCCTTAGGCAGTCCTATTTGTATTGCTCCTTCCTTAGGCAGTCCTAGTTCTATTGCTCCTTCCTTAGGTAGTCCTAGTTCTATTGCTCCTTCCTTAGGCAGTCCTATTTATATTGCTCCTTCCTTAGTAGTCCTAGTTCTATTGCTCCTTCCTTAGGCAGTCCTAGTTCTATTGCTCCTTCCTTAGGCAGTCCTAGTTCTATTGCTCCTTCCTTATGTAGTCTTAGTTCTATTGCTCCTTGCTTAGGTAGTCCTAATTCTATTGCTCCTTCCTTAGGTAGTCCTAGTTCTATTGCTCCTTCCTTAGGTAGTCCTAGTTCTATTGCTCCTTGCTTAGGTAGTCCTAATTCTATTGCTCCTTCCTTAGGTAGTCCTAGTTCTATTGCTCCTTGCTTAGGTAGTCCTAATTCTATTGCTCCTTCCTTAGGTAGTCCTAGTTCTATTGCTCCTTCCTTAGGTAGTCCTAGTTCTATTGCTCCTTGCTTAGGTAGTCCTAATTCTATTGCTCCTTCCTTAGGTAGTCCTAGTTCTATTGCTCCTTCCTTAGGTAGTCCTAGTTCTATTGCTCCTTCCTTAGGTAGTCCTAGTTCTATTGCTCCTTGCTTAGGTAGTCCTAATTCTATTGCTCCTTCCTTAGGTAGTCCTAGTTCTATTGCTCCTTCCTTAGGTAGTCCTAGTTCTATTGCTCCTTGCTTAGGCAGTCCTAATTCTATTGCTCCTTCCTTAGGTAGTCCTAATTCTATTGCTCCTTCCTTAGGTAGTCCTAGTTCTATTGCTCCTTTCTTATGTAGTCCTAATTCTATTGCTCCTTCCTTAGCATCGTCTTTATAATCTAACAAAACAGTACAGCCCGGACAGTGAAACTACCCATATCTGCGTGAGCTACAAGATGACGCTGTAGTCTTGAATTCAGCCCGTCGCGCATACTTTTGTCTTTGACATAGAATTTATTATAGCCAAGAATGTCTACTATCTGCGAAGACTGGGGTAAATATTATGAATGGCATACTTCCTATATTTATATTTGTTTACGTGCATTCTGGTCTAATCAGTGACAATGATATCACCTAACCGTGCGTTACGTTTCCAGTAAATTCTAATCGTCTTCATCAGGCTTGCAACGAGTTTATCTCAGCGAAACACGCCATCTTTGTTTCGTGTGTTCGTCAGTTCGATAACCGCAACCGGTACAATTACGTCTTGTAGTGTGAATCTGGTTGGTTGGTTTGTTGGATGGATGGTGTGTTGGTTGGTTGCATGGTTGGTGTGTTGGTTGGTTGATGTTGGTTTGTTGGTTGGTTGGTGAATTTGCTGTCTAGTGTCTGTGTTAGATAGTGTGTTGGTTTGTTGGTATTGGTTTGTTGGTGTGTTGGTTGGTTGGTTGGTGTGTTGGTTGGTTGGTGTGTTGGTTGGTTAGGGTGCTGGTTAGTGAATCTTCTTGAATTCTGTGAATGTTATCTACTGTCCGATGCATCGGACGTCAGATCAGGGCGAGATTAGTGTAGAGACTTTCCTCTAGACCAGAGGGTCTCCGTGGCGAAGTGGTTACACCGACTGTCTCGAGCTCAGATAGTTGTGGGTTCGATTCCGAACAACGTCTTCTGTTTGCAAGTGCAATTTTCTCGGAGACTCCTGGGGGGGGGGGGTCGTCATTGGCGCTATGATGTCCGTACATTGTGGAGCGTTTCCGGCAGACCGCACTGCGGAAAGATACAGAGCCATATGGGATAAAACCCGGTGCGCTGAAGTCAATTCTTTAAACTTGTAAACCCCTTTTTAAACTCTAGACCAGGCAACAAAGAATCATCTACACGGAGATTGTGTTGCGGTGCCTTTGTTCACTCCTCCAAGCTAAAGAAAACCAAGCAAGACCGATACTTGAACGTCATGCCTGCGGAGATGCATATTAGGGTATACTCCTGTCGGTGTTTAGCACAGCACATCCAAATTCACTTGGTAATTTTTCCTTCACGGGGTTTGGGTCATTCATTGTTTGAAGTTTTATTGTCTAAAGTTTTATTGTCTAACGTTTCATTGTCTAAAGTTTCATTGCCTAAAGTTTCATTGTCTTAAGACTTCACCCCATTGATCAGTGAGAAGTAAGCCTGATCAAGATATGCATGTAATGTAAATTCCTAACATTTAACGTTGATTTCACTAGGATGGAATAGACAATATCCTTCTTTTATGTAAAGGAATAATTTACACACCTTAAAGAGCATTAGATATATGGTGCTAAACCTATGTTTTTTAAAGACCAATCGGTCATCGGTGAGTGATGCGTTCCATATTTCACCATAATTTCACTGTGATCTCACTGTAAACTCACCGTGAATCTTTCTGTAAAATGCCTAACATTTAATATGTATTTCAACATGATGGAATATACCATATTTTCCTTATAAATAAAGGGACTTAAGTAACATTGCGCATACGGTGATAGACCTTTGGTTGTATAGTTGGCCAACAGTGAGGGATACATTGAATATCTCATCGGCCGCTTTTCTTTCCAATAATATTTCCTGGTACCCATTTTAGTGTGGGTCGACCTGAGAGCCCATGCCAAGGTTAAAATTCCGTCTCTATGCAGGTTTGAACCGATAACTACAGCCTACAGAGGTGGACATCTAACCTCTACGATAATTTCTCTTTATATCTTTATCATTGAACAGTCACGGAGTTTGTGTAGCCAACTTTACTTCATGCACAATGGAAACATACAAAAACAGCTAAGAAGTACTAGAAGAAGGAGATAAAAAAGCAACAAGGAAGTAATGAAAGATAGAGAATATAGCTGCAAGAGGCTATAGTTAAACGTGCACACGTTGACAAGGGGCGTTGGGTTATCTTTTAACTTTGGAAGTGTAGGAAAAATCATTGTGGGTGCTCAGGACAACTCTTGGGCAAGCATTATTTTATATGCAGCCCACTGTGCATTCACATCAACAATAGAAAAACATGTCATGCCCCTAAGCAGCAGCCTGTAATGGGTCTGCGATGTGGTAGGGATATCACATGTGTGGACCTGAATACACGGAGGAATAGGGCGGGGGGGGGGGGGGGGTAGTCTTTTCCTCTGTTAGCAGGCGACGAACTCTCGTCTGAACGCACTCATGATATTATCAGAGCAGCTCCACGTCAACTGCTTACTTATAAACTGGAGGTATAATAATTCAGCAATAGTTTTCAATACTCCTTGAGTGGAGAGCAGATATCATCATCTTAAGATACACGGTGAGGTATGAGCAGTCGGGATAATTTTGATAACATGCACTCGCAGTGGTAATCTTATATATAAATTAGGATGTGCGTATGTATCTCTGTATGTATTTATGTATCTCTGTCCGTATGTCCTTTATTTGTTCGCGAACGGCCCATCCGATTGAGATGAAATTTTCTACACGCCTTCCTTTCATTCCAGAGATGCCAACTGTAATATTTTTTTAGTGTGAAATCGCCTGCTTACCCAGTATTATTTCATTTTTCATTTTTCATTGTAATTTCATATATCTCAGGGGACCTAACTCTATAAAAGTTATTTCAAGGGGCATAACTTTTCTGTATAACTTATAGTCATATTGTGGCATCGTTTTCAAAGATTTATAAACTCTTTGTCCATAGTTATGTACCGGCATATGAGTTATAATAAATAATGATACAATCTGTAAGGTATTTTCAAAGTTTTCATAAAAATAATGCACAATGCATAACATTGTAACTCATCTTTTTTTGCTTAAGAAGTTACTGTAGTCATGCAGGTGATTAGAAAGCGTTTTCATTAAAAATAATGGATGGTGTGTGGAAGGGCATTTTTTTAAGTTACTTTTTTTTATTGTATGAATTTAATGAGACGCTACCCGCCAGGAGCTGGGCGAAGTCACGCCGGGTCAGATAGATAGACAGACCCACCTTTTCGCTGCAGTTGTCTACTCCTCCTTTTCCTTCTTCTGCTGATGCTGCTGCCGCCGCTCCATTTACCCAAGTTAATTGTTGGGGGAAGATGTAAAGATCTTTCAAGTGCTCTTTCTAATGCTTTTTGTAAGTTGGTCTTCGTTTATCTAAGGTTGTTCTAACTGCAACCAATAAATGATTAGACAGACAGGCAGACAGACAGACAGAGAGGGACGGACGGACAGACAGACAGACAGACAGACAGTCGGTAACGGGAACGGGAACTTATATGACTACTTATATGAATTAAATGAGATGCTCCCCACCAAGGACTGGGCGATGCCGGGTCAGACAGACAGACAGACAGACAGACAGACAGACAGACAGTCGGTAACGGGAACGTGAGCTTATATGACTACTTATATGAATTAAATGAGATGCTCCCCACCAAGGACTGGGCGAAGCCGGGCCGAGTCAGCTAGTCTTATATATAAATTAGGATGTGCGTATCTCTGTATTTATTTATGTATCTCTGTCCGTATGTCCTTTATGCGCTCGCGAACGGCCCATCCGATTGAGATGAAATTTTCTACACGCCTTCCTTTCATTCCAGAGATGCCAACTGTCGTAGTTTTTTTTCCTTCTTCCTCCTCCTCCCTCCTCCCCCTCCCAAAATACGTACGTCCAGGAAATGGTCTTCTACATAGACACTTCTCTCTGAGGTCCGCGATAACATATTAACCTGGTGGGATGGCAATCAATCATCCTACTACCTCCTCCCTTCTCCCTCTTCCTCCTCCCTCTTCCTCCCTCCGCCTCCTCCCTCCTCCCACTCTCTACTCCTCCTTCCTCCTCCCTCCTCCTCCTCCCTCTTCCTCCCTCTTCCTGCTCCCTCCGCCTCCTCTCTCCGCCTACTCTCTCCTCCTCCTCCCTCCTCCTCCCTCTCCCTCCTCCTACTCCCTTCTCCTCCTCCTCCTCCCTCCTCCTCCTCTCTCCTCCTCCCTCCTTCTCCCTCTTCCTCCTCCCTCCTCCTCCCCCTCCTCCTCCACCCTACTCCTCCCTCCTCTTCCTAATCCCTCCTCCTCCCTCCTATTCCTCCTGTCTCCTCCTCCCTCCTTCTCCCTCCTCCTTCTACCTCTTCCTCCCTCCTCCTTCTCCCTCCACCTCCTCCCTCCTCCTCTCTCCTCCTCCTCCCTCTCCCTCCTCCCTTCTCATCCTCCCCCACCTACGTTCTCCTCCTCCCTCCTCCCTCCTCCTCCTTCTCCCTCCTCCTCCCCCTCCCTCCTCCCCCTCCTCCTCCTCCTTCACCCTCCTCTCTCCTCCTCCTCCTCCTTCACCATCCTCCCTCCTCCTCCTCCCTCCTCCTCATCCTCCCTCCTCCCTCCTCCTCCCTCCTCATCCCTCTTCCTCCTCCCTCCTCCCTCCTCCTTCTCCCCTTTCCCCCCTCTTTCTCTTAATCCCTCCTCCTCCCTTCTCCTCCCTCCTATTCATCCCTACTCCTCCTCCTCCCTCCTCCTCCTCTCTCCGCCTATCTCTTCCTCCCTCCTCCTCCCTCCTCTCTCTTCCTCCTCCCTCCTCTCTCTTCCTCCTCCCTCCTCCTCCCTCTTCCTCCTCCTCCCTCCTCCTTCCTCCTGCTCCCTCCTCCTCCTCCCTTCTCCTCCCTTCTCCTCCTCCCCCTCCTACCCCTCCCTCCTCCCCCTCATCCGTCTTCCTCCCTCCTCCTTCTTCCTCCCTCCTCCTCCCCCTCCTCCCCCTCCTCCTCCCTCTCCTCCTTATCCCTCCTCCTCCATTCTCCTCCTCCCTCCTCCTCCTCTCTCTACCTCCTCCCTCCTCCTCCCTTCACATTCCTCCTCCTCCCTCTTCCTCCTCATCCCTCCTCCTCCTCTATCCTCCTCCCTCCTCCATTTACCCAAGACAGACAGACATACAGATAGTCGGGAACGGGATCTTATATGACTACTTATATGATTTAAATGAGATGCTCTCCACCATGGGCTGGGCCGGGTCAGACAGACAGACAGACAGATAGATAGACAGACAGACAGACAGACAGTCGGGAACGGGAGCTTATATGACTACTTATATGAATTAAATGAGATGCTCCCCACCAGAGTCTGGGCGAAGCCGGGCCGTGTCAGCTAGTACGTTATAAATATCGTTCAACGGGAAACACCCAAAACAAAACAAAATCGTACTATCTCATATTTACAGAACTACATAATTTCAATCTGTGACATTTACGACTCATACATTTACATTTAGACAGTTCCCTGTTTTAAACAAACGACAAACAACACGTTGAGGCTGCTTGCAATGTACTCAGTTGCAATGTACTCAGTTGCAATGTACTCAGCTCCAATCTACAAAATGTGTAGATGTATACAGTTCTTCTGTTAGAATCCTCGCATCCACTATTATTACAAATAAATCCACATGTATTGCTCGGCGCTCATAGAAGTAACATAAACAAGTAGAAACTAGAGGACACCCAAGACAACATGTACACTGAAAGCTATAGTTACCCTAACAGAGATTCGAACCTGTCACCTTCAAGTCAGCCTTCGCTGCAGGAACAAGTATTCGACACATGGGGTATCTATTTTGTCGTGCGTGGAAATATACTTGTTCCTGCAGCCAGGAACCGTCGTCATTTAAAAGTGACAGTTTCGAAACCCGGTGAGCTTTCATGCTTTGTTGTCCGTGTGTCCTCTAGTTGCTACTTTTTTCTGTAATCGCCAAACAATATATGTGAATTTTTTTATGAGCTTTGCGTATTCTAAAAGGATGCCCCAATTGATACTTCTGTCCATCATCGACTCCCATTTGTAGACTATAAAGCGGAGTAGCAGCCCCAGTTGTCACGTGAAGGCGTGATGTATCAACAGCATGAACAGAATGAGCGTCGAATGGGAGATGGCCGACCGGAAGCTGACGACGGCCACAGACTCCTGGTTGCCGGGGCTCGATCCAGCTGTGGGGTGAGAGGATCATACAGAGTTGTTAGTTGTAGAGCACAGGCCACATGGTCTGTCTGTCTGTCTGTCTGTCTGTCTGTCTGTCTGTCTGCCTGTCTATCTGCCTGTCTGTCTGTCTGTCTGTCTGTCTGTCTGTCTGTCTGTCTGTCTGCCTGTCTGCCTGCCTGCCTGTCTGTCTGTCTGTCTGTCTGTCTGTCTTTTTGTCGTTTCAATTACTTATTGGAGATCATGCCAGTTTAGTTGGTAGTGAGCTGCACTGATAGTGTCATCAGCGTGGGTTCTAAACCCACGTTCGTTGTCCTCTTGCTAAGTGAGGGAAAGGCTGGCTACCTGTTCCTGCCAGCATTCAGACCTACACAATATGATGTCAAGATCACGTGACACACGCATTGCCTACAACTGCTTGGAGAAAAATGTATTATTTTATGTATTTTAGTATTTTATTTATGTATGTATTATGCAATTTTTATGTATCTTATTTTATTTATTTTATGTACTTTTTAAATTTTTTATGTAATGTTATTCTTATTTTATGTATTTTAAAAATCTATATATTAAATGACAGTTTGACAGTTTTTATGTGTTTTAGTTAATTGTTACTTTTGTTCTGCGTTACTTTAATTTTATTTTATTCGTTGTGGGATGAAAGACATCAACGGAGGAAGAAGAAGAAGAAGAAGACGAAGAAGAAGAAGAAGAAGAAGAAGAAGAAGAAGAAGAAGAAGAAGAAGAAGAAGAAGAAGAAGAAGAAGAAGAAGAAGAAGAAGAAGAAGAAGAAGAAGAAGAAGAAGAAGAAGGAGAAGAAAAAAGAGGAAAAAGAAGAAGAAGAAGAAGAAGAAGAAGAAGAAGAAGAAGAAGAAGAAGAAGAAGAAGAAGAAGAAGAAGAAGAAGAAGAAGAAGAAGAAGAAGAAGAAGAAATGTGTCTCACGTCGAAGTAGTTGCAGTATTCATAGTTGGTAGGCTGGAAACCTGATCTGTCTACGACTTTTATCTTCTGTGTTGTCTATTGAGTCCTGTCATATTTAATTATTTCGTTTTCTCCGACGAGTTCCAATCAACACATGTTAGCTATTTGTGCGTCTCAAGATCTAAATGTGTCCCACTTCTGCAGGCGTCTTATAAACGTGTCTGATCTTTAATCATCTACAGTTTTTACAGTTTACAACTCCTCTTACAAATCATGACAAGTAAATAAAGAAACTATTACTGCTCCTTACCTCTCTTCACATTATTTGAACCACCTAAAGGAAAAGGGAAAATATAAGAAAATTAGACTGTACTCTGTTTTTTTTTTTTAAATTACACACACACACACACACACACGCGCGCGCGCACACACACACAACACACACATATACGAGGGTAAGTTTATAAATAAGTCACAAATAGCTGTAGAAAAATAACTTAATACGATAACAACCTGAAACCAGTTTATTTTTATACATACACTATCCCTTTATTTCTCACCATATTTTCCACCAACATTGATGTACTTATCCCATCGTTTTATCTGTCCTCCCAAACCGGCTGCATAGACCTGCGTGCTGTTTTCTAAACCACGTTTTCATTTCCAATTCAACTTCGGCGTCATTCGCGAAATGTCTCCCGCCAAGGTGGGTTTTCAGTGTTTATGCTGACAAATGTTTGTCCCGTAAAGCGGTGCGTAGCTGGGTAGGAAAAGTTACGAGGGTGAGTCAATAAGTACGTCACACAGTTCTGTGGGATGGGCGGTAAATGAAAACAGAGCACGCAGTTCTATGCAGCCGGTTTAGGAGGACTGATAAAACGATGGGATAATTGCATCAATGTTGGTGGAAATTATGTTGAGAAATAGAGATATAATGTATGTATAAAAATAAACTGGTTTCAAGTTGTTATCATGTGTAGTTATTTGTCCACAGCCATTTGTGACTTTACTTATTAACTTACCCTCGTATTAGCCATACTCGCCATCGCCATTGATCGTAGTTATTAAGCCATTTTGAAGCACAATGTACCAAACTATCGTCTGGCAAGACGGAAGGGTGCCAATGGATGGTGATATATATATATATATATATATATATATATATATATATATATATATATATATATATATATATATATATATATATTATACCAGTTAAGAGACAGTGAATATTTACCTGCGGATGAAATAAAATACAAGCAATAACTTCATAAGCGAGTGGTGTCAAATATAAAGAAACTAAATCCTTGATACCATGAAAGAATTGTGCTGGAAACGGCAAGCATAAATCTGTCAAAATGCAGCAGCTTCATCACAAATGAGAAATGAAGGGATGATATCCGGACATTTGCCGTGAGGGGAGACAACAGCTTCTTGAGTGTGCGAGTGTGTTACGTTGTTCACTCATACATACACACGTGCGCCCGCATGCACGAACACACACACACACACACATATATATATATATATATATATATATATGATAAAATATTACAAAACAATAGATAAGATACAGTGTGCAAACATGGACGATGCTAACGTTACGATATCTTATATATAAATTAGGATGTGCGTCCGTATTTATGTATCTCTGTATGTATGTATGTATGTCCTTTATTTGTTCGCGAACGGCCCATCCGATTGAGATGAAATTTTCTACACGCCTTCCTTTCATTCCAGAGCTGTCAACTGTGATATTTTGTTAGTGTGAAATCGCCTGCTTACTCAGTATTATTTCATTTTTCATTTTTCATCATAATTTCATATATCTCAGGGGACCTAACTCTGTAAAAGTTATTTCAAGGGGCATAACTTTTCTGTATAACTTATAGTCATATTGTGGCATCGTTTTCAAAGATTTATAAACTCTTTGTCCATAGTTATGTACCGGCATATGAGTTATAATAAATAATGATACAATCTGTAAGGCATTTTCAAAGTTTTCATAAAAATGATGCACAATGCATAACATTGTAACTCATCTTTTTTTGCTTAAGAAGTTACTGTAGTCATGCAGGTGATTAGAAAGAGTTTTCATTAAAAATAATGGATGGTGTGTGGTAGAACGTTCTTTTAAGTTACATTTTTTGTTGTTGTATGAATTTAATGAAGCCGGACAGAGTCAGGCAGACAGATAGACAGACAGACAGACAGATAGACAGTCGGGAACAGGAACTTATATGACTACTTATATAAATTAAATGAGATGCTTCACACCAGGAGCTGTGCGATGTCGGGCCGGGTCAGACAGACAGACAGACAGACAGACAGACAGACAGATAGTCGGTAACGGGAACGGGAACTTATATGACTACTTATATGAATTAAATGAGATGCTCCCCACCAGGGTCTGGGCGAAGCCGGGCAGGGTCAGCTAGTTTAAAATAAAAACAAAACCAATACTTAAACAATGTTGTTGTTGTGGGGGGGGGGGGGGGAAGATATGTTCTGATGATTCGAGCTGGGGTGGCATAGTGTTTAGTGTGCTTGCCGATGAAGAGGGTGACGACTCTGGTTCAATTGCCAGCAGAGGCAGCGTTATTTCTCCCTACCGGTGGAGCTCTATTGTAGTCCCGGCCTAAACAAATGGGTGTGAGATAATTATCACACTTGTCTAGCAATGGCCTGTGGAGGACAGATGACGAGCAAGGGCACTGGTGACTGCATTTCATATTAGTGGTCTAGAATATTCCGACTGCTCACTTCACACTCAACTGGTAGTATCTGTTGTGGGACTACGATACGACTCACGCAGATACCAAACACGAACTCTTCGATCATACAAAATGTATCTTTTCTGCGAAAGTCTTTATCAAAGGAAAAAAAAAAACGGAAAACAAGAATACTTAGCTGACAACAGAAGTATCCTAATCAGGGACCACAGTCTGTGAATGAGAATAATTTTGTTTTGAGATAAGTATTCATATTATCCAGTGTCTGGTCGTTGACAAAGAGAGGTCGGAACGTTAGTTTTGGTATCTGCTTGAGGCTTTCATTTTCCATGTTACCTATGGACAAGGAGGAGGTGGTCGTGAGCCATTGTGGCCAGGTGGAGAAGGTGTGGGAACAGATTTAGAACCGTATGTGGAAAGGATGTGATTGTGGGGGATCAGCAGGGGTTCTGGAAGAATCTCAAAACTGAGAGGGAGACCAGAAGAACTTTCATTCAGATAGCGGTGGGAGTGATTAGTAGTGTGACTCTTCGCTGGCTGTTGAACGAGGGGACGGAGTGCATATGAGAAAGTCCTGAGTGCATTGAAGTCGGTTCTTAGCTCAAGTCAACTCAACTCAATTTGCCAAGTTCCTCACTCGCGTTTCATGGGAAGAGAGGAAGAGGAAGGCTAAAGAAAAGATGGGTTCAGGATCATCTCCAGATGGGTGTATCGGAAGCGGGACATATTGCTTGTGATCGAGATTGCTTGTGCTTTCCGAAAGGTTGTTATGGGAGCGAGGTTCTGCAAACGACATGCTACTGAATGAATGAAATGAAATAGGGTGTAACTGATTTAGGTAGAATGGTTCGATTTTGTGAATTAGGAATTTATTAGGTAATGGAAGGTGGCTTCCTTTAGCAAACGAAAGAACAACCGATGAAAGAAAAGTGATTTGATTTGATCAAGTAAGGAGTAAATGATAAACTATCTTGACACAATAATATCCGACAGAATATGTCTAGTAGAGATATATAACACGAGCCTTTTACAAATTTGAAAACAGTCTCAGCAAACAGAAAGCTATCAATCCCAGAGAAAATAAGAATGTTAAGTTGTTATATATAACCTATTACACAGGGGCGTAAATAATTCACCACGGAAATTCCCGACTGTTCGTTAAAGTACATTTGTTACTTCAGAGAGGCATTTGAAACGAGCAGGTTCGAGTCACGTGTGCTTGTAAAGCATGGAAATAAGCAGACACACTGAGGAAAATAGAATGGTTGTTTGAATTCTTTTCTGAGGATAATCTCATCTCATCATGTTCCTCCTGTAACTTGCGGTGTCTTGGTGAAGTATAAACATCGTGAGAGTGCCCCATTACTTCATGGGCTTCATATATCGATATTCCCATGGACTCTGCTATTCCCTCCGTCCAACGTTTACGTGGTCGGCCTCTTCCTCTGTTTCCATCTGGTCTGTACATCATTGCTTGTTGTGGTATGCTGTTGAATAGTAACCTACCTGCATGTACAAACCATTTGACTTGATGCTTTCTAATATAATCTAGTGCTACTATAACCCCCACTTTAGTCTGGATTTCTTCATTTCTGATCTTATCTCTTCTTGATACATTGAGTATTCTTCTTAGGAATCTCATTTCTGTTGTTGTGATTTTTCTTTTCTCTTGTTCTGTCATTGTCCACGTTTGGCATTGGTAGCATAGAGTTGGTAGGAAGATTGTATTGTAAAGTGCTTTCTTAGTAGTTATTGATACATGTATTGGTATCTTTAGTATTGGTGCCATTTGTCCAATGAGTTGATTTGCCTTATTGCATCTATTTTCTATTTCGTCTTCTGGTTAGAAATTATACATATGTAGTCGCTATTTATTTTTTTTTGGGGGGGGGGGGGTGGGGTGGGGGGGGGTGTAATGTGGTGGGTGTGGGGTGGGGGTTGGGGGTGCACGTGTTGAAAATAAACAAATACAAAATGTTAGTGACAACTGGGAAACTCAATGAGAAAAGAGTAAGAGGAAGGCAAATAGATTAAAACCACGTTAGCTTAAGTTAAATTAGTGCATATGATTTACAGGACGTTGCAGTCAACCCCAGTATATTTTAGCTGTTAGTGATTTCTTGGTAAGTTTACGTTCTGTTGTTTGCCATCGCTTTCTGAACGACTAGCACTCATACGTTTGTTTGAGAAACCAACGCAAGGCGGTATGCTTCCAAATCGCCCGCAGCTGTGTTTCGGATGCGGTTTGCAGGAATACGAATTGCTCACTGGACGTAAAGTGGCCTGGTGTACCTTGCCAGTGAGAAGACCTGATCGTTCGGGTCCACATCGATTGACGGATGTGAGTCGCGGCGATCGGGCAAATCTTGAGCTACAGCCTACGATGGGTGACGTTGTGGTGTTCTGTTGTGATAATTTGGCCGTGTCCAGCGTGTTCCACGTGGTCTAGTGTTTACACACCCGCTTCACATGCCAGTGATCCGGGGTTTGTTTCCGGATCCGGTCAAGGATATGCACTACTGATGAGCTCAAACGAGAGCGAAACTCGAGTCTAGTGCTTCCATATTGACGTGGACAGGCCTTAGATTCATACCAGAATACAATCAGCGTTGCCAGTAGTGGGTTGTGCTCAATATTTAAATACGAATTGCATTCGAAAGTCCTTAGCCACAGAGAGCTTGCCCACAAAATATAATCGTAGAATGCACACAGACTTGATTCATGAATCTGGTGATTGTATGAGACTGCGAATCAGGACTACAGATGTCTATACAAATGGCAAGTTGTGATGGCGATGAAAGAGGCTTTATTTGATCAAGTAAAACAATACACCCAAGTTCTGTAAACCATCATATGGCAGATAGCTTAGGAGAATTATGATCGTAACGCCTATTATATAAGAAATCTGAAGAAGAAGAAGAAGAAGAAGAAGAAGAAGAAGAAGAAGAAGAAGAAGAAGAAGAAGAAGCAGCAGCAGCAGCAGCAGTAGCAGATGTAGAAGAAGAAGCACACGGTTAGTAAGTGAGGTTATTTCATTAGCAAAGAATGAGCTGTACAATGGTGAGATGATGAAAGAAGCAATGAATGGTGAGATGCTGAAGAAAGCAAAGAATGAGCCATACAATGGTGAGAAAGGAGGAATGAATGAGCTGTACAATGGTGAGATGCTAAAAGAAGCAATGAATGAGCCGTACAATGGTGAGATGCTGAAAGAAGCAATGAATGAGCCATACAATAGTGAGATACTAAAAAAAAAGTAAAGAAGTCCATACCTGTGAGTACATTGACGTATACTGACGTCATCAACTTCTCGTCGCGTGCCTGGCATGTATAGAGACCAGCGTCGGTCGTCTGCGCGTTCTCAATATGCAAATGACTACTTACATATTCTCTGTGAAAGAGAAGAGAGATTTTACTGATACGTTTTCTGTTAGGACTCTAAAATCCCTACCAAGGGTATAGAGATCGTGATGCCCCGAAATTGTCATTCAGCACACTCGTGCGGCATTAGCGGGTACCAGGTGCGGCGGGAAGACATAAATGCTATGATTTTATTCAGTGTGGTATACCAGGATGCAATGAAATTGCATGAGAACTGAGTTTACACATCATTTTTGACCAGAGTTCAACTTGCTGACCGTTGTTAAAATAAGTATACAAAAGGGTCTACAAAGCAGGAGGTCCACTTCGTGAAAATCGCGCTCGTGAGCCTAAACTGTGGCTCGGATTTGAACCCACACCCTTCGGTGAGCAAGGCAGGGGCGTAAATAATTCGCCACGGAGACTCCCGACCGGTCGTTGAAGTACGCTTGTTACTTTAGACAGGCATTTGAAACAAGCAGGTTCCAATCTCTGTGTGGCTTTAGTTGTCCATTGTTATAATGTCTAACCTATCCTCATATCTGAACTACATTTCTGTACTTCTGTGAACGCCTATCAATATCTGGCAATAGATTATAATGGTCTCAGTGGTCTCCCAGCTATAGATAACTATAGCATTTATAGGTATCATCAACTGGCGTAGGCGTTCATGTCTCTCCGCAGATCTTGCTATATGTACTCAAGATCAACTCCGTTGGTGGCATTACAGCACAGAACCGTCTCAGTCAATCCAGCATAATTTCTCTGGATCTGCCACTGCCTCTTTCCCTCACTGATTTTTCGATTCGTCACGATGTTTTCCAAAACCTCTCTTCTAATTACATTACCAAAGAATGATGTTTGCCTCTATCTTATAGTTGTATATAATGTTCTACTTTCATTAACATCTTCCAGATAATTGTTAGTTTCACTGGCAGTCCAAGATATTCGCAACATTCGTCTCAGAGACATCTCCGTTGCGTCTTAACGCTTCCGAATTTGTTCATTGAAGTTCCATTGTTGACTGAGGCTGACAAACACAATACAAAATATAGTATAACACTCTTCATCCTGCCGAAGAAATTGAAGATTAAACAATGAATATCACACGAGACAGAACGACATGAATACACATATAAACTGCATTACCAAGACTCCCAGGTCGACCCTGTAGACTAAAATATTATACGAGACAAAACGATATGAATAGACATATAAACTGCATCACCAAGACTGCCACGTCGACCCTTTAGACTGAAATGGGTACAGTAAATGTTCTGCAAAGTAAAAGCATCCGGCCTGATATTTACATCATCCACCGAGTGTCGAGTGGTCTATAAATGTGGGGCGAGCACCATGTATTCGACACTCAATTTCTTCACGGAAGAAATCATTCCTGATTCAATGGGCAAGATGGCGTTTACCTGCAAAGCGTTGTGGAACGTAATGAGCACGGCAAGGCATGTAGAGCGCCCTGGTCATCCAAAGCACCTGTATTCGTCTCCAGTCGTCTTGACTTGTCCTGCCACTGGATTCAGATGGATTCAGGCGAGAGAGGGAGGTCGACGAATTGCACAACTCTTCCTCACTCATCCATTTCATCGCGCAAGTCAATCTTCATCCAACGTCATATATCATCTTCAAACCCTGTGACGATAGGCGAGCGGCGAAGCGGCAGGAGTGGGTACGCTGGCAGCCGTAGTCGCAGACCTGCACACAGGCGGCTCAGGCCATATGGTCGTCTTCTACTGACCGGAGCAGCAGTGGGATTCGGCAGCCCCCTGAGCGACTGAGCAGCCCTCTATAGGAACACACTGCTCACCTCCATAGCATGAGGAAGGGGCTAGAAAAGGTGCCCTAAACATTGTCTCCTCCATCACTACCTAACCAGCTAGCCGCGGTTGGTGGGTACCCTAAACTGCGGTCGACATACAAACAAAGAAAAAACAGGTAAAGCTAAAAGAGCAAACCATATTCCCTTAACAATCGGAACTTGGAATGTACGCACCCTACTTGACAGAGATGGCGCGTCGGGTCCAGAGAGACGAACAGCACTGATTAGGAGAGAGCTGGGCAGGTACTACATCGACATTGCAGCCTTGAGCGAGACACGACTTGCAGAAGAAGGCCAAATCTGTGAAATAGGTGCCGGCTACACATTTTTCTGGAGTGGAAGGAAAAGCGAGGAAAGACGCCAATCCGGTGTGGGATTTGCCATTAAGGCAAATATGCAAAATAGGCAAATATGCCTGGTCGGCAAACTAGCTGGATTCCCAAAGGCTACAAACGACAGGCTCATGACCATTAAATTGCCCCTGCTGAATGGAAGGAAGCATGCAACCATTGTGAGTGTCTACACACCAACTATGACCAATGAAGATGATGTCATGAACAAGTTCTATGAGGACCTGCACAATGTATTAACATCTGTTCCCAAAGGAGACAAACTTATACTCCTTGGGGATTTAAATGCCAGAGTAGGCACGGACACCACCTCTTGGAGTGGTATTATTGGAAAGCACGGAGTCGGAAATTGTAATAGCAATGGACTCCTCCTTCTTCAGACATGTGCCGAACACGATCTCCTGATTACCAACACAATTTTCCTCTCCCCATGAGAAACAGGAAATCGTGGATGCACCCTGGATCGAAACACTGACACCTCATTGACTATGTCATCGTCAGGAGGAGTGACAGACAAGACGTTCGGGTGACAAAATCCATGTGTGGTGCTGAATGTTGGACAGGCCATCGTCTCATTATCTCGAAAATAAACATTCACGTCAAACCACCACGGCGTCCTCAAGGGGTTAAAAAAAAAAAAAAAAAACTAAATGTCACCCGCCTAAACAGCAAGAAAATGCAGCTGTCATTTTAAAATATGCTGGAAGACCGCCTCAAGCCCAATGCTGCAGCTAAACAGGATACAGAAACAGAGTGGAGAGCCCTAAAGGACACAATTTCCAACACTGCTATGGAAATCCTGGGTCCAACCCCCGAAAGCATAAAGACTGGTTTGATGAAAATTTCGAAGACATCAACCAATTACTGGCCGAGAAATATCTTCTCCTCAAGGCACATTTGAATGACCCGAAGTCAACATAAAAAAGATGCCTTCAAGAACATTCAGAGAGTAGTGCAGCAGAAACTTCGGCACATGCAGGACTCCTGGCTGAGCAGCAAAGCTGATGAAATTCAAGGCTTTGCTGACAGACATGATATGAAAAACTTCTACGACTCACTGAAAGCGGTCTATGGTCCAACATCACCAGGCAAGTTCCCCTCCTCAGTGCAGATGGGGGAACATTGGTCACCGATAAGAAAGACACCCTTCAGCGCTGGGCAGAACATTTCAGCAACATCTTAAATGCAACTTCCTTCTTCGATGATGAAACCATCAACTGCCTTCCTCAAGTTCCCATCAATGATACACTTGATGACCTGCCAACCATAGTGGAAGTAAACAAAGCCATCCAGCAACTCTCCAGCAGCAAGGCACCTGGTCCGGACTCCATCCCAGCAGGGATATACAAGGCAGGTGGGCCGGTCCTAACAGTGCAGCTTCACCAAGTCTTTACAAACATATGAGTGAACGAGACCATGCCACAAGATTTCAAGGACGCGTCAATAGTCCATCTTTACAAACGAAAAGGAAACCGCCAATCCTGTGACAACCACCGAGGCATCTCCTTGCTTTCAATTGCAGGGAAGATACTCGCCAGAATTCTTCTCAATCGCCTCACGGCTCATCTCGATCAAGGTCTTCTTCCCGAGAGCCAGTGTGGCTTCAGAAAAGAAAGTGTAACTGTTGACATTATTTTCGCTGCAAGGTAGCTGCAAGAGAAATGTCAGGAACAGAACTGCGAAATATTCTCCACTTTCATTGACCTTACCAAGGCTTTTGATACAGTCAGCAGAGAAGAACTGTGGAAGTTTGTCCAAATAGTGCGGCTATTTCATGATGGCATGCAGGCAAGAGTACTGGAAAATGGTGAACTGTCTGAGCCCTTTCCTGTCACCAATGGAGTGAAACAAGGATGTGTTTTGGCACCAACACTGTTCAGCCTCATGTTTTGTTGACGAATGCCTTCGAGAACAGCGACATTGGAATAGACATCAACTACCGCATGAATGGAAAGTTATTCAATCTCAGAAGGGTGAAAGCTAAAACCAAAATTGACAGCGACACCGTCAGAGAGCTCATGTTTGCTGGTGATTGCCCTCTATACGCCAACTCAGAGGCGGACAGGCAACATAATGTTTCAGCTTTCTCACATGCCTGTGCCAACTTTGGGCTCAACATCAATTTGGAGAAGACTGTAGTTATGTACCAGCCAGCTCCAGGGAATAATCACACTGTGCCGAAAATCAAAGTGAATGGTCATAGTCTAAGTGTTGTGGACAAATTCACCTATCTTGGCAGCACTGTGCCACAAACTGCCACAATTGATGATGAAGTGAATGCAAGAATCTCCAAGGCCAGCGCGGCCTTTGGCAGACTGTACAAGAATGTATGGGACAGAAATGGAATAAGCCTGCAAACAAAGCTGAAAGTCTACAAAGCAGTTGTATTATCCACACTGCTATATGCTTGTGAAACCTGGACTGTTTATCAGCGACACGTTAGGAAATTAAACCACTTCCACACAGTCTACCTTAGGAAGTTACTGAAGATTAAATGGCAAGACAAGATCCCAGACACTGAAGTCCTAGAAAGAGCGTCGATGCCCAGTATCCACACTCTACTGATGAAGAATAAGATTCGCTGGGCTGGTCACTTGACTCGCATGCCAGATCACAGGCTCCCTAAACGAATTTTTTATGGCGAGTTGCGTTGTGGTAAACGCTCACAAGGCGGCCAGAGGAAACGCTTTAAAGACACTCTGAAAATCCCACTGAATGTTTTTGGAATTCATCATGACACCTGGGAGACTGCAGCTAAAGACCGTAATTCATGGCGTACATCATTACATAAGGGTGTAGTCACTTGTGAGGCAACCAGGACTGCAAGAGCTGTGAAGAAAAGACAGAACAGAAAAACCACTGTAGAAAATCCTCCTCCAGAAATGTCAAGCATTCTTTGTCCACATTGTCAAAGAACATTTCGAGCCAAAATAGGCCTTATCAGCCATCTTAGAACTCACGGCTCCATACTTTCAACCTCACTGGATGAAATGAATGGTCATCATCATTCTTGATGGACAAACAACATTCGACACTCTCACGGCATGGAAAACAGTTCTTATTTTTATCTGTGTTTATACTTTATACGGACCCTTTTATTACAGTTGCCTACCAGATTGATTTAATGTGCACAGCTGTGGATGATTTGGCAACAGACCGCCTTGCGTTAGTTTCTTTTATGAAATAGTATGGGTGCCGGTCGTCCAGAAAGCAATGACAAATTACTGAACGTAAACTTGCCCAGGAATCACGAACAGTAAAAACATGCTGGAGTTGACTGCTACGTCCTGTAAAGGATATGCAACAACTTGTTTATACTGCCTGCGGTCTGCTCCTGACGTTCCCCACACCATCTTTACAGCAGTTGAATAATTTCAAATGTAACACTCCAGGAATGAATCTTCGGGGAGAAAAAATTCATGAGTGTACATGGGAAAGAGAAAGAGACATGCAATGCAGTTAATTTGGACGAGGTGAGTCATTACAACTTGGCACAACATTCGATGGCAGATACCTTCCACGGAGATTAAAACAAAAATCCCCTTGTCAAAAATAGATTTTTGCACGATTAAAAACATTTTAGCTACAAAAAATAAATAAATCTCAGCGTGGAATATACTCTGCGGTGCTATATAGATTTTGTACTGCTGTTTGTTTTGGAGACTCGATTATTATTCCCCAAGCTGAGAAACACATCATTGCAGCAGAGATATGGTTTCTGAGGAAAATCCAAATACAATTTATTGATAGAAAAAAAAGAAGTTATTCTGGAAGCAGATCAAAGTTAGAATATGATTTGATACAATTGGTGCCGATTACCAGTGTTTCTATCTTCATGGAGCCGCAGTAGTGCAGTGGGTACACAGGTTGCATGACAAGACAGTGATGTGAGTTCAATCCCCAGCAGTAACGGGGTTATTTTTCCCTACATGTGTGGGTCTGGGGTCATATAATAGGTACCAGATAACTTTTGGGAAATTTTCTGGGGAGGACAGATGATGAGAAAAAGAAATGACCAACTCACCTCATTATGCTGTGGCATTGAATATGTAAAGGCCTAAGAGTTTACATCGCAAAATCTGCATCTCCTACGGGAGTACCTTTATCTTCATGGTCTTTCCGTCGTGGTGATAACTGTCTAGTCTAGTAGGAAAGGGGCACACAGAAGTCAAATAGATAAACACACACAGGAGTGGCCGATTGATGCCAGAGCCAGAAAGCAAACAAAGCTCATTTTATAATGAAGGATGCTTGATGGTCCATTCGTGGCTCGCCGTTTCACGGGGAAGTCTCGTGTAGATAAATCGTATGGTTTTAGCTGGTGTGGTTTCATATATTGCTGTAAGACCAATATGGTTTTAGTTATTGTTGTTTCATACAGTGCTGTAAGACCAATATGGTTTTAGTTATTGTTGTATCATACAGTGCTGTAAGACCAATATGGTTTTAGTTATTGTTGTTTCATACAGTGCTGTAAGACCAATATGGTTTTAGTTGATGTGATTTCATATATTGCTGTACGACCAATATGGCTTTAGCTGGTGTGGTTTCATACAGTGCTGTAAGACCAATATGGTTTTAGTTATTGTTGTTTCATACAGTGCTG